>VWZK01008989.1:0-47231 GCA_013396935.1 Baryphthengus martii | reverse complement strand
TTAACATTTGAAACATTTAGTTTGATTTTTCAGAGCTCACCAATGAACATGAGAATGACATTCTAAGTTAGACCAGTTTCGGATTGTGCAGTAGCTCCTTTCCCACAATGGCTGGAGCGGATCCCTGAGGAGGAACAGGAGAGAAGAGTGCGAGCACGCAGAGGTGCTTTCTGCTGAATACTCTCATGGTCTCAGAAATTTTCAGCTTAGGCCTTCTTGAACCCTAAAGTGTTATCTTTTTTTTTTTTTTTTTCCCCCCCCAGTAGCTCTTGATGGATCCTAGTTGGCCACCTTTGTACCCAATATAAACTTTTTGAGGTGGGGAGCCAGGGCACCGATAGTGGTGAAGGCACGTGGACCATACTGGCATTTTCTACCAATGTTTCTCTTTTCTGTAGGAGATAGAATTCCTCTCAGTTCTGACTGCTTTTCTGTAGATCCTAAACATGAGACCAAGTGCCAAGATTTTGACAGAAATTTTGGCAGAAAATATGCTGTATTAGAAGCCAATAAACACCTCCCTTTCTGGTTAAATCATTGCTTTTGTAAAGCACTTCTGCCAGACAGTTGTAGGCATTGTCTTTTGCTTTGGGTCTTGACTGGACTACATGAATTTATTGTTTTGAAAGTACGATTGTGTACCCAGCAATATGCCAAACAGCAGTATAATTGTTTTTAAAAATAGTTTCCCGGATTAGGCACCAGTGTTGTATATTTTCTTAAAATGGGGACTTAATTATTAAAACACACATAACATATAACGCGTGCAATGTAAGACAGAGTGAGAACTACCAGCGTGTTCTGGGAGAAGCTCTTCCTGTAGTCACTCCAGATATCACCATCTTCCAGCCTGGAGAACAGAAATTACTTCAAAAATAGACTGAGAGGTGACGTTATAGCAGTTGACGTTTTATAATACTGACGCTGTCAGAGGGAAATTTACACAGAACTTCATGATCCTTTATAATCAGTGTGTATTTACTTGATGTTAGCTTTTTTTTCCTGCATTTTAATGCCACTCTGTAGCACTCTTCCTTCTTTATCTTATTTATCTCCTCTCCTGCTTCCAGTTCCTTTTCATCATCTTTGCCCAATTCTTTCCTTACATTTCCTGCAGTGAAGAAGGTAGAATTTTCATTTTGCAGCCTGATATTCGAACCTGTTAAACATTAACTCCAACTCTCTTGAAGTGACTCTTTAGTTGAACAGTTAAAACTACAAAGTTTGCTGTTGTATCCTTTTTTTCTTCTCTATTTTTGCACAGTTTTTACATGACAGAAAAGACTTTGGCTCTTTTTGTTTGCGCTGCCTGTTGTGGGCACCCAAGAAGCTGCCAAATGGAGTGCACATCTTATAGAAACGATATACTATTTGTTTATGATTGTGCCATCTATCTACTAGATATACTTTAGAAATTCAGGGACTATGGCATATGTGTGGAGGAGTTTTTAAGCCTAAGACAAAACACTGGGAAATATGACAGGAAGTCTCTTTAGAAAAGATAATAGTATTACAGGTTACTTCAGAGAGAGTTTGCAGCTTATGTATTGGTCTGCATATAAAAAAAAAACAGGAAATGGTCCTAATACCCAGCTGTATAACTGATGTTGTAAACCTCAGATGTCAGAGTAAGGATTAAAGAGAGAAATTACTATGAAAAAAAATTAGGAACTGAAGAAAATATCTGTTTGGTGCAAAACAATTTGAAAGATGGTTAAGGAATTCAAAGGCAGATACAAGACAACAACAGAAGTGTGTAAAAAATGTGCTTTCATGTAGAAAAGAGAGAAACAAATTCATGAACTTTGTGGATGGTGATGCCTGGTAAGGATACTATGCCCCCTCGGGACAAGTTGGGGTTCTCAACTCTCCTCTGCTACGATTGTGTGTGTGTCTTGACGCTTGTTTTGTTCCCAGTGTGTGAGGGTATTGTGTTGACAAGAATAGCTATGTAAGGAGAGATTGTTAAGCAGTGAGGTTCTTTGCTGTACGCTTTTCATACCTATGAAAGAACAGTCATTCTAATCTGCTGTTGCCACCTTGAAAATGTCACTGTTAACATGCATGCGAAAGGTTTTGTTGCAACATTTACTATTGGAGGTAGCAAGTGAGCTATGTGACAATATAGTTTAATTACTATGAGCTATCCTAAGGTAATGGCTGGATGCTTTCTTAATAAATAGATCGACTGCTATTTTTATTTTTTAAATTAAGCGTATTTATTTTCTTTTTGTGCATAACATTAGTCTGCCACTATTGAAGGTGATTAGTGTGAAAAAAGCTGACATTGCAACTGATTTTTCATAAAAGCCCCCGTCCAAATAGCTTCACAGTCTGGGACAGTATTTAAACAGTCACGAGAGTGATATATTTTTTGAGTAGTCCTTGTGTTTGTGTTTGATTGACTTAATGCACATAAATAATTTATTTCGTTAATAGGGATCCACCTTTCCCAAATGTTATGTTGCTGTTTCAGTCTGCATAATCTTGTAGAGATTAGCATTGTCTCCATAATGTAATCTGAAGTAAACCCTTGGTGAGTACTTTCTGAATGTGAACTTGAGGCGAAAAGGCTCTTTCTGTTCCTTTTGGTTTTCCTGGGATGTTTTCATTTTGCCGTAGAGTACAAAAGTACCGAAGCTCGGTAATTTAAAGGCTCCATTGTGCATTGTCCATTAGAGATGTTCTAAAATAACATCAGCATGCATAGAAATGGAACTTGCAGTCGGTCTTCTGTTATTCACCATTTTTTCCATATAAACTTCTACTGATCTCATTCCACAAAACTAACAGCAAAGGCATTGTTAGAGGAATGAGTGTCACACAGGTGAATGTTATATCAGTTCAATTGATCCATGTATTTGATGGCTTTTGCCAATTGATGGCAAGTCCTGTTATTGTTTTTTTAAAATATGATTAAGTAATTTCCTGAGAAGTGATGACTTCAGTGAGTGGAACTGAAGATCTGAGCTAAGGATAGCTTTTGTGAATGTGCTATGAATATCAGAAAGAGGATTTTTTTATTATAATTATGCTAAATTATNTATTATTAATATTTATTTTTTAAATTTTTTTTTGACTGTTGCAAGGTTTGAATAGTGGACTGTTGACTCTTCCCAGTCCTGGGATGTGTGTTTGCATATATTAAATAGAGATGGTAATGTTCAGTGCATGCCTTAGGTTTGTGTCCTTGCCCTACAATGCTTTACTTGAATGACATGGTAGAATTACAAGTGAATTCTAACTTGTGCTCATCTCCTAGTAATGCGACCTAGATATTTTTGCACGTGTAGACATTTTGTCTTTGAGACCTGCCTTCACATTCAGCTTTAGAAAATGCATGTTGGCGTGCAGTGATCCAGTCAAGCAAAGGAAGAAGGAAGCAGTTCATAAATACTAATAAATGTTTCTAAGATCACAATGAGAACAGGAGAGAAAAGCTGCAAACTGAAGGGCCAAGCTGGCCTACAAATGTTCCATGTAAAAATGCTTTTTTGTTCCTTGTGAATTATAAAGCTTTTGTTGAATGTTTTGAAAGAGGAAGGAAAGTGTAGGGGTCATTTTGTATGTGGTTTCCTGGAGTGTAGTGATTGAAAAATGGAAGCTGAACATTTAAGGATTTAAGAGTCTACATGCTGTGCTGTGGAAAAGTAGATTTGATGGTTCTGAGCAGCAAGGAACGTGCTTTCGAGTGGCTTCTGAAGGAAACACTCTCTATCTGTAAGACCATTACTTACTAAAATGGGAAATGTTCTCAGTTTTGTTTTTATCTGAGATATCCAGCAGTTAATGTTTCTTAATCAAGTTTTCATATGTAAATGTTTTGGAAAAGATAAAAACCAAGAAAGGTCTGAAGTATGGTGTAGCTTGTATGTTCTTCTGTCATCCAGTTAGCACATATGATTAGATGAGTGTTAATGAGACCACTGAGTCATGCTGACAGCTTGTTGCTTTCAAAAGGACGGTATCTGAATTTCATCCTCTCTTTCTTTTCTCTATTTGTGTGATCCTGTCCTTTTGTGCCTGTTCACACAGTCCTTAATAGCACACAGCCATCGGTAAGTCAGTTTTTCTCACTAAGCAATGAACAAAGTAATTCCATTATTTCTTTCCTGCCAGTTCAGGGAACTGACCTGACTCATCAGCAGCTTAGACAATGAAAGAAGGAAGCAGGATGAAGGGGCAGGAAAGGCAGCATGTGGCCATCTCTTTCACTGTTACTGAGCTTTTGTTTGGCTCGGTTATCTTGTGAAGCCTCTCCCTTTGGATCTGGTTATGGGGGAGCTGGCTATCATTAGAAGTTACTATCCAAATTTGAAGTTGCTGATCACTTGGGAAAGACTAGTAAAAGGAAGTAGCTGTTGCAGATTCGCTCACAGCTTTAGAGGTTTCTTACCTCTTTGGTTTTCTGTGGTATTTACAACAGCATTTTTAGTCTCAATTTACCCATCTTCTCTTTTCATTAACACTTTACCTTATAAACTCTTCACACATTTTCTCAGTCAATTTTGTTTGCTTCAGCTTTTGTTCTCAGATCCAGAAAAAATAATCAAAACTGGATTTCTCCTGCAGTCCTGATAAGTGTTAAACTGCAACAAGGTTGATGTTACAGCTAAGCTGACAACATTTGACTGGTTCTAAATGGGTTGTTTCATCCCTTCTCTGGCAGCGTGTTCTCACTGCTTCACTTGGCCCAGATTTGATGTTTGTCTGATACTGTGATGAGCCATTCTGGGAAGCTCAGCAAGAGAATAACTAAACATAGTTTTAAGCTCATCTGGCTCTGTCACCAGCTCCTCATAGGTTAAAATGACCACCAGGCTTGGTCTAAGGACAGAGAGCCATAAACACACAGGCAAGAGATTCCTCACAGGACTACTGAAAGAGGAGAAGCTGGGCCATCTGTTTTTTAGCAGCAGTTTTTGATTAGATAGATGTGGCCGTAATAACATACCATGTCCTGAAGGCAAATACCTTGTTACTTTTGCTTAAAATTGAGTGCAGGAGGATGATCTATCACAGGTTTTCTATCCATGGGATGCTTCCATACACAAACTTCTCAGTCTTCACAGCTTTCTTCCCTCCCTCCCTCACTAAGAGTTCTAATACCCTTTTCACAGTATCAGAGTATATCAGGTTGGAAGGGACCTCAAGGTCATCTAGTCCAACCCTTTAAGCTAAAGAAATGCAGTTTAAATGAGATGGCGCAGGACTCTGTCGAGCTGAGCCTTAAAACTCTCTAAAGTTGAGGAATCCACCACTTCCGTTGGAAGACTTTCCAATGTCTAGTTGCTCTCATGGTGAAAAATTTTTCTCTGGAGTCCAATTGGAATCTCCCTAGGAGCAACTTGTACCCATTACCCCTTGCCTTTCCCATGTGATTCCTTGTGAAAAGGGAGTCTCCATCTTCTTGGTAGCCACCTTTTATGTACTGGTACATGGTAATAAGGTCCTCCCTAAGCCTTCTCTTCTCAAGACTGAGCAAACCCAGCTCTCTCAGCCTTTCTTCATACGGCAGGACTTCCAGTCCTCTGATCATCCTCGTAGCCCTTCTCTGGACCCTTTCCAACCTGACCACATCTTTCTTGTGTAGCAGGGACCAAAACTGAACACAGTACTCAAGGTGTAGTCTGACCAGCGCTGAGTAGAGTGGGATAATGACTTCTTTATCTCTACTGATGATGCCCTTGTTAATGCAGCCCAGCATCCTCTTGGCTTCCTTTGCCGCTGCAGTNTTTATCAGACATTCTGAACTGACTGTAAAGGATTTAATGCCACGGTTATATTTGCTTTTGTGCACACATACATGACTCTCAGCAGGTTGTTGGGGTTGGACTGCTGTATCTTAGGAGAAAACAAATACTTACTGTAATAAATAGTATTCCTATACGGACTTTTAAAAACCTCATTTGTTTTCCAAAACATTTTGAGCAACCAAATTCTGAAAGTACTGTGTGTCCTACAAAATATCAAGTCAAGGAGCCTGAATAGATGTGGTCATATTATGACATCATAGTCCTACAAAGAGCTGTAATTGTCATCATTACAAATATGTGCAGATGTATCAGTATGTCTACAAAATTGCTCACTGTGCATCCATGACAATGGACTTTGTAGTCCTGTGTTGTACTGCTACTATCAAAAGTAATTCTGAATAATGCTGGCCCAGNAGATCCCAGTCTGAGCTGCATTCCTGGCTTGTGTGTTCCCAGGTGCAAGACCTTGCACCTGTCCCTATTGAATCTATTGTTTTTTGTTAGCAATAGATTATATTACCAAAATTTTGATTCTTTTAGTTTACCTCAAATATTTTTACATTAATCTTGTCACAAATGTATGATCGAATGCAGCACCATGTTTAACTATACCCTATAAATTTAATCCAGAACTGCAGTCATCACCTCTAAACAGTCTGTTGTTCTTCATAGCAATCAGTTGCATTTATATTTGCCCCACATTCTAAGTTTACAAGGGCTGGAATTCACAGTTCTCGGCATCAGTAGCTTTTTGGTTCTCAGTGAAGGTAAATCTTTATTTTGCTGCCAACGTTGTCCAAGCCAAGGAGAGATGTCAGGCAAAGCTTTCTTTTCCAAATCATTGGTTGTTCAGTTTGCAAATACCTGGGGTACCAAAGGTGAACATTTAAGATACTGTGTTATTGCTTCATTAATACTTATTAAGCCATGCCTTTTTGTAAGGAAGAAGAATCAGCTCTAGTTTTGAGAGTTTGTATTTCTTAACAACATTATAAGCTTCTGTTTAGTACATATTATTGCTTCATTAATACTTATTAAGCCATGCCTTTTTGTAAGGAAGAAGAATCAGCTCTAGATTTAAGAAAGTTTATATTTCTTAACAGCATTATAAGCCTCTGTTTAGTACATATGCGTCCGTTTTGCCAGGGTTGGCTGTTTTCTCTTGCGTTAACAACTAAGCAGAGCAGCTCACAAGCTGTAATGTAAGGCTATTATATTTAACTTACATTTACATATTTGTGCTCTGCTGAGTAGAATAATCCCTTGCTTCTTAATATACTGTTTTGTGGCATATAGCATGTCATATCCCTTTCTATTTTGTGACTGAGAGAAATTGAGACTGTTTATTCGTTCATAACTCTCATGTAAACCATTTAATACTTCTCATTTTTCATTAGAGTTGGTTCAGATTTAACACTCTATCAGTGGTTTTTTTTGTATCTAGCCTTTCCTGTCCATTTCTGCTGTATAAACATCTTAGGGAGTTACCAAGCTTTGCAAAGATTGGTAAAGTATTTAGTTAGAAAGCAAAACCTTTGGTTTACCAAGCAAATTTGAAGATAGCTGTTGGAGAGGAGTGACAAGTAGGTTAAAAATATCAAGCTAGTATTTAGTAAGGAATATATATGTGGTTATGTATATATTTATGTGTGTTTATAGATGAGAAAGTGTGTGTATAAGTGTGTTTTTATGTTTGTGTGTGTTTATCTGAATCTATCGAACAGATGTCTACATATATCTAAATATTGTTTCATGGCTAGAAACAGAGCTTTTTGTCAGTATAATTTGTTGATTCCTACTGTGTCAGCATAGAAGAGAATGAATGTATATACAGAATTAATATTCCAAAGACATGTCACGGATTTGTTTTCTTTCTGAAGCAGTAGGGTACAAGAGTTCCCTAGGATTATGCTCTTTAAAAGGCTCTGTAACTGTATTTTTGTGTGTGTGTGTGTTGTCATGTGCTCATGTGTTGTATTAGGTACCCATTAAGTGAAGTGTTTATCAGAACGTAAGGACTCATTTAGAAGCACAAATGTAAAAATAAGCGCTGTTCAAACGCATTGTCAACTTCAGTTTGGGAATACAACTGTCTTACACTGAAGTCATATTGCCTACCCTATTAAATACTAGAATGTTTTGTTCTTGGTATTCTTAGCAGTACTCATTAAATCAAAGTATTTCTGAAGCCTTATCCTAAGAAAGCTCAGTAACTTCACCTTGAATAGCCTTATTGGAATTTGAAACAGATTTATGGCAGAAACATGTGGTCCAAACAGCTGTCATGCAAAGCCACTTAGAAAACCCCTTGAAAGTCTGATGAACTCAAAAATCTGTTGTGCATGTTGTTTTGACTTTTTGTTTCATGAAGATAATACTAAATACATCCTTCAAGGGAAACCTTTCATGTAGGTCTTTAACATAAAAGCCATAGTTTAAAATAAAGTGGTGTGCTTGTACAGATACGTTTTTTTAGCATCCGCCATAAAGACTCCAAATTTGCAGCTTGCCTTTCCTGTGGAATTACAAATAGTTTGATATTGTACGTCAGCAGAGGCATAAAAGTCACAGAAAACAAAACAGGATTTGGACAAGGATCAGAGAGTGAGATACAGTCAGCCTGAGAGCATCTGTCTTATGATCTTGGATTTGATTATAAAAATCTAAAATACTGTCAGTGATTGCACTGACAAAGCAAAGTTAGGAAATACCAGTTTGTTTCTTGACTATTACTCAGTTTCCATTACCCAGCATACTGGGACAGCGAGGTGGGGGAGGTGTTGGGGCGATGTTCAGGCTGCCAGGGGAGAAGCAGAGCAAACTGTTCCCTCTGCTGCTTTCCAGCACCTGGGGCATTTCGCCCATGCTGGGGACACTCCCTGGCCTTTTTCTGTCTCATGAATGAGTTAATCTCTCAGGGAAATAAAGGGAAAAGGGTTTGGTTTAGGAAAAAGAGGGAGGCTGTAGTGCAAAGGGTAACAGCGTTCAGATGCCATCTATCAATTTTTATACTGTGTGAGTTACAGAAAATTCATGCAAGATCAAATAGGTTATTAACGGCAAAACTGGAAGAAGTATAAACAAATTTTACAAGACTGTCTGAATTTTGTCATTTGAAACATTTTTTTTGTGAATGATTTTGCCCTTTTGAATGGTTTTATATGGCGGTGTCAGGTTTAAGAGAAAAAATAGATGTTTTGGAATGCCACGTATTTGGAGTGAAGCAATAAAAGGAAGTGGGAGAATGAAAATGCTTCATATAACATCATGGATGGATGAGATGATAGTAGACATAAGTCAGAGATGTAATCATGACAGATATAAATAAAACAACATCAGGAATTCCAGTTTTGAGCAGAAGAGTCACTGAAAGGAAAAAAAAACAAACTTATTTTGAAAAGATGAAGTATAATTGAGTTGATACTGCTTCATGTGGCAGGGGATAAATAGATGTTCATTGATCTGACTGCACAATTTATCACAATGATGCTGTTAGTTTAACAAGGGCTCACCTCAGCCATGCTTTGATTTCTTTAACAGCTGAAAGGTTTCATTAACGTACTCTTTTTTTTCTTTGCTATTTTTTCCGTTCTAAATAAGAATTTCTCTGTGGCCAATTTGCAAATGCCAGTTAAATCGTGAGTTTTAATATAGTGTTCAGAGAGCTTTTTTTCAAATAAACAGCGTTTTATTAATTGGTTTCCATTTTTTTTTCTTCTGCCTCTCATTTCAGAACGGTTTGATCACCACTGTCCCTGGGTAGGCAACTGTGTGGGGAAAAGAAACTACAGATTTTTTTATATGTTTATTTTATCTCTGTCCTTTCTGACAGTCTTTATATTTGCATTCGTTATCACCCACGTCATCCTTCGTAAGTATGCTGGTGAAATCAGATTACGTATGTAGCCATTTGCTTGAGTTTTTTATTTTTAAGTTAATCTTTTGATCATTCAGGGTTTGTTTATTTATTTATTTATTTGCCTTTTCTCTGAAGCTTCACAATCCCCAGAGTCCCATTCCAACCTACAGTAGACCCTGGTCATGGTAGTCAGTGATCTAGTGCTGGCTTTATCTTAATACAATGTTAATATTCTTATTTTTTTTTTGTCCTTGTATGGATGATTTATTGGAAAAGCAGCACACATACTGTATGTCTCAGTATACCGATAGTATAATTTTCCCAAGAAACTTTTGTGTGCTTTTTTAAATGTAAGTAAGGGTCACTTGTCATCTGACTGAACAGGTGAATTACTAGGAAATAGATGGGAGCTATTTTACACTTTTTGTTGTTTCCTGTTTAGTTTTACATCTTTCTCTACCCTATTTTTAACACAAGCTGCGTTCATTTGCATAGACATTCTGAGAATAACCAATTCATAATGGAGTGAATCAGATAAGCTATAGGAAGCCATAGGAAGATGGATATTCATGAGTTAGAGATTGATTTTTGTTTGTATTCTGGATTGGATTTGAGATCAAGACTGTTTTGGGTACTATCTTATTTTTCCCCACACCTAACAAATTTTGTTAGCTCCTATATGATGATGATGATCTAATTTTCAGTGATAGGTTATATGACTTGTCTTTAAAGACCTTTAGTAAGTTGTGGGATTTTTTTAACCCGCTATTACTAGAAAGCTTAAAAGTGTTCTATCTTTTCACTAATTATAAAGGATATTGCCTTCAGTATTTCTGTAATAATTTTGGAATTCTTTTTACTCCGTGTTACAATCGAAACCTGATAGAGATTATAATTTCTGTTTGTAACATATATATAAAGCTAACTTCATAATGGCAGTATTTAGAGAATATTTTACTGCAAAATGTACCAGATTGTCCTCAATTTCCTAAATTGCTTACACTGAGTGGCGAAATTTTGTATTTTAAAAAGCAGAACTCCCGCTCTTATTTGTGCTTCACAAAAAAAGTATACAAGCACTGAGCAGCTCTCATAGCTCAGAAATCTAGCACCTAGGCTAGAACCAGGAGCATCTAATTTTGAAGGAGAGTGGATCGACAAGTTGTTCTCACTGCCAGGTACAGCATTTCTAATATCAGTTGAAAGAGCAGAGATAAGATGTACATATTGTTTAAAAAAGGAAATGTAATTATTGGAAAGAGAAAACTTTCCATTACTGCTTAAATCCTTAGCATTTATTTGGGCATACATGAATATATACATACCTATTAAAATTAAGCAACAGCAGCATGGGTTTTTTTCCCTGTCATCTTACTTTGCTAGAATTCAGTATTTGAAAACATTACCAGCCTGACCATGTAAATCTACTTTGGAAGTTAGTCCATCTTTATTTCACAAAGACTATAGTGCTTTTTTTTCTTTATTTTTAAGCATATGAATTATCAATATTATGCCAATACACTCATGTTCTGTATGTCAAGTAGATTTATCCAGTGGATGTTAACTTCGTGGTGTCTGTACCTAATTCTAAATATGAATTAGACAAAGATCAAAGAAATTAATTGTGCCTCTACGTGATTGAGAAGCACTTTAGCATTGTGTAGGTGTTACAGATGATATATAGTAAACGTTAAGTGCTGAATTAGCCAAGTATATCAGCTGTAAAATAATTTTGCTCTGGAGGTTTATCTACCTTGGATGAGACAGAAAAAACTTCCTTATTTCTAAAGATTCGTTGATCCTCAAAGGCAATGGGAGCAGGTATGAATTGTGATTAGTTCCTCGATGTTTATTTGCTACATTTGAGCTTCAAGCCCAGCTTTCAAATTTACCTACTGTAATCTTGACAATGTCCAAAAAAATGGAGTTCTTCAAAAATAAAATTTTCTTATTGCACCAATCACCCCACTCTCTCTGTGTCTAACATACTTCTAGCAGTCCTCATATCTACCTTTCTATCTGAGTTGTCACTCAACTATTTTTGTTATGTTTCATAACCGTGCAGTTCTTCAGCTGAAGCTAACTAGCAAGCAGGATTCTCAAGTTACTTAACCTGAACCTTTGCACTTGGCGTATGCTGCTTTGTGTAAGCTTATCTGAATAAAGTCTCAATTTTTAGACCTGGGTCTATGATCTTCCTGCAGTGTTTCAAAGTGATCCATATGTATTTTCATAAGCCTGGGCAAAATTCTTGATTCTAGAGGTAGTCTTACCAACTTAGTCAAGTTCTGTTCTTTGCTTTTCCAAGGATGAACCTAGCAGGATTACCTTCAATAACACTTTATTCTAGATGTCCCTTGTTAAACTGAATGCCATCTGACAATATTGTTTTAGGAAGGGACCAAGGGATATTTATAGCAACTTGTAGGCATTGACGTTAAAAAAAAAAACAAAACAAAATCCTTTTTAGTTTATCCTAATAGGAAAGCTCCTTCTCTGACCTTGTTGTTTACAAAGGAAATCTGCTTTTCTTAATTTTTTTTTTCATGTCCCTTGATTTAGACAAATTTTTGAAATTTATGTCACTGCTACATCTTGCAAGCTTGCATTTTTATAATTTTTAGTGCACCTAAGCGGTGATGAGATATGAGGTACATCTTAACTTTTTGTTGTCTGTGGCCTTCTGAAGCGTTTATTGGAAATTTTGCCCTTCCAGGATTAAGAATATTACACATAATATTATTGAAGATAATACAGTGAATATGTAAATCAGATACTTTAAAGGTATTATCTTCCAAGATTTTCTTCTGTCTCCCCAAGCTTAGAACATTTTCAGTAGTAGTGTCTGTCTTCACAGTTACTCAGCTCTGTTTGAGGCATCAGTATTTTAACTGTTTCTTGCAGTGAGGAACTTTCCCCTTCTGATGTCTTGGGAGCTGCTTGGAAGGGTGTGACCAGCAGTAGGGAATAGAGATTGCACCTACCTGCTGCTATTGCCATTAAGGATCCTAAAATTAGTAAGAAGGTAGGGGAAATTCCATTTAGTCTTTTGCCATGAGACTAAGAAGTAGTTACGGGAGTCTGAAAGGCTCAGAAATACAAGGTAAGTAGCTCTCCCTTTTTAATGGCAAACAGTAAAATTAACCAGGCAGGTTTAGAGAATATATATATATGTTTATATGCACAACACACACAAAAAAATACCTGTTTTTGTTTTAAAGACAGGTTTGTTCTCTATTCATCAAATCTTCATATAAATTTAGCTAAGGGGAACATTTTTGCAGTGGAAAAAGACTTTAAACCTGATCCATTGGAATAATTTAAATTATACAGTAAAATGCAAACTATGTGCCTATAGCTATGGGGCATTGAATCAGTTTTCTACAAAACTAATTCACTTGTTGCAATATGAAAATTGTCAAATTACCCATTTTGATATCTTATGGTTCTGGAACCCAAGTGGATGCTTCTGCATCTCTGGTTCATTGAATGATACTGCTCTTGAGCTCTCTTCAGCTGGTAGATACTCTCTTCTTTGCTCAGAGGCAACAAGAACCTATTAGAAAAACCTTTTTTGCAGGCGCAGTGGGAGCAGGATTATACTCTAGAGAAATTTGGCTGCTTCCAGGACAAAGAAGGGAAATTTGAGTATCTGGGTTTACAGAATAAATTTTCCATTTCAGAAAGTTACTTTGAAAAATACTACTTCAAAATAAAAAAGTAGATTATAAAGTTTTGTTTCCAGATTATGTCTGAAAAGAACAGGGATAATCAGAATTCTTATTCATGGGAAAGTATGCGTGCATCAATTTAGTATGACTGAGAAAACATCCTGCAGACCTAATAACTTACCCGAGGTTTTTTTTCTGATGTTGTTGCTGCTGAGCAACATATTGTCAGATTTGTGTTAGTAAATCTATTCTATGATCATTTGATTATCTTCAAATATTAATTGTGTTAACTATGGTGAAAGCAGCCTGCAGTCCAATTTCTTACTCAGCTGGTAATTTTGGGTTCTATTTCTACAGGTTCTCAGCAAACAGGGTTCCTCAATGCCTTGAAGGACAGTCCTGCAAGATATCCTTTCACTGAAACAAATTGTAGGTCTTGTTGCAAAATAGTGTCTGAGATGTGGATTTTTTTGCTTGTTTTCTTGTAATATTTCTTGGATATGTACCTTTGAGACTTTATCAGTTAAGGATTTCATCAATTCCTGTACAATAGGATTTCTCGCCACATGTTGGAGGTAGGAAAGAGAGTGTAGTCGGGGATGTTATTTATTCTTCATGTTTTGCAGAGTAGTACTCTTGACAAAGGTCTGTAGTTTCTATGTGTGATGGAAATATACTCTATATATTTGTGATGGAATTCATAAATATATCTCTCACTATATCCATACTGTGGTTTCATTTTAAAATATTCAATAATTCTTCTGCTTTTACAACAGAAAGTGTCCAAAACGGCTGTTTTCATGTCAGGATAGAAAAAGTAGATTGTGGAACAACTGAAACCAGAGAGTGTCCCTGAAGAGTTAAATTTCTGAAAGTACTTTATTTTGATTTACTGTTTTTAGAGAAGTCATTTTCAAATATCAACTTCTGTTAGGTTATGTAAAAGTATACACATGCATGCATGTTCAGCCCAAAGAAGAGAAGACTGGGGAGATCTCATTGTGATCTTTAGGTATATAAAGGGGGCTCATAAGAAAGACATGGTGAAACTTTTTACCAGAGTGTGTAGTGACAGGACGAGGCACAACAGTTTTAAACTGAAAGAGGATAGATTTAGGATGACTGTACCAAAGTTCTTACAATGAGGGTGGTGAGACACTGGAAGAGGTTGCCCAGAGAAGTTGTGGATGGCTCATCCCTGGAAGTGTTCAAGGTCAGGTTGGATGGGGCTCTGAGCAACCTGGTCTTAGCTGAAGGTGTCCCTGCCCATGACAGGGGAGTTGGAACTAGATGGTATTTAAAGGTTCCTTCCAACTCAAAAACCATTCTGCGATTCTATTCTGTAAATGCTCCATGTTCTTTTTATCACTTCATTGGAGATTTCTGTACATTTTCTACTCAGTGAGAATGGAAAAGGTTCTTTCTCTGAAAGTGGCTAACATAATGGAAAAATAGGAAGCTAACATAACTGCTGTTTTAAGTTTCTTCCTTACATTTCTGTGCAGACTGTAAGCTTCCATTGTCCTTAAATGAAAAGGTGATTGAGTATGCATTTGAGGATCCTTGTACTGGGACATTGGGCTGCTTATTAATAATTTGTATTAAACAATTTAATATCTTAGTTACAGTTCCTAACAGTAAAAAATTGAATTGCCCAAACAGTATTAGGAATGCTGCTTTGGAGCGAGCCAGTCAATGCAGAGAACATTGCCGTTTCCTTCTTGCTGACAACCTTCTGTGAGATACCAAGGGACTGTTATATGATATAATGCTAATAAGTTATACTTTATATTGAGACTATATTGCTGCTTTTGTGTTTGGTTTTTAATTAATGGACTCATGTTTAATTAATGGAGTCACGTTAATCTAATATAAATCATCCCTGCTCTTTTAGAGACCTTCTTGGATCTTGGTGTGGGGAACTGAAAGAAGTCTCTTTCTTGGGGAAAGAAGTATCTTCAAGTGGGTAAAGAAGTATCTTCAAGTGGGGAAGTGAAAGAGGTCTTGAATTGAAAGGAATTCCCTTTTTTGTCAGTAGGAATTACTGCGTGGAGGGAGTAACTAATTTTTCAGGACCCTCTTGAGTGTGATCATGGTGAGGAACATCCTGTTAGTGCTGTGCTCAGTCATCTCACGAGGGTTGCAGGGAGCCCTTCTCCATCTAAAGCTTTTCTTTTTGTGACTTGGTGACTCTCTTTCTTGTCGTCCTGGTATGTAGATTCCACCCAAGAGTGCTCATCTATAGTCTTCCTTACTATTTCTACTCTGCCAAATGCCAGTTTGTATTGTGCATAATGTTTTTGGATTGTTTCCTTTTTTTACACCTTTCTGAACCCTCTGCTAACAACTGTCTACTTCCTTATCCATTCTCCTCCGTTCTCCTTGCTTTATCTGTGGCTGTTGCACAGTCAACTGAGACCAAGTTCCTGTCTCATGTTGGCTTGACTCCATGTAGTTTGAGGAGAACATGATGGGGAGGGAGTAGTGAATATGCTGCTCATCAGTGCACGTTGGTCATCCTGCTGCTTTTGGAGCAGACTCAGAATGCACATGGCTCTTTTCTGGCTTTTAAACCACTCAGAGTAAAGTAGGTTCTAGAGGAAATTATACAGACCATTCACGTATTTCCGAGTTCATTAGGTAAGAGCAGACCTGCAATACAAAACTCTTCTCTGTTAACTAAATATTAGGATTATTTGTTGCACATACTTGTGTCTGTCTATGCATTTTCCAGTCTGTATCTCTATATAATGGTAAAGAGCTGTAATATTTCACTTCTATTGATAGGGTCAACAATAAGGTTGTTTTTGTATGGTTTAAAGCAGAGTTCTTTTTCTGGAATATTTTGAGTTGATGTTTTCTTGGAAACTGACTTTGCTAAAGGTTGATATGTGGTTAATATACAGATTATTTTTATCCTGTTATTTTCCCATGTTCCTACTGATTTATTATATCCATTTTTCTAGGAACCAAAGCCTTTTCTGCTGTTGATTCATGTTTCCAAACAAAAATTTCCTGTTGAAGAAAATAATTCTCAAAGCAGATGTATTCTGAGTTCGTGGCTATTGTGTTTAAATAAATATATGTATAAATAAAAAACTCTGGCAGTAAACTTGTAGAAAGTTGCTCTTTATGCTTGATTATATAAAGCTGAGAAGCAACTTTATTGTCTTAGTGCTGAGATGATGAGTTCTTTAGAATTAAATAAAGCTTATAACCTCTAGTAAGTATGCAACACTGAGTGCTGACTGACTTTCTTAGTATACCAATCTCACTTTTAAAGTGTGTTTACTTGTTTACGGCATTTGGACTATGCACTTTATACGGAGTGAGAACACAGGTAATTTGAAAAGTTCTCGTGGTGCGCACCTTCGCTACCATCTCAGAGGTGTGGGTGCTCTTGCTGTGTGCGTACCTGTGTTGCTCCCTACAACACACAGGGGAGAAGGCACACCATGAGCTCACATACCTCAGGTGCAAGTCTCTATATGTTGCACCCTCACACTGGCAGTCTGCTGTCTGGATGTAGGCTACTAGCAGTGTTTGACAGGGAGAGTGCTCAGTCTGGGGCTAGGCAGATGCCAGAAGAGTGATTTTTGGCCGTACCAAACCAAGGTTTGACTGGTGATGTTCCCACTTAAAGTTCTCTTCTGCCATTTTTTCGTGATTTTTCTGACAGCTCTGGCTGATGCCTCTCAAAAAGTCTTCTTGTAATTCCTCAACTGCTATAATTCTTAGCAGCAACACAGTGAGATGGAAGTTAGTAGTCTTCCTCTTTAACATAAGTTTTTGGCAAATGCTACTGAGTTTTGAGTGTTCAATCCTACCCCAGCTATTACATTCACAGGCTTAACAGGAGTTGTCATCCAGGCCATTTGCCAAGGCTGGGCCATTCTATCACCCCCACAGTTGTAATGTAGAATATATTCAGTTATTAGAGGGACTGGAGAGAGCAAGTGGACTTTGTATTTTACTAGCACTCTGATGCTAGTGATGGGATGAGCATCTTCAGTAACAGAAGAAAGCAGAGTCTAGCAGTTAGAACATGAGATGCAGTTTACTCAGTTGTTGTTGTTGCTATGTATGAGCACAGATCTAGAACCTTTAGTTCTGGCTCAGGACTCCTCTTGTGCACTAAATATTTGTGCAAGCATATCTGTTCAGTCTTTGCTATTCAACTAGCCTTGGGTTACCTCTCTTGTGTTTGCCTTCTGCTCACCCCATCACAACTGTTATTTACTATTACTTAGCAATTTACCTGTCGTAATACAAGTGTGATGACTTTTATAGGGTGAACATGAAAATTTTACTTTCAGCAATTGAGAACCACTTAGCTTTAGTTTCTAGCCTTTTTCGGTATGCAGATCCTTAAATATTCAGATGCTGTTCAGTGGCCTGTATGCTAAAGCCTACTGATAATAGATTTGCTTTTCTGAGTTTAATTTTTGCTGACCTCTTTGAAGCACCCCAGAGATCTCAAGGGATTTGTGGACTATAAGGTGACTACTCTGAATTTTGTGATTGTAACTACTTGTTATTGGATATAATTTTTTTTTTCCATTTGCATGTATTTCCTTGACTTTCAATTACTGTGCTGGAAGCTGTGGTGTGTTTTTTCTCAGTATGGTCCATTGTTGGCCTCTCAGGTTTTCACACGTATTTGATCAGCTCCAATCAAACAACAAATGAAGATGTAAGTTCATAGTATATTTCTACATACATGTTTCTAAATAGTAATGAGGAGGTTTTTCTCTTGTATTCTCAGAGAAGTAATACCTGCCTGCATAATTTTGTGAATGCCTCACAAGGAAAGAAGGAAGTAACCTGGTCATGCTTGATTCAATATATCAAAAATAAATATTTTGTACTGTATTTATTGTGGCTTGAAGATGTCCTGGTTACATAGTGTGTCCATTATGATTTACACTCACGGGACCTGTGCTTTGAAATAGGCCAGTATAGAAGAGAGGAGACAAAGAAACAAGTACATTTTACACAGTTGGAAATCACAGAACAATTTTTTGTATCTCTTTTTTCACTGGGAATCCTAAATATTCTTTGCCTTGAAACCTGCTTACTGTAAAAATTGCAGTGTGTTGAATTAACAAAACACTAAAACCTCTGGCAAGGAGTATATAATTAAATTAAAGGTCAAATTTGTTATTTCTACAGTTGCCCTGTTTTGCACATAGGTTTCCATTGTTTTGGTATGGAATTATGTTTAACTATATACGGAGGTTTCACATGTCCTCCCCTAACTGAAAGGAGAAATACAAAATGAATGAAAGGAGAAAACAACAATAGCTAAGATATAAAATGGTATAAATGGTATAAAAAGCTTGTTGGAATTTACCAAGCAATCTTAACAAATTATTCCAAGCTTAAAATTGTTTTACTGTAATTTTCTATTGTACCTTTTCTCATAGGTATCTGGCAAACATAAAAGTAACATCTTTGGGAGTGTCAAACACATTTTGTTATTGTTTAAGATCACAGTTAAAATTATAAATATTACTGATCAGTCAGAAAAAGCATACCAAGCAGGCTCAGGATGAATTGTGCCTCAGCATCAAGTATCTGAGCAAGCAGCCTGACTTTGAAGAAATCTACCTCATCAGTAAGACAGATGAGATGCTCTGACATTCCTTAGCTATTAGGTTTAGGCCAATGTTGTCACTGTAGATGGACCCAGCATGCTTCCACTATCCTCTCCCCCGCCCCCAGATGTCCCTTTTGGATTGCTGAAAGCCGGATAGCAGGGAACTGCAGCAGTCTAACATGTCTAAATTTCAAGTAAACTGTTCATTAATTTCATTTAAAGTATACATTTCCATTTTAATGCAGTATGACAATTTGCCCAGGCTCTCAAGTCTCTCACAAACAGAAAAGCAAGACTAGCTAAAAGAAAACATAATATGCGCTAAAAGGGAGTAATAACTGCAGTTACATCATAATATTTTAGAGCTGTTTGTGTACTTCAGAGAAAATAATGTTATGTGGTATTGCACAGCTTTTGAATTTACCCAAGAGTATGGAAAAGTGCTCTATTGCTGGTTTTAATGGTATGTCAAATTGAACCTCTTCTGTAGAACATGCCATAATATTTGTAAAATTAAGCTTAGACCATTATGTTTAGATGCTGAAATTCCTATTGTAAGTATATTGATCCTTTGAGATTTTGCATTGTCTGAATCTACAGAGGTAAAGCATGTGCTTGCTTGTAAGATTTTAGAGTCCAGCCTTCTATAACAGCCGTAAGCTCCAAGCTGTTTGGAAAGTGCAATCATGGTTTTTCTCTGGTCTGCCTCAGATCTAAGTAGCAGGTTGCTGCTTTCATAACCCTGGAATTGTTTCTCTATTGTATAATATGTGATGCATCTTGTTCATATCTCTTCAGATTAAAGGATCGTGGTCAAATAAAAGAGGTAAAGAAAACTATAATCCATACAGTTATGGCAACATCTTTACTAATTGCTGTGCTGCGCTATGTGGGCCCCTCTCTCCAAGGTAAGAGTTGTCAAAAGTGTTGTTAATATAAATGAAGCCATGTGATTACTGATGAAACAAGCATTCTTTCTGATTGCTTGAGTTTACTCAATAAAAATAAAGTTTTGTTTTACAGTCCATTAGAAGCTTTAATTAAGTTTTTCTTCAGTACTAAGGAGATAAGTTGGTAAATTGTGTTTAAAATAAGCTGGTGGTCAAATCCTCTAAAATATATCTAAGGTTGATATCTGAAGTGAAAATACACGTGTTTGTGTTGCTTGAACTTCTGCCACTGCAGTTAATAACTTCTAGCAGTAAAAGATTTCTGGTAGTGAGCTGTAGCTCGATGGGCAATTTGAAAGTTTATTAAACTTTCACACATCTAACAAATGTGACATGAGAGTTTAGGAACCTTAATTCTACAACTACCTTGATAATTGTTCATTTTTGTCTTTTTGCTTTGAACCACTTTATTTAAATAGACAGTCATTTTTCTTTCTTTATACTACTGTTAACATATATACATGAAGCTGAATTTGGTGGTCTTATACCAAAGCAATTCCAGAGAATACTTAATGGATTAATTTTTGCTACATACATTTTCACTTTTGAAATCCAAAATACTTGTATGTTTGAGGTTGCAGATGTTTTTTTTCAGCTTGGATAAAATGTGATACAGAGCTGAGACTAGAGAAATGGTACTGGCAGCTGTGAAGACAGTTTTCTTCTTATTCGAATGCTTAGTGATTAGATAGTTCATGTACTTACTACGTGTACAATAGAGACCCAGTTCCTCTCTAGAGAGTGACTGACATCTTGTAGATTATTTATGTGGTGCATTCATTGTTCAAAGCTGTTTTGCTTTGTCTGAAATTACGTAGTTATGAATCTGAACTATGGAGAAGAAAGTTAAGTAGGTTACTTTTTAGTTCAGTGGCTAAGGTGTTTCACTGGAAGTGAGATTTCTGTCATTGCTGTTACAAATATCAGAGGTGGTGGTTCTACCAGCAGCTGAAGGTCAGCAGGAGAGACTGACATCTTTTCCTAAGGAGGAGACGGCTGAGTTAAGATTTCCACATACTGGGTTAACATTGTAATCCCTGTGGTGAGAAGAGTAACCCTATGTCTGCTTCCTGCCTGTATGGATGGTGCCTGAAGTTAACCCCTTAATTCTACCATCTTTCTTTTCATAAAAGTATGTGACGTAAAAAGTCAATGCCATACTTTAAATTATTTTGTTTCCAAATGGAAATCTTTATTAAAACTACCTATTTTTTCTCAGTGTTTGAAGTGGCATCTTAGGCTGATAAAAGTAGCAGCACACAGTTAGACTACACCAGCACTGACTCCTGTGTTTAACAGAGTTTGTACCTTTTATCCTAAATTCCATGTAGCAACATAACTTACTTACATTGAGAAGTGTATGTAGAGGTTCTGCAGGGAGATATTTTGTGACCAACAGTAAAAAATTACTGACTCTAAAATGTAAATTACAGCCTTGATTTTTTTTTTTTTTTTTTTTTTACTTTTAGCCTTAGCTGTGTTTCAAGTCACTAAATATTATTTTTTTTCCTTAAATTCTGGTAAAGTGGTTTAGCAGCAATTACATGTTAAAATTCAAAATGTTCAAGTGCTTTTGAGAATGGAATGCAAATTAAGAAAGGATCTGTAAATCTGTAAATAATCTAAACTTCTCTCACTTTTGTTGAAGATGGTTTCTCATTTTTAAACCTCTGCTAGCAAGTTCAGAATGTATTTTACATGTCCTCAACAGTAACTTTCAAATCTTAATTTGATCCATAGCTCTCAGCATAGGTCTAATTAGTGTTCTGATACAATAAATCATGTAACATTCTTAAGCATCTGATTTTTGACCAAGTTCTTTCCACATGGCAGACTGTAATCTCACGTGCATTTCTGTTTTGAAAGTGCATTAAAACCTGTTGTGCAGACCTGCAGGAGGAAAGCTTAAACTGTTATCCAAGTGGTGGAAAACTCGTTGACTCCAAAGAATGAGAGGGGAGATGCCTTAGATTTTTCTATGCGTCCTGTTCTTGTCTTTTAAAATTGAAGCCATCTTGACCCTTCATTAATTTAGAGGTCTCCTAAAACCAGTTCTGTGCTGACTTTAGTTCTCAGGTGTTTTAAGGCATTCCTGTCATTGTCTCAGTAACTATAAACCCTCCAGTTAGAATTTTATATCCTGTGATAAAATTTGTGGTTTCCCAGGTGGGAAATAATGTTGTTTGGTTCACAGGGGGAAAATAAACAGCAACAAAAAACAGACAAAACAAAAGAAAAAACCGTTTTGGCCTATGATTAAGATTATATTGAACTGTAATTGAAAGCTACATATAGTTTAACAAAACAAACCAAAATAACTTTGAATGAATTGAAACATAAACAGTAGAAAAGATTTTGGGATTGTTTTTGAATGGCAGTAATATGAGAATCGTATCACGTAGAATATAGTACTTTATCTGTACATTCAGCTTTTTATGAGTATTAGCTAGCAGAACCAAAGTGATGTTTATAGTTCTCAAACTGACAGTAAAATTGCATGTGGAATTTTAGCAAAATCTTTAGGTCAGGTTATTCCATTTTTTTAATTTTTTTTTTGATCTTGTGTAGATTTGTATTTGTTCTTATTAATCTCACCACAAAACATTTTCTTATACGGAAATAAGAAATTCTATGAATGCATCGCTTTGGTGAGTGTTATGGTTTAACCCCAGCTGGCAATTAAGCACTGTGCAGCTGCTTGCTCTCTCCTCCCTGCCCTTCAGTGGGATGGAGAGGAGAATCGGATAAAACTCGTGGGTTGAGATAAGAACAGTATGATAATTTAAATATTGTAGTAATAATAGTAATGCAAAGAGACATAACAAAAAGAGCAAGAAATAAAACCCAAGGAAAGACAAGTGAGGCACAATGCAGTTGCTCACCACCCACTGACTGATGTCCAGCCAGTCCCTGACCAGTGATCCACCCCTGCCAGCCAAATCCTCCTGGTTTGTATACTGAGCATGACATCCTCAGGTATGGAATAGCCCTTTGGCTACTTGGGTCAGCAGTACTGGCCGTACTCCCTCCAAGCTTCTTGTGCACCTCCTCACTGGCTGAGCATGGGAAACTGAAAAAAATCCTTGACTTAGGATAAGCAGTACTTAGCAACAACTGAAACATCAGTGTGTTATCAACATTATTCTCATATTAAATCCAAAACACAGCGCACAGCACCAGCTCCTAGGAAAAAGATAATTCTATCTCGATCAAAACCAGGAGTGTAAGAGTAGTGGAGCACTATAAGCAGAGATGTGGAAACTGGTAACAAAAGAACCTTCAAAATACATACTGGCTCACATAGCACTATTGAGCTTTGTAAATTTTCACACCTATGTTTTTGTGGTATCTGCTGATAAGCTTCTAAATATTTTGTCCATGATAAAAATCCAGAAAAGTAGCAGTACATATGACTATGTGGAGGGTTGCATTACAAGGAAGCAGTTACCTGTTGATGAGTAGAAATGAAGTCTACTACTTGAGTTCAATAAAAGGGACATTTAAAGGTATTAGTGAGGTATTAAGGTTTGCTATATGATAGAACACTTTTCTCTTTCTTTTTATCAAGAGGAGGTAGTTATTGATTAGAAATATCTTTAACACTTTTTCTTTATTTTGATTATTCCCTAGCTTAATTGACAGAAGAGGATTTATACAACCAGATACACCGCAATTAGCAGGACCCTCAAATGGCATTACTATGTACGGGGCCACACAATCTCAGAGCAACATGGTAGGAATCATCCCATAGTGTTGTTCATCAAGATTCCTGTGAATGTTTTCCTTCTCCACTTTCATGTGAACTAATCAAGTAATAACTAACTGGATACAGCTGACACTGGGTGGAATGACTTCTTTATTAACAGTAAAGAAAAAAAACCCAAGGCTCTTCTTAATGTTTCACACGGTGTATTAGATATTGCTCATGGATTCTTAAAACAAAAGAGAGAATTTTCTACACTGTTGGTTTAATGTGTATACTGGCATTTTTACTTTTACTGTTGACACCTGCTGTGTTTTGAACTGGAATATTCAAGTATCATGGACTTACTCTGGTTCATCATTTTCCAGCTAATTGTTATTTTGTATGGCACTTTCTTTATACTCTTTTTTCCTTCTTTGCTTGTACACTGCAGTTTTGCATAGACTAATATGTTTTAAAAAGCAAAGATGAACAAAGAGCTGTTTCTAGGGGAGAAGTATGTTGAAGAAAGAGCAGGAGGACGCTCAACTTCCAATGAACAAAAAATGGCAACTGGATTGTTACAAAAAAAGCTTTTAAACATCTTTGAAACTGTGCCAATAGTTTTTACTTTCGTTTTTTGCTGGTAGCATTGGCTATCATAATGGAAGATAGAATTTCCAGTGCCAAGAAGAAGAGAGTAACTGGAAAGCGATCTTTTTCCAAAGGCAAGCATCTTACATATGTGCCTATTTCTGAATTGTTATCCACGTGTCTTCATATTATGTGGGTTCTAAGACTATATCGAAGAAGCCGTGAGTTATGAACACTATCTGCCAGAAAAAGAGGCGGCCGCAAGGCCCTCTGACATAATTCAGCCTTTCTTCTGTTCAGAAGAAGAAAAGACTCACTCTTCCCAGACTGATTAGTTTGTGTCACTGATAAACTAGTATAAAAAATTTGCTGTAGTTGCTATTTTTATTATTTTAAGGATGAAATAGAAGATTCTATAGTCTCTTTAATAAGAAAATGTGTGAGACACACAATATTAATTCTGAATCTTCTATCATGCAGAACAAGGTAATGCTCTGTGCAAGTTTTACTCAAAAAAAAAAGTAACTCTGAGAAAACAGGATTTAAAAACCAAACAAACAAAAAAAGAACGGGAAAGCAAACCTTAGAAATAACCTGAAGTCTTTCAGGGATTACCCAAACTTTCTGCCTATGTCAAGGCTTCTTATTCATGAGGATCATTAACCCACAATAAGTCCCTGGCATTATGTTATCTTAACAGTAAAAGAATTATACTTCCATAGTAAGACAGTACTGTTACTATTATTACTAGATATTAATGAGAAAATCTTGTGCCATTTTGATAGAAAATTGACTAAATTTATCCCTAGAAATGGAGAAATATGTTATGGTGTTACTTTACATCAGACAGGTAGCTGTGATGATTTTACAGTGTAATACCTGTAATTATGCAAATTATTCAAGGATTTGAACTTCTTATGTCCTACAACATCACCATACTAAGCTGGGAAAGGCTTGGGTTCTTTAACAATTATCAGAGTCACTTTGAAATGTGCAGTTTTCATTCCTGAAAACGATCTCTCAGGAAAAAAAGCTTCCAAAATGTCATGTATTTTGTTTGATGTGGAGGAATATCTTTAAGACTGTGATGCCATTTTTCTCAGGGGTATTATTCCTAGTTGGTATCCAAGACCAATTGGCATGTAGTGGCAGCTGGCTATCAGCATTGAAATTTCTCCCTTGAGTTTTGTTGCAAACTGTTAAACACCTGCTTTGTTTCTTTCTAACACTGTTTTCTCTTCCCTGCAAAAGAATCTTGCATTCTTTTCTGAGTTGTTTGAAGCGTAAGAAATTATAAATTTATTTCCTGCTGGCAACAATGCAGTGTCACATAACTTTGCCTCTGATTTGTTCTCATTTCACATTTTCCTTTTCTGTGTGCTAAGGTCAATGCTTTTGCTTTTCTTGGTAGATTCAGTGCCTACTTTTGGATTCCCATCTCTCCTATCTCATAAGGCAGCAAACAGCAAAGCTGATTTCCCTATTTCACAGTTAAGATCTCAATCTTGTCCACATAACAGACCTTCTGTTTTTCTACCAAAATTAATTGACCTTACTGCTAGATTCGTTGTTTTCAGCCATTCTGTTCAGTTACACGATTTCCTGTTCCCATTTAAATTTAGACAGAAATAATAAAGTAAAACTTCATCATTCTATTTAAACCTTTTTCCCATTAAATGATCCCTAGTACTTTTCCAGGCTTCACAGTATCTGTTTCTCTCAGCTTTCTTCTCAGTACACAATCTTAGATTCTGAAGAAGAAGTTTGGGAACAGGAGCGCTGGGAACACCAGACTTTTCCCTTGAAAAGGACTGTGGAAGGTTTTTAAGTGAAAGGCAGTGGAGTACACTTTAAGGCAAAAGTAAAACAAGGCATGTGGCATCCTGGTGTTTGGTTTATTTTATTTTTTTGTTTGTTTATTTGGGGATTTTTTAGAGGAGGACTCTGCAGAATTCTCTAGAATTCCTCTTGCTATAAGTTCAGATGCAAACATCAACATTTGCTTTGGTGACTGATAGTTTAAATAATAGACTAGCTCATACCCAAGACCTCAGTGGAAGCAAAGCAGTAGAGGGAAAGTCTTTGTGCAAGAAAAGGTTTCTTTTTTACCTTGTGTCCTCATTGACAAAGGTTAGGCAGAAGATGGAATATAATTCGGTCTTCCCTTCCGGAAGGTTTCATGCCTCCTGGGGGAAAAACCCCTTCTTGGAGCTGAGGCAAGTGGACCACAATGACCTGGCAAGTTTGAAGGGGATGTTATCTGGTACAGCAGCTTGTATTGTTGTGGTTTCAGATAAGGACAGGTAAAGTGAAATTCCTTGATTTAAGAGCATGCATAGATCATAGTCAGTCCATAAATACTTTGCGAATGGCAGAGGTTTAGCCATTTATACAGAATCTGAGGTAATTACATTATTTTAGCAGTTTTAATGTTTTTTGGTATGTGAATAATTCATTAGAAATCCTGTGTTCCAGTACCCCTTAATAGTGTGTCTCCTTGAGTTTTATCCCAGAATGCATTGCATCCTCCTACCTCTACACTGAATCTTTATGTCTAGATGTAGTACTATTTAATCTATATAGCATGCAAAGATTTCTCTCCTCCCATTGATCATAGAGTCATAGAATGGTTTGGGTTGGAAGGGACCTTAAAGATCATCTAGTTTCAATCCCCCTACGATGAGCAGGGACACCTCTCACTAGATCATGTTGGTCAAAGCCCCATCCAAACTGGATTTCAACACATCCAGTGATGGAGCATCCACAGCTTCCCTGGACAACCTGTTCCAGTGTCTTACCATCCTCACAGCAAAGAACTTCTTCCTAATTTCTAATCTGAATCTACCCTCTTCCTGTTTGAAGCCATTACCTCTCATCCTATTCACTACAAGCCCTTGCAAAAAGTCCCTCATCAGTTTTCTTGCAAATATTGGAAGGCTGCAATAAGGTCTCCCCAGAACCTTCTCTTCTCCAAGCTGAGCAACCCCAGCTCTCTCAGCCTGTCCTCATATGAGAGGTGCTCCAGCCCCCTGATCATATTTGTGGCCCTCCTCTGGACCTGCTCCAACAAGTCCATGTTCCTATGTTGGAGGCTTCAAAGCTGGATGCAGTACTCTAGCTGAGGCCTCACGAGAGCAGAGTAGAGGGGGAGAATCACCTCCCTTGACCTGCTGACCACACATCTTTTGATGCAGCCCAGGATGTGGTTGACTTTCTGGGCTGCATTCACATATTGTTAGCTCATGTTGAGCTTTTCATCAACCAGCACCCATCTTTCTCCTCAGGACTGCTCTCAATCCACTCCTCACCCAGCCTGCCCTTGTGCTTGGGATTGGCCTGCCCCAGGTACAGGGCCTTGCACTTGGCCTTGTAGAACTTCATAAGGCTGACATGGGCCCACCTCTTCAGCCTGTCACGGTCGGTCTGGATGGCATCCCTTCCCTCCAGCGTGTCAGTCACAGCACACAGCTTGGTGTTGTCAGCAAATTTGCCAAGGGTGCACTTGATCCCACTCTCCGTGTTGCCGATAAAATTGTTAAACACCACCAATCCCAGTACCGTTCACTGAGGAGCACCATTCATCACTGGTCACCACTTGGATATCAAGCCATTGACTGCAACTCTGAGCGCAACCATCCAGACAACTCCTTTTCCTCCAAGTAGTCCCTCCATCAATTCCATGTCTCCAATTTACAGACCAGGATGTAGTGTGGGACAGTGTTGAATGTTCTGCGCAACTTCAGGTAGATGGCATCAGTTGCTCTTCCCTTATCCACTGCCACTAGAACGCCATCATAAAAGGCCACCAGATTTTTCAGGGACTGTTTGACCTTGGTGAAGCCATGTTGGTTGATACCAATCACCTTCTCATTTTTCACGTGCCTTAGCAGAGCCTCTAGGAGTATCTGCTCTGTGATCTTGCCAGGCACAGAGTTGAGACTGATTGGCTTGTAGTTTCCAGGGTCTTACTTTCTTCCCCTTTTGGAAATGAGAGTGATGTTTCCCCTTTTCCAGTCAGTGGGCACTTCACCAGACTGCCATGACTTTTCAAATATGATAGAAAGCGGCTTAGCAACTTCACCAGTTCCCTCAGGATCCATCCTGCATGATGGATCTCTTCAGATCCCATGGACTTGTACATGTTCAGGTTCTTTAGATGATCTCAAACCTGATCTTCATTTACAATGAGCAGATCTTCCTTCTCCCAGCCCCTGCTTTTGCCTTCTGGAATTTGGGCGGTGCAGCTAGAGCCCTTGCCAGTGAAGACTGAGGCAAAGAAGTCATTGAGTACCTCAGCCTTCTCCATATCCCTCAAGACCAGGTCTCCTGTTCCCTTCTGGAGAGGGCCCAGATCTTTCCTACTCTTCCTTTTATCACTGACCTAGCTGTAGAAGTGTTTCTTGTTCCCTTGGTATTAAAGGAAGATTTTAATGAGCATCTTCTTTCACACTTGTCTTCTCTTATTCCTTCTGTTCCCTCAAATCTTTTACTCAGTGACTCATGTCTTTCTAAATAGAATTCTTGTGCCTCACCAAACTAGCCTCTTGTCATTTTTTTTAAGTCTCTCTGGGTTGCTTAGTATTATGTTCTGTTTTCATTTATTCTAATACATCTTTCAGCACAGCATAATGTTTGCATTTAAGCTCAAAATAAATGCCAGGCTAAGGTTAAACTTGCCAGACACTTATTTTTCCGTGCAATACAGTATCTCTTACTCAGGATACTATTTGTGGGGCACTATTTTTGTATTTAACAGCTTTTGTGGTAATTTTGCCTTTGATACTTTGAATATTTTATATCAAAGCTACCCTACTCATGCTAGTGACTCAGTTTGTCACAATCTCAGAAAGTCAGGGTTGTTGCTGTAATCAGTGCTTTGTAGATCCTTACTACGATTTTTTTTTTCTAGATCTTTATAAAAGAGCTTTTTCTCCTGTTCTCTCCTTAGTATCTCCCATATTTTACAACGAACTGAAGTTATATATACTTTTCTGAAGACTGGAAGCACGTATTTATTTTTTTTCCTGGTACATTCTCAGCGTTTTAATCTCATTTCCAATATAATTTGAAATTAATCTGTAAATTAATTACCCATCTTCTTAATATCCTTATCTACATGACAAGCATGGTCACTTGGAGCTCATGATCTGTAAATCTGCTATTTCCAAAATGTTTCCCTATTGCATTTTATTGCTGATTATTTTTACAGCCTCTCCATTAGTTGGATTACCCAAGCATCTCTTTTCTCGTTCTTGAGAAATTTTTTTCGTGTGAAGCACTGTATCTCACTCACTATGAAATCATAATTCTCTCTGTATTTTATTCTTACTTTCTCTTTAATTTTAAGGTTTGTGTTCTTTGTATTCTGCAAAAAGTTCTTATTTCATCATAAACCCGTCAGCTGCCGTTACCTGGATCTGCACTTCTGTAGTATTTAGCTTTCTCTTAAAAGCTTGGGTTAATTCTTGGGTTTTGATGTGGGATATTTTATTCTTTAGTAATCTGTTATGAAGAAACACAGAAATCTATCTCACTCCATGCACATTTTTCAGAGGAATTAGTTTGGTTTATTTTTACTATGATGTCTCTAGGAGCTCTTTAATGCCTTATAAAGTGATAGATTTTTGCTTTTATCTGCCTCTATGTCAGGACAGGTTTATTTCTTTAAGATATTTGCTTGTACTCCTGCATTTCTAGGCATCTTTTCTTCAGTGCTTAGCTAGTTCCTTGTGTGCCAAATGCCATTATTTCCAGTTCTCCCTTTCCTTTCCTGGATGCAAATTCTTTACTTAGTGTTTTCCTTTTCTTAGTTTTATGTACCACTGAAGACTGTAGGAACCATAATAGTGCATAGGCAGTGTTCGTTACCAGTGAGACATGCAGGAAAGTCCTCTCCCACATGTTCACATCAGTGTTTCTAGGACTGATCTGCAAACAAGAATCCAGCTGATGCAGGGAACTTTAGATCCGACCATTCTAGCGTCCTTTTCCCTTTGCTTTTCATATTCTCTTTATTAGGAGTAGCTATTTCTATCATGACTGTAAAAGGATCAGCAAAGATAAGAGCTCCACTTAGCTGGGAGTTTTACAAGTGTGTTTCCTTGTATATTTACTGTCGTTCTTCTCAAATATAATTTATCATTGCCCTAAATGGAATTTAGGGCTCTTATTGAGTCAGCGTTACTACAGTCAAAGTTGATAGAGGTTTTTCATTAAAGCATTTTACTTCACAGTTAAAATGGATTAAGAGCATATGCAATACATCAACTTCAGCATTTTGCTTTGGGCTGAGGCACGTTTTATTAGCAATTCTTTTGATTGTGCGTATTTACTGCAATCTTGTTCTCATTGCAGAGCAGTATCAGAGCAGACAAACTAGATTTCTTTCACAAGATGTGCTCCCAGAATGCAGCCGGCCTGCTATAACCTTTCATGCACATTCAGTCCATAAAAGCAAACAGTAGCTAGTCTGAGGTAAAATCCCTGGATTAGGTATAGTTTCCTCTTTGGCTTCAGAAGCTTTTCTCATCATAGATCTACTTCTGATGCACTGTACCACTTCTAGTGGAGCCATCGACGTGGTGGGTTTTGTGGCTCAGTTGTTGCACAGTATTTCCAATATCAGGATTTTGAGTGTGAAACCTTACAGTTATTTGGAGCAGTTACACAGCTCCATCCCTCCATTCTTTACCCATCTCTTATATTTGTCTAGTATGGTGTTTCAGCATCCTTTCGGTTACTTCACAGCACTGTCGTTCAGTGCTGCCAGTCTCCTCCAAACTCTGTCTTTTTCGTACTTTATTCAGAGATGCCGAGGTAACTTAACCAGCTTTTCTCCATCTTCTGAGAACTGTAACGATTCTTTAACGTTACTAGTGTTTAGAAAATTTTTAACAAAAGTTAATTTAAAATGCAAAGTAAATAATCTCTGGCTTTGGCATTAGAAGTGTGAAAATATATTGCCATGTACCAAAACTATGTTAACATGTATGTTTTGTGTAGCTTAGGAAAAAAAAAAATCAGACTTTCTTCAGGAAAAGAAAAAAAAATGTTTCAGTAGTTGTTTGTATTTATTATTTGTGAAATAAAGACAGAATTTTAGGTTTTGTCTAATTTGCTTTAATTTGTGCCTTTTAATGTCAAAATAAATACAAAGATGGCTAAATAAATTATATGCACATATATAATTGAACTTCTGTACTTGTAGAACTCACTGAACTTGTCTTACCTTCAGAATCTGCTGTTCCTCTGAAACAGTGGAAATTGTAAGTGGAAAATAAATCAGTAGATCTAAAGTAAGAAGGCACTGGTGGAATAATTTCTACAGTAGATTTTTGACTATTTAGGTTTCCATGCTTGGCTTCCTTTCTGTTACAATTGTAGGCTTTTTAATTAATTTGAAATGCTGGCATTAAATAATTCATGAGATTAAGAGCTGTTAAGACTTTTGGCCCGAAATTTCGTTTAGTTAAGCTTCAAGGAAAAAACACCACGCCAGCCTTATAAACAAATTTGATTTCCTTATTTAGCTTTGTATTGGCTGTTCAGACTAAAGAAAATAGTCTACCTGTATCGTCTGTGTTGTTGGTTTTATCAGAAGTTTTTGAGAGCTTCAATGTGCACATCTACCTTTTCTGGTATAAACTCCACTCCAGTCACTTTTGAAAGGTTTATACAGCCTGTATTTTCCTAAGGTGTTTCGTGTTGATCACTGTTAAATAGAGGGAAAAAAAAAAAGAAAACCTGAAATGTATCTGAATAAGAGGAGAGGCTTTAGAGAAGTGAAAAGTGCAAGGAAAATGAAGACGAGATATAAAGCACCTGAAAAGGTTTTATAACACTGTTTAATTGAGCTTTATGAGGCTACTTATCTTTTCAATATTGATTCAGTTGAAATGTGAATTTCAACTAGCACTCTGTAAGAAGAAATTTAATTCAGAGTGTAAAACATGTTCAAGTAAATTACCTTCAGCTAATTTAAAACTGTGTATTTGTATTACCTGGAACACATTAATTATTTCCTTTTCAAGATCAGTGCTGAAGCTTTAGTAAGTCAGCAAGTCAGCTGCTAACATTGTTTGTTTTCAGTGTACCCCAGTGGTTATAGGCATTCCTTAGTTATTTAACGTGCTCTTTGGCTATTGCTTTTCAGAGAAGATGGATTTTGTTGGGTTTTTTAAAGTTTGGAAATTCATTTAAAAGATTTTTAAGGTCTGCATAGTAAAGTCTGTAGTTTAATTGAAATGAGCAGGTGTGAATATTAGTACATTAATCAAGAATGAGTTATTCACACTGAATTACTAATTGAAAGCTTGGCTTTAAAAGATACTGATGGATTTCTTCTTAGTGAGGTACTTATGCAAGGTCTTGACTTTATGCCTATGACTAATGCCTCTGAAATTATATGGGACCACTTCAGTTGTTTGACTGGGGCTGTTCATCGCTTCAGGGGGCAAGAAATTGCTTGCAACATATATGAACTCAATTTATGTAACAGGAAGTCAGTGTATTTATCTTTCTGAAAGTGTGAGTGTTGGAAAATACATAACTGAGTAAGGATCAGACTTCTGCCTGTCAAAAAGTGGTTGGTCTGGGCGTCCTAAACCACTAAGAAACATTTAAAATAGTACGTATCTACTGTGATCAAGTCATCAGCTTGCATACTTTCTGAATGTAATGTGTGTGCATCCATCATTAAGCTATTCAGTGGTGGAATTGGAGAACCTGAAAATATCAAAGGAAGCCTTCATAGTGATGGTTTTCATCATATAGTAAAGGAAGTGAAAGTCTTTCCATGAGCTTCCATAGAGTATATCACAGTGGCATAACACAAATGGCCATTTTAGGGAATTGCTGTGATGTTAAAAGCAATGGCTATGATCAGGAATATCTGGAACAGATGTTGGATTTGTAATGTCTTCCAGTAATTTGATATAGATCAAAGAAGGTAGTTATAAAGCAGAACATACTGTTTTAACAGAATACTTGAAATAACAGTGAATAGACATGTTTTACCTCTGGATACGCTTTTTTATTCTACTTGTTTGCTTCCAAACTTTCTTTGCTGCGTTGGATTTATAGTTGTATTCATTGACTGTAGCGTTTCCATTGCACAGCAAAACAGTAGTATGGCAAATAAATCTAACAGGATTTTGAATATCTGCAGATGTTGTAACTGCTCAGGCTAGGAATTAAATATATATTGTCCTTGGAAGCTCTCAAAAATCATGCTGATTTGTGTTAAAGAAAATTTGGCAGTAGGTGTACTACCCAGTTAGCTAGCTGGACATTATTGGAACATATACCTGTCTTGTCATCTCAAGGAATGAATGATAATTTTGTATAAACAGTTCTTAGAAACAATACAGAGCCAAAAGCATTCCTGGTGATACTCACTGATCTTAAATGGTTTTATATAATGCTGAATTTGGCTCGTTATTGTGAAAGTGCTTGCCAGAAAACTTTTGGTCTGTAGCTTGATTCTTCACATTGTCAAGATTATATTAATCAAGAAACAGCCTAAAAATGGTGAAATTTGATGTCAAATTAATGCATCTGTGGTGCTAATTTCTACATATCCTCTAGAGTATTGAGTATAGTATTATATATCCTCTAAAGTGTATATCAAATGTATTAAATGGGGAGGGGGGGAAATTTTTGCTCCTTGAGGCTGCGTTGCCAGCTATAACTTTATAAAACCACCTGCATTGAAGGAACTCTTGTTCTGGAAAATTTGTGTAGCACCTTAATTCTTACGTGTGAAGACCACTTAAACAAAGACACTTGCCCAGTGTTTTTGACCTTGGAAAGCTGCTTGGATTATGCATTTGGGCCTCTCTCTGAACTGTGAGCTACTCTAGGGTAAAACGAGTAGTGTGGAAGTGATTCACCTCACCCAGAATCAGGGAGCTTTTGAGGTGCCCAGTGCAGTTAGTTACACACAGACTATGCAGCTGGGCTTCCCAAATGGCTTAAAGCAAGAATAAGCAAAGCATTTGAATTACAGCACTTGCAGAATAGTATTTTAAACGTTACTAAAACCCTTAAGTGAAGACTGTAAATGTTTATCATAATTTACTTTATAGTACTCCAAAGCACTGGCTCAGTTATGCATGCTTCTTTTTTTTTTCCCCGGGCAGCATGCAATGGGATTTTTGGGTGGCTAACTGTGGAATGATACTAATGGCTTTCTTTTTTTCTCTTCACATCCCATTCTTTTCCATCTCTTTTTGTCCATATTCTCCCTTTTTTCTCTATTTTGTTTGCCTTATATGATTTTCACACCCTTCCATTCTACAGTGTGACCAAGATCAGTGCATTCAGAGCACTAAATTCGTTTTGCAGGCCGCTGCCACCCCCCTACTACAGAGTGAGCCAAGCATAACTAGTGAAGAGCTACCTTTACCAGGAAAGACTATCAGTGCGCCTTGTGCAACTCTAACTTTAGGGCAACCAACACCACCATCTTCTATGCCAAATCTCACATCAGATACAGGTTTGACAGACATGATACCATTAAAAGAGGAACACGAAGGTCATCAGTTTCTCACTCCGGAAGAAGCTCCGTCACCCCCTGGGATGCTGCCAAGTGGAAGTCCTATTACACACAGCCATACAATGCACGTCCTGAGTCTAGCCAGCCAGGATTCATTGCATGAAGACTCAGTACGTGGTCTCGTGAAGCTTAGCTCAGTTTGAACGGCTTTTTCGAGCATTGCACCGTTTCTTGGTGTCTACACAGATCTCTGCTTAATAGGAATGACACTGCAGTACCACTGTAAGACTTCATAACATGCCTATAATGGAAACTTTATTGCGTAATGGAGTCTACTGAAAAGACAAGTTATTTTTCCAATGGAGCGATGGCATTTTTTGACCAGGTTGTTAATGGTTGTGTTTTGATGGCGACTGCGATTTATTTTTAAACAGAACCCGTAACAGTCAATAATCTTGTTTCCTGAAGCTTGGGTACAGCAAGTTGGAAGTCAGCCTGTACCAAACACCATGTACAGTACAAAAGAGAGAGATTCTTGGATGTAAGTGTCATGCTCTGTGTTCTATGCTCTTGTAATACACAATTGTTAAGGCTTACCACACTTGTGGCCAGAATGATCTGCACTTACATGTTATGCTACTAATATTGAGATAGAAAATTACCATTCCATTTGTTAATACAAAAAAAAAAAAAAGACTGCAGATATGGATTTGCATGCCACGCTACAGTATGTGTTACAGTGGTGTTGGTATTAAGAGAAAGTGCTGCTTTTTTATTTGTGACTTTCAAAGTGCTGTTTCATTTAAAGACAGTGCAACAAACAAATTAATGGACTATATTATTTTTTCAATTTATTAAAGTTTATTTTAAATTAATCAGTGGTGCCTAGAAGATGGAGAGTTACTGATTTGATCATGTTGCATATCATTTAACCTTCTGTTTAAGTGTTTAGAGTGAGGTATTGTGTTGTGCCATACCACGAGATTCTTCCACTCCTTAATGTGATACAATTACCTGTGGACCTCCAATAAAATGACATCTTGTATTTCTTGGACATGTGTATAGTTATCCTTGCACAGTTTTCCTGGGGAAAGATGGGGAAATCATGACTTGTTGACATAGTTTGTAAAGATTTGACTGGAATATGTTTACATAATGAGACCAGAGCTATGGAGGAAGATCTGGTTACAATTAGGATTGCTTCAGCATCTTTTATGTTTTTGTTTGAGATGTGTACTTGTTCCCATAACAAGTCTTTATTTGGAAACAGTAGAGTTAGCCTCTGTTTGAACTGTAATTCTGTGTTCCTTATCACATAGCTAAAGGATGAGGGGCTTAAGAATTCAAGAAGACGGCTTCGTGAAATAATCATAAATAGTTAACAACAAACTGTAGCTGCCCCCAACCATCATCCTTCATTTGTATTTGTCCTTTAATATTTTATAGGAAAACCTTGATTTCGTAGACTTTTTTTTAAAAAAAACAACCGAAAAACTGGATTATTTTTTTTTTTCAGGACAAACTAAGTGCAGAATGTGTTGTATCTGATGCTTCTGTGGCATGAAAATGTTCACCAGTTAAGAAATGTGACAGTTCTGTACTGTTCACCATGGTCATTCACTGACAACAAACTAAAAATGTTTTTGGTTTTACTTCCATTGCTGAAATTGAGGACAGTCAGCCTGCAGAAAATCAGTCAGCCATGCTCCTGAAGCATCAGACAAGGTAGTCTAAGATTTCATATGCAATCTGTTTCTATAATTGATGATGCTAGCATTGACCTAATTCAGTGTGTAGAACACAGCAACACTTACTGTGTCTAAGTGCCATAACGAGGCCACCAAAGAACCTCTGGCAGACAAGTCTGTCCTAGCTATTGGAGCTGCTTTTCTTATGGCATTTTCCTGAAGCTGGGACAGTCTCAAGCTCTTTCCACCAGCCAAACTGTAGTGACTGACATGTCCCAATTGCTGATCTCCCAGTAAGCCTCAGGTATCAGCACTTACTTCTGCATCTACTCTTGAAGAAGAGTCAGTGATGTTCATCATCTTGATTTCATCTTTCCCTGATGTGGCTTCTCATGTATGAAGCCGTGAACACTGCATTAAAGCAGGTAACGTATTGAGAACTGGAGATACTGGTCTCATAGATCTGAGTAAAGAATCCCAGCTTTGAGTTTGTAGACCAGTACTTGACTGAATGATTATCTCATAGGTGCCTGTGAGTAGTTAACTGTGGATGTACTACTCGCTGCATAGAAGGACAAGGCAAATGTTTTTCATGTGATATCAAAACTTTCCACTTGTAACAATGAGGATTACTATTTTAAGGAAATTGCTCATTTTAAGTCTCTCTGCAATACCCAAAGGATTTTATGCTTCCAAGAATACCAGCTTTGTGACAGTATTTGTGTGTCACTGCCAGTAGGAAGTAGTGCAAAAAGCTGCACTTCAGCTCAGTGCACACAATAAAATTAGTGTCAGTTTTAATGTGAAACGGAAGGGAGGAGGACAGGATTAGAATCTTTACAGTGTTTTCTTTGTGCTCATGCTTTTCACCCTCATTTTTTGAACTTCTTGTTTTGTTTATAAGTGAAGTATAAGAATTACCTAACAAATTGGAAACAGATCTCTAACTTAGGTACTTCTTCAAGTGACAGGTTTTTTCTTTTCATTTTTAACATGACAGCTTTATTTTTTTTTAACATGCTGCCTGTTTTTAAGCTTGTAATTTAAGAATAAATTAAATATTTTTAATTTATCTGTCTATATATTTACATCACCCTTGGTTTAAATCTATTTTCCTTCCCAACTCAGTCTTTTTTTAAATGGTGGCACCTCAACCTCCCTGCACGGCTGCCTCGTGAGGACATCTGCTGGAAGATTTCGGAATTAAGTCCCTTAACCCATATGGTGTGGCAATTGCCATCTTTGATTGGCAGCAGGCAATGATTTAGCAGCAGGTTGATCGAAGAGGTGCCTCTCACCTCCATCACAGCTGTCTTCAATCGCGGGCACTCCCTTCCTTGGAACTTACACCTGGAATGAATCAGCAAAGTGACTATTCACTTACTCTATGGATTTGATGTATCTGGTTTTTTTTACTTTTGTTTGAACTGTGATTACAGAGCATGCACACTAGGGATTCAAAGTTATAATCCTAGTGAATACTGAACAGGGTTTTTTCTATGCTTTTTTTCTTTGATAATTAGTATACTAATATTAAATAGCTCTTTGCATGTTCATCTGATTTATAAATGAAGAATCAAAGTGAACGTTGATATTTTCAGAAAAGTAAATATTTTTTTCTTAAAGGTCTAAAATCCTTGAATGTGTAAAAACTGATTAGTTTATCTGATAAAAAAATATTTATTCTGCCTTTTTAAAAAAAAAACAAAAAAACAACACATTATTCCCTTCTAGGTAGTTACATGATATTTTATGTAGAATGAAATACAGTGCTTCATAAAATATTTTTAAAGGCTCTTTATTCTTGTGATTTCTCAAAGACATTTCTATTTTAAAAGGGAGTTTCATATTTATATCAGTTAAACAGTAATGTAATAAATGTCAAAATGTTCCTGTATTTTTGTATTACAGTGTGTCCTTTATCAACTTTTCCTCTGTTCATGTTAACTGATGGTACAAGTAGATGTATTTGTGCATAAAGTGGATAATGCATTCATTAAAAAGAATCTTAGATGGAAGATCAGCTGTCTTGCAGTTGATCCTAGTGAATGATCCTAGAAGCAGCAAATTAATCTCATAAACCTAAAGACCTGTGGTTTGGTAGCATGTGTTACAAGAGAGATGATCAGCTTGTGATATGGCAGATTTTGTCTTTGTTTTAATCTATACAGTGAGTATAATATGGTTCATGGTAAGTACATTATTGGCCAATATTCAAATTACTAAACGAAGGAGCATATCTGCAGAACTAGCAAAACCGAGCTTCTGTTTGTCTTTCAGTTCCCAAATTCAATACAGCTTGAAGAACAAACTCAGCAAAGTTATAGATAGATCCAATCCTTACTTTAGTTCCCTTCTGCTTTAAATGATATGTGGGAACTGCCATCATGTATTTGTTTGTTTTTTGCCTTCCCCTTCTTATCATCAGTGGCACCCTGAAGATGAACATGATGTGTTTGGCTGGGGGCCAGCCTTACTTTTGGTTTTAAAAATCAGTTGCTGCCTGAGTGATTCTGTTTTAAGGGCTGAAATGAAACAAGGTAGCATACCCAAATATTCCTAGCCCCAAAATATGAATGGAATGTCTTTTAGACAGTTAAAAATAGATTTAGTTGATTTAAATTGGAACTGTCCTAGTTTTTAGGATCAATCTGGGTCAGGGCTCCCTGGTTTTGTCTCCCTGCAAAGACATTGCAATTTGACATCTGGCTGAGTGAACTGCTTGGGCTTCCAAAAGACTGTTGGGATTACGTGAGCTATTTAAACCTATATAAATCTAGGTTAATTCTGAGTTGATGCAGCAATTCTATTCCATCACCAGAAGGCAACTATCTCGTAGCATTCAGCTATAGAATTTGAAAGTTCACCACAAACAATGCAGGGCGGGGAGAAGATCAACTTTTGGATGTTATGATGAGATAAAATTGGAGTTTGTTTCTAAGGTAGGTCAGAGAGGACAAGAATAAGAAGATGAAAGAGAGAAGAGTAAGTGAAAGCAAAACAGAGAAGATTAGCAGGTGACAGAGGCAAAGAGGAATTACCTGTAAGCTGTGGAAGGAGAGGGAGAGAGTATAAACAAAAAAGCCACATGAGGAAAAAAAAATAGGATAACTGTCAATATTAAACAATATTTAAGAAAAATATGCTTACTGATATTCAAATATTTTAATGATAAATTTATTTTAAATCTTTGTGGGGAAAAAAAAAAATAAGGTCAGACTTTTGAGAGACAGCAGCTGTAGGAAGATGATGAGAAAAATGCAGAAAGTTGATCTGCCCTCAAGCTCCTCTCCCCTAATATATTTTTCTACTTCTATTTTGAAAATACGTCTGTAAATACAAAAACAGGTGAAATGTTGGTCCCTTTGAAGTTGATGGGAAGCTTAAGACATTTACCATGCGAAAAATAGTAATTGCTTCAGCATTTTGCATTTCCATACTGATAATTGCTTTAGCATGCTATATTTGCATACCAGAAGTGCCACTGCACTGGGAAAATGAATGGTGTACTATGGCTCCGTGTTTCTTCTTGATTCCTTCATTAAATTTGCTCACCTTTAAGTAAAAATGATTTCCTAAGCAGTAGTCTTGCCAATTGGACATAAAACCTGGAATTCAGTCAGAGTTTCTGGGACTAATGTGCCAATAGGAATTAAGACTGCAGGCTAGATAAACTTTGTGGTTCACAAGCCAAAAATATCTGCCCCATAGGAAGGTACTTACTTTGCATTAGATGCTCAAGTCAGTTCCACTGGCAAAGCATTAATGCCCATGTTACCTTGGTATATTTTATGCCCTTTCCAACTTCAGCTACACTGCGCCTTCTGAGAACTTGGAAAAACAAAAATAAGCAGCCCCACTATAATTTCAATCTCCCCAAACCCAAAGCTGGTAACAGCTGCTGGGACTTACCCGTGTGCATCTAGGTGTAGTTATAGAAAGAACATGAAGGGACCACCTTAAAGCAACTTGGCTGAGTGAGAACTCTTCGAACCTTTCTTGAGCTCCTTCTGAAAGCACCATATCCAATTGAGAAAAAGATGTGAATTTAGCAGGCTTAACAAGATCTCACTTTGTGCTATGCTCTATAGTCTGCCCTTAGCAATCTGCAGGGGTCTGACTGCGCTGGGGACGGCCAGTTGTGAGGTAGAGGATGAGGTGGACTGTTTAGGTGTTGTACTTGTTAAGGAATGGGCTTCAAAGAACAGTGAAAAGTACAGTCAGGACAGTGGCATAGTAGTTAGAGCAGTGTTTGTGTGAAGGATACGCACGATTGCTCTTATATGTGTGTGTGTGTCTGTTCACTAAGCACGAGTTTGTAGCAAAGGTGTTAAAGTCCCGTGAACCGTTTCCCAAATCTCCTACACTGTCTGGAGAGAGGGCGCTAGTGCACAGTGGGGTCATACAGTTTGTCATCAGCAAAGTTCATTTCTCAGTTAAAAATTAAAAAAACTACTTATAGGTGAGAATAGTAATCATGTATAGTAATCAAGGAATGTAATCATGTGTAGTTATGGTATGGTTTCGAAGGTGAACCACAACTTTGTTGCGATAAATAGAAGATTGCTCACAGGATTTCTAATTTGTTTGCCCTGCTACGTGCCTTGTCATAGTGCAGCAGTTGATTGTGGTTATTGGCTGGACTAGGAAGGGCAGAGCTCCTGGCAGAAACCACAGCTACACAAGCTTTCTTTTGTTTTTCTAGCAAAGTGTTGACTTTCCTTCTAGGTAGGTCACAGAAAATTAAAAGCATGCTCAGTAGTGCTGACGAACTAGCTACGTTTCTGGCATGCAGAAAACAACTCATATTTTTGTGTACTTGTTTCTCATTCTACATTGAAAGGAGAAACAAGGTTCTGGAAAGTTTCCACAGATTCTGAAAACTTCCGTTGAAAGACCTTTTGGAACAAAAATTATGTTTAATCTTTAAATATGTTGTAGATTTATGGATTTAGTATTTAATGTATTACCTGCATGACTTTTCGTCTCTATTGAAATATTAAAAGAACATCTCAAAGTCCTGCTGTTTTTTTCATATCCATAATGTCTGCCTTTTATTATCGTTACAGCTGAAGAAAACAGGGTTAAATGCTTTATTCCATAATTACATGATTAGCAGGTGTTTCTGATATTCGTGTCTTACTTTTGAATATTCTTTTCTCTCATATCAAAGATTAAAATCCCCTTCTACTCCTAAATCAATACTCTGTAACACATCATACCTTGTTTTTTTAATTATTTAGTAAATCAGACTTCTGATAGGATAAGTCAGGAATACTAAAAATAGTTTACAGAAATCAGAAAAACAAAACTAAACCTCAGACTATTTTTTAGTACCTGTGTCACAGGACTTTACTGCACAATAGTAATAGAATTGGCACAGTTGATAATGAGATGATTTCCTGTAGATTCCCAATTCTGATATCAAAGAGAGGTGTAGAAAATGAAAATCTTTCATATTAGGGTATCTTGTCCCTTTCATCCACCTGTTTCCTCATCGCCTCAGAAAATCCTGGGACAAATGAGCTCAGGATCCTCGAGTCTGGCAGACAGATGCATCTGACTAAGCCTTTATCCCCTTTGTCACACCATGCTCTATGTGCTTACCCAGCACCCTGGGATGCATCTTCCCTGACTTCTGTGGCTCCTGAGAAACCCTCTGTCTGCAACAAAACAAGCCCAGCTTCCTATTTCTCCTTCATGTGAGGATGGTCTTGAAACTAATACTGTCAGTATTAGTTGTTCTGCAGGGCATGAGAGGTACACAGGACCATGAAAATTTTGGGGGTTTGTATTTTCAAGACCCCTACTTTTTTATATAATTTGATTAAAATACATTTTTGTTTAGGTGCATGGGGGCAGACACACACTGGCCGTACACTTGCATAGGAAACTGGACTGAAAAAAACTAAAAATTTGCATTAACAGGCTAAAGTATGTTATGGGAAAGGTATATGCCTGAGGAGGGAGTGAGCAGGCTTATATCCAGAACATTTTACCTAAATGCCTGGGATTGAATTTCTTCTAACCCTTGGGTCCGTAGGCATCCACATTAGTATTTTAATGCACTTTTGAAATTAATTTTCCTGTTACCTCTGGTTAGCACTTCAGCTCATATTTTGGAGCAATCTTCCAATGCAAACTAGATTTATTTTAAATAAAAAATGAACCAGAAGATAGGTTCTAGTACCTCACGCGATACAACTGCTAACAGGACCAGACTGGAGCTGGCTGAGAGTTTTTCTCTTTAAAACAGATACAGTGTGGACATCAGGTCATCGGCACCAAATGTCTTGCTACAGAAATCTTTGCATACTAAGCTTACTACTTGTGAAAGTAGATATAACCATAGATAGATTTCCCAACAAACTTGTATTGTTCCTCTGGTTCATAATGTTGAGATTGTGTTCTTCCTTATTTAAAAAAATAGAAGTATCAAAATACCTAGTAATCTGCCAAAATCAGCTGTTTTGAATTTATAGGACATGTTTCTTTCAAATACAAAAAATAATTCTGACATCAGAAAACCATTAACAATGTGTCCTGAAAATGCTTCTGGAATTCTGTCAAATGCAAGACTAACACGGTTCAGGGATGTCCATACAGTACAAATCTCCATAAGCTACCCACTCACTCTGACTACTTACTGTCTAGAAATCTTAAGGCTTGATTTCTTGTACATATCAGTTTCATTAGTTTGTGAACATTGACCTAAGTTATTCTAAAGAGATGGTAAGACTTTGTTTATATTCCTGCACAGCTATTTCACAAGATTGAAATGTGTGTTAACCATAGAAGTTGCTTCTGAATTATGGCAACTTTTGTTCCTCTCCTATCCACTCAATAGTCAGTTGCTCTGATCTTGAATTCGTGTTTCGAGGCTGATGGCTGCATTTCTTCTTCTAGTGAGGTAAGTGCTGGCCTCTTCTCTCAAGAAAATAACAACAGGACTAGAGGAAATGACCTGAAGTTGCACCAGGGGAGTTTTAGATTAGGTGTTAGGAAGAATTTCTTTCAAATTTCTTTACTGAAAGAGTAGTCAGGCCCTGGAATGGGCTGCCCAGGGAGGTGGTGGAGTCACCATTCCTGGAGGTATTCAAAAAACATGTAGATGAGGCACTTCAGGACATGCTCTACTGGAATGGTGAGGTGTTATATGTGTCTTGTGGGGTGTTTTTTTGTTGGGGTTGGTTGGTTGAGTTGGTTTTGGCTTTTTGTTGTTGTTGCTTTCATTTGTTTGCTTGTTTTGTGGGGTTTTTTTCTGCGTTGACGATTGGATGTGGTGATCTTAGAGGTCTTTTTGAACCGTGATGATTCTATGTTTCCACTGACTATGACAACAGGATCGTACAGAGTTTTTACTGACAAGTATCTCAAGGATGATGGAGCACAGCACTGGTTAGAACACGCACATAAAGTATCTTGAAGATGCATTTCTCTCACTGTAAGGAAAGAACATCAGGTCACATTAGAGAAAATAGAGACGTGGCATAGTGTGTCGGATTTTTATCAAGTCTTACATTAGCAACTGTCACATTCATACAAACTACTTGTCTGTGACCAGTGGGAATGTAAATCAAAGTGAATTTTTTTTTTTTTAAGAGGTAGCCTTGAAATCTTCAATTTGGTGGCTTTCCACTGACATACAGAGCAACGAGTTGTTAATTGCACCAGTAGAGTGACAGATGCACTGCATGTATGTTATGAGGGAAATGAAGAGTGGGAATGCTGCATGCAGCCCACTACATGATTCACAATGACTATGTGCAAGCAAAGCCTGCCTGCATACAGGCCTAAAAATTACAACTTGTTAGTACTTAGTACTTTATCTTATTTTAGATATTAGGTGTTGGCCCAGCACGCTATTCATATTATGGTTGAACCTCTGCATTGTAAAAACTTGTTCGTACTGAGAATTCTGTAATAAAATACACTGTAAGTAGTCAGTCTCAAAACATACAGAAATCTCTCATTTTTTCTAAAGCTGGGTTGTGCTTATTTCTCATAGAACAGGGCGGGGGCGGGGGGGGGGGAAGGAAAAAAACAAAAGGTGGGGGGCTTATCTTCGATACCAAAACCTATTTTCTCCCTTTCCCCATCCAGAGACTCAACCATACCTGAGACTAATGACATCTGGTTTTGGTTTGGTAGCCTGTAGGACTCACAAGCCCCGTCCCACCATAACCAGCAGGTTATCCTTTCCCAGCTGCAGTCTTGCATGCCGCTCATCCACACAGCTCGTGCTGCCTGGTAATTGAGTCTGACTGTTGCCCTGAAGTGGACTGGTAAGTATAAGCCAAAAACTGTTCTCACTTGCTGCTTCCTTCAACAGAATCCATACAGTTTAAAGGATAGTAGCACTGAAAAAAAGACAGAGCTTTTCAAATCATTCTCCAGGGCGTTATATATAACTAAAATGTTTGAGTACTAACAAGCAGTAAAGAACATGCAGTGTAAAATGATTAGTTGTTAAGATTAATTTTACAATTTGCAAGTAATTTAGAAATATAACCATATGTGTGTCTGTGTGTGAAATCAGAATTTTGAATATTCATATGTGGAGTGCTAAGTTTAGATAAGACATGAAGTTTCCAACAGAATTATGCAGCTCAGAGGACAAAAATCTCTGACGCAGTGCAGGCAGCCCCACTTAATTAAAGGATATGTATTTCTTTTGGTTTTACCTTTTCAGTGCTACATAAACGGCAATTACTCTGTTGATAGTATTCTTGAGATATATAGACTTTTGTAATTAAATGAGCCATATTTTCTGAAAAGACAAGCAATTAGAAGAACAGTGTACTATTCTTGAGTGTAGAAAGTCTTATTTTACCTTTTTTTTTTTAAGCACAGCTTTTCAACGCTCTGTGTCTACTATATCAGATAATGTATAACTCAAATCAACAATAAAACAAATATCCAGATTTAATGTCTCACCAAGGTGCTCTGCTGACTTCAGAGCCAGGTGCTGTCCCAAGACAGTATCATGGTATAGATCTGAGGTTCATGCAGATTTAGACAGTGTTTCATTTAATTATGTTCAATGGTAATTTTTTTTCTAATGAGCTATGCAATCAGTTGCAGTTCTGCCCCAAACAAGAAGCAGGAAACGTTTTTAGGCTTCTTTTCTGTCACTTGAGTTGAATACTTACCTCTACGATTTCTCCTTCAGCTTTTTCTTCTGGGTGGCAATGACTGAATTTATAAGGTGCACTGTCCTACTTTGTTTTTCTGATTTTGTTGTGAGAGGGATGTTCCACTGGGAAGTTTTTTCTAAAGGAACATTTAGCAGTGTTCCCCTTCTGATTTCTAGTTGCACCTCTCTGGAGAGGAGGGGACCACCTATAAACAGATTTTCAGTATAACGGTCTTTCAGATGTTCAATTCTTAAAATGGAAGTTGGTGAGGTCTGTAGCCTTCCATTGGGCTTTAAATATCATCTTCTGTTTGAGACAGGACTTTATATGAGGATTTTTTTTTCCCTGCTTGTGTAGGTCTCTATTAGTTTCCTTAAAGAACATAGGAATTTACAGGTCTAATAAAGATACAGTTATATTTTATGATTAAGCGAGCAGATACATTTTAACTCTTTTTGGTGATATATGAACTGAAGAAAGTTTTCCTCACAGCTGCATAAATTTCAAAGAATAGGGAAATAACAAGATTGTATTGGTTTTCTCAATTCAATGTTTCAAAAACGAACAAGAAGTCACATTCAGTTCATATGGGAAAAGAGCTACTCTACATTTCTGGGCTTTTTAAGTAGTCCTTTTTTCTGGCCACATTCACCTTTATTATTTGCACTTAAATGTCTCTTGTCACCACAGCTACTCTGGTCAGTGTTTGTAATTGTTTTCCTAAATAAGAAACATACCAATTTTGAGTCTGAGCTAGGTGATGGAAGAATATATTGCTGACTCCTTCACTTGAAGGCCTTGAGCTATCAATTTCCTTCCCAAGACTCGTATTTTCTGAGACTGTCTTGGAACAGCAGCATGACCATTTCCTATGGCTTTGTGATGCCACTCCCTCTTTCACTGCAGGGGTTTGTCGCGGTTTGGCTGCCAGGCTCCGTGTTGGTCCTTGCAGAACTTCACAGGAATTCTGTCAGTCCTCCAGCCTGCCTCAGGATCTCTGAATGGCAGCCCTGCGCTCAGCACTTTGACAGAACTCCCAGCTCCATCTCCAGTCCAGCATACAGCAGTTTGTTGTCATCATTCTCTGGTAAGGTTCAAGATTATTAGGAGGATGCACACCCACATGCACACACACAAGCTCATGATGATTGTGCAAGTCTGTTTTCTTTTCTTAGAAAACCCTTCCAAACCATAAAATTTTGCTTTATGCTTTGATTTTCTTTACATGCAAGACCAGTATAGCATGGACTTTCAGCCGCATACATCTAATGTTAACTAATATCTGGCTTTGTTTTCTGATTCAAAGAAAACGTGCCTTAGAATAGAGCTTCTTTCAATGTACTTCTGCAGCTCCCTAGTGTTTCTGAGTTTTATCAAAAGTAATTCTTTGAACTCATTTGAAAGCCTGCTGAAAGCTTCAAGATAGCAGATTACTTTGTGTAAGTAGCTTGGTGGACAACTCAACCTATAAATGATTTAGTACCTGTCTTTCCAGAAGGGATGGAGCCAACTTATGTGTTCTATAATTCAGAAAATACTTAATGCTTCAGAGAACAGGTACATACAAAAAGACACACGATTCAACAAGTATTAGAACAAATCTGTTACTCATAATTTATTTTTTTTCAACATTGTTCAATGTTCATCCTTTTATATTCAGTAATATCAGGGATGCAGAATTATGCACCCAGATCTAGAAGGCAGCAGGAACAGTAACAACCCTGTTTAATTGTGCTGTTACACTGGAACATTTAAAACTTACTGGATTATAAAAACAAACATTGTTGGTTGTTTTTTTTT
>VWZK01008988.1:163431-190576 GCA_013396935.1 Baryphthengus martii | reverse complement strand
GATTCTGTGTGATTCTGTGATTCTGTGCTCAAAGGTACTACTAAGTATGCAACCACTTGAGTACCATTCTCCCAGCATTCTTTAAGGAACTTCTGCTAGATCGCTGCAAAGAGCTTTAGCATTGTATTACCTAATACCTTGCTAAGATAGAACAAGATGGAGCTGCGGTGTTCTCAAACTCTTTGTTCAAGAAGTAGGGGAGAGGATAAAATATTTGTGACAAAGCCATTTGTAGCTGGTGTTCGTTTCTGAAGTGCACATTGTACTTACTTGATGTTGTACAGATTATCTAGTTCATACGGAACTTTCTTAAATCTAATATCTGCATTCCCCCAGAGCTTTTCTTTTTAAATTTTCCACCATTGCTTTACTACTGCATGAATGATCCGTATGAAAAAAGCTGCTATAAAAGTACCATAACTTTAATCACAATTCCCTACTTCTAGGATTTAAAGAAACTTACATGATGTTGTGAAATTATTTCATAATTTTGGCTCAGAGATTTTCAAAGTGAATTGAGTTTGTAGCAGCAACAAAGAATATAGTTGTTGGACCATATCTGCAACAACTAAGTAGGCTGAAAGTAACTGTGTTACTGCTACCCCAATTAATTATCTAGATCTGTTTATATTTACACCAACACCATGCAGTATTGCTTCTGTTATGATTCTATCACTGTGTACCAGACACTCAAAGTACTTCATGAGGTAATACGGAGATTTATGTTTTCCGTACTTCTTACTACAGTATACTATCATGGGAAAATATATATAGGAAAATGTAAGAAAAAATATATAAAAATAATTGAAATAATGCAACATCCATCCTTTCCTGGATTTTCAGTTTCTTTTTTTTCTACAGATACTATTTTCTACTTTTCCTAAGAAGTGCAAAAATTCATCGTTGAGGAATTGTTGTGGACAAAATAAAATCCATATTTGAAAATGGAGCTAAGTGGATAAAACTGGAAACAGGAATGATAAAAGAATTGCACTGCACAATTTGAGTAGGAATATGACAATAATAAAGAATTATCTGAATTAGTCATAGAATCATAGAATGGTTTGGTTGGAAGGGACCTTAAAGATCATCTAGTTCTAATCCCTCTGTTATGGGCAGGAACACCTTCTACTAGATCAGGTTGCTCAAAGCCTCATCCAACCGGGTCTTGAACACTTCTGGGGATGAGGCATCCACGATAAATGTAATAATCACAATTAATAAGGTTAAAAAAGCCACAAACCTAAAATCCAGAAGGCTGTAGGAAAGGATATAATGTAACTTGTAACTACAAAAGACTAAGGGGGAAATTTACTCTCTGTTAGTTTTCTTTTGCTTTTCATTGTTAGTGATCACAAAAAATCTGCCTTGCCTAGGAAAAAAAGGATTGCCAAGAATTTTTTTGGAGGTTGTGAGGTGTTTTACTCAACATTTACAATTTCAAATTTAACAGATCAAATTATGAATAACAACCACATTCCAATGCATGCTTTTACCACTGGCATGCATGGAAACGAGAGAAAGAAGCACAGTTTGTTAATAATGGAAGTTCCTCAAATCCCATGGCAACTTTAAACCAAGCCCTTGGGATCTTCCTGAAGGAATAACAAGGCAGAAGAACTTACGCATAAAGCTGAAAAGAAATAGCTTAATATGATTATTGGGATTGTTTCAGACATCAATATATTAAAATAGCTGTTAAAATAATAGTGAGCATAGATAGAACACCATTATGAGTGTGATCTAATGATTTAGAAAAATCGGGAAGCATGGTGTGATGACACAGAAAGTGCTAACCAAATAGGCTTAGAAAAATAAAATTAAAATAAAATAAAATAAAATAAAATAAAATAAAATAAAATAAAATAAAATAAAATAAAATAAAATAAAATANATAAAATAAAATAAAATAAAATGCCCAGGAGTAAGAACATGACAAAGATCTTTAGAAAGAAAAGTGATATTTAGACAAACAATATGAATCAAATACAGAAGAACTAGTGTGGGCAACTAAAAGCAGAAAAGATTAAAAAACTGGGATGTGTAATCAATTGATAACAGAAAAGTGGTGGACTGCAAAGAACAAAGCCTGGAATTGTTTGTCTTACTTGTCTAGTTTATTTGCTGCTACTACTCTCTACAGTCCATGTGCTTTGCTGTCTCATAAAATCCTCTCATGCACTTAAATAAACTGTATTTTATTGTCCTGCAACAGATACTTGGGCTGATGCTATTACTCCAAATGAAATCAATGGCAGAGCTACCATCAGCTCGATGGGAAGAGAACTTATCCCACTCCCATAAAACACAGTGAAAGAATTAGCACTGAGTCTGATCAATGCCTTTTCAAATCAGAACTTAGTGCAACACTCAATAGGTTTCCTGACTTGAACAGGTTGCTAAGTGAAGGCTCTTTTTCACTCACAGAAGTAATACCTGGGCATTTCTGTGGCTTCTTATCCATGCAAGGCCTTATCATTATAAATTTTTATTCTTTTTACTACCTTGCAGGGTAAATTTTCCTCAGCTGAAGAGAGGTATCTTTCACCACTAAAAATGTCTTGAGAAAGTAAATAGAAAATAAAATCCTCATTATTGAATGTGCTGCTGCATCAACAAGGTGAAATTTTTCAATGAGGATGTAATTCCAAATACATCTTCAAGCAACATGCTGAACAGAAAAGCTGATCTCATGATAAGTGTTCAAAGACACAAATGTCATTCAGGTTTAAGTAATTCCTATTATTTTACAGTAGTTTAGCATTTTTAATACTCCAAAGAGAAAAGCAAGATCAATATTGAGCAGGTAATAGCAGCCAATAACAGACGAGACCCTGTTGAACTTCTGAAAAACTGACTTACTCCATAAGCAGAAAACACTAGGGGAATTTAACATTAACAGGACTTGACAGATTTTTTTTCTACATTTATTTACTGTATGCATTGCTATGTGCAAGATAGATGTGTTTAGAGAGCCACTTGTTTTGGTAGAATTATAAATAAATGAATATTTAATTTCATTTAAAATATGTCTTGAATAATTGAATTCTTATTGAACTTAAGAAAAAAATTATATAGAATGAGCTCCACATAAAACTAGGGAGGAAATTGAATCCTTTTAGTCCAAAAAATAAAATTGTTCATCCATCCATCATTACGTATCAAATTCAAAGTTAGTTCTGTGGTTCTGAATCATTAATATGTAGATTGGGTGCTCCTGGCTCCTTTCTTTTTCCATTTCTGTGATTATTTCACAATTACAAATTATTTATAAGTAGCACAAAGATTTTTTGTGTGGAGTTGTATCAAATACAATTTTCCTTGAATTTCTGAGCCCTCAGAAGTTCCTACCACTTCAACTCCCTGTTTATGACCTTCTTTTCCAAAAAATTATGCATCCAAACAAAATTATCTACCTTTGTTTTGCAGACATTTAGTAATCTGTTTGTAAACAAAGAAATGGTAGATTGAAGTTGTTAAAGTGTCAGGTGATGCTTCACTCATGAAAGAATATTTTTTGCTAGGTTTTATTTATATACCTGTAGCTGTTAGCTATCTGCATACACACACACACATACATACACACATATAAAGCATGGAAACCCATTTGGGAGCTAGTATTTCTACAGTTTCTAATTCCAGAATTCCCATTTGTTTACTGAGTTACTTTGAATAGATTTTTTTAATTGGATGTGTTAGTACTTATGTGTATTAGTACATTAATGTGTGTCGTAATGCTAAGCTGGTTTATGAGCATCATTTTATATGTGCACATTGCTTCCAAAGATTAAAGAATCTACTCAGCATTATTACAGGTGTGTGTTAATAAAAATGGTGGAGAATTGTAGGTTTTAGAGATCAATATTTTTTTCCCACCTGCAGATGTTTTACCAAAATATAGTACTCCTAGCGGATTCAGTAAAATTCTTCTTTTTACCTTTTGGAAGAATCAACACAAAACTTTTTTTAAAATCCTGTTTAATACAACAAATTCACTCTGGCAAAAATACTGACTTTTTCATCCCAAGATTTTCAAGTCAGAAGGGCTTTTTATCTTTTTTCAATAAACTTTTAATATTTTGATTTTTTCAAGTGGGTTCAGAAAAGCAAGTAATTTCAAAATTTCTTATAGAAGATAATTCCACTGTTCAAACAGTTCAAAAGAAGTCAGGTTGATAAGCTTATATAAGTTAATGGCTTATGTAAAAGAGAAGTTTAACTTAAAACTGCAATATCATCTCTTTGCATTAGCATTACCTTGTCAAAAAGTAGCAAATCTGTGTATGTATGACTTTTTAGACAGAGTATAGAATTACATATTTTATATTTCCTTCCTTTAACCAGTTTTATACTGACTTCAGCACTTGAAAGCTTATCTGTTTGGCTTTATTGGAGTTTCTTCTGAATTGTATGCATGTGAAGTGACAGAAAAAAAATCAAGCTTCTACTCTTAGAAAAGGATAATAATTTCTGAGAAACTAGGTGTGGTTTATTGTCCGTCACTAGAGCCCCATATCCAGATTCAGAAACAAGAATATCTAGAATTATGCCTTCATACTTTGTGACTTTCTGTCGACTAGATTCTCCAGCTTTATTCCACTTGCACAGTAGCTTGACCTAGATCAAACAACAACAGAGGAGGACTCAAGATATCAATTAAATCTCTCCTCACCCAATCAGCTGTGCATGCCATGGTATAATCAAAACAAGTGACACCACAAAGCGATTTCAGCTACTAAGAAGACAGTAGGCATGGGAAAAAAAAAAAAAATAAGAAAAAAGGTACACAAAGAACATTTCCTTCAGTCAGGTGGATGACGAACACAGGCTGTAGGACTTGGTTTTGTTAGACCTGGTTCCACACCAAATAAATTCGATAGCTTGCAACATATCAGTGGTTTATTTTTCTGTCTCTGCTTGGAGAGCTCTGTTGTATGGCAATTCTAAAGCTGAGATGTCCAGAGCAGAGGGCAATGTTAAGTGAATTTATTTACACGCCAGTGGTCCCCAAAATACCTCTCCAGATCACAGCCTTCTCTGAGTGGCAGTGCTGTGTCTGACCTGGAAACAATCCAAAAGTTACAGTGTTTTTTTTATAGGAGATGATTCATCATAGCTGCCCAATTGTTTTTTCAACTAGAACTGAAATTCATTATGTGTTTGGGTATTTTTGGCTCATGGCCCTTTGTAAGGGGACATCAATATATTGAATATTTAAACACTGAAGAACATTGATGTATTTGATCTTTTGTATCTTTGTTTTTCTAATATAGATGACTGAAAAGGCCCCATCGTGCTTTCAGTGTCCAAAAATATCATGAAAGAAGGAATGGAAGAGACATAACTATACAAAAATGCCATTGTAGCAACAGTAATGCCTTTCTGTTCCTGTCCAAGCCTAAGGTGAAACAGGTCCAATTGGAGCCCTTTCTAAGACTGAAGAAGATACACTTGGAACTCACAGGCTATGACCAAGCCAAGCCAAGTTAGACCATTTGTGCCAGTAGGCAAGAATAAAAACCCACTTTCAGAAATGTTGCTCAGCATTAACTCAAAACTTGGGAAAAAGGGAAATTTAAGTGACTCAGAGTTTTTATTCTCACAGGGTTCTACACATTGAGGCAGACACAAAGGATGATCTTAACATAATATTCAACTTAATTTCCATCAAGAAACAAAAATGTTGAGTTTGGTAAAAATGTGACAAAACCTTCAATTTTTTTTTTACTTCTACCCAGATACCTGGGAAACTTTTTCCTTCCTTGAGAACAACATACGTTGTCTTACTTTATTTCAGAAAAGAAAAGACACTGGAAATATCATGATTTCCCACAAACCGGAAGTTTCAAGCTTCAAACTACTAGATAACTGCTGTCTCAAAATAGGGTAGGGAGCAGAAGACTAGTTGAGTGCTACGTGAGAAACATATATTCATATAATTAAGCTGTGAAATTTCAAATCTCCTTTTGTTGATTTTTGTTTTGATCTTGGTTTTGTTTTTAATAGGGGCTCTACTGAGTGGTGTTTTCAAAAACAGTGTTGGGAAAAAAAAATGTTAGGAAGTAGCTAGTAATACAAAGGATTGCTGTCTTCAGGCAGGATTAAGTATGTCATTGCCCTTGTAACAAGAGTATATCCCCAGTGTCTTGGCCAAATTCCAATTTGAGAAATTGCATTCTGCCTACCTAAATTTTCTCAGCAGTTGGAATGGATATCCTATTAAGTAATATCATCCATTGTTAGGGATCTGGTAAATAACACTGTCCATTTCTCTTTTGGAAAACAATGCTCAATGTTCCTCAAAAGAACAATGTTACCAGCTGACCTTGAGAGGTGCTAGGCATGGAAGCTGAAGGAGAATGACAAGCACAGAACTCATCCCAGGAAAGGTTCAATATTTGCAGGATCAAGCCCCTAAAGCAATTATTTTTGGTGTCAGTGAAGGCTGCATGTCATCTTACACTGAGAAAGTTATTCTTGTTAACACAGGGTGTATAAAATTGCAGTAAAAAATAGAGAGTACTGTGTGGGTCTTCTGTCCTTAGACTGTTAAGGCCCACTAACCAGCAAAAGAAATAAGGATTTTAGATAGTAGTTTTTACTGGTCGTGTATGTCCATGGAAGAGTGCATGCATCGGTAACCTGTGCCATGGAACACTGTGCCAATTACTTGGAATTAATGTGCAGAAATATCAATCAGCACCACACAGTGCTGCATACGCATTCATTTAGTATTCAGTCTTCTGTATCTCACATACACACACAAACACTTTTTCTGGTTTTCATCCTTATGATCCATATAAAATCAGTTCATTCCTATCTTTGGAAAAAGCACATTGATATGGTAAAGAACAAAAATGAGTTTCCTCTCAAGTGATTTTTATCTTTAAATGCAGGTTTCTGAAGAATGCTGCATAGGTGGAGACATTGGAGGAATAGAGGAGACTTTTTCTGTCTCTTTTGTGGGCTAAGTAAGGGAGTTGGTCACCAAATACACTGTGTTGATACCTCATGGAGAAAACAGTGACCTCATGTGAAGGGTTGATGTACCCAGATGGATTCCTAGGTGCTAAATCCTTCTGTTAATATCTGTCAGTATAGTTCGGGCAAATCACAGGTTAAAACGATGCGATTTAACATCAGGTCACAAAATCAAACAGAGGTTCTTCAGTAATTTTTCAGAGAACTCCTCACTACGCCTACCAGTCCTCAGTAACTTTCTACAGCCTCTTTCTGCCTGTCATTTGCTGGCCTGGCTCTGCCACAAATCCTTGTGTCTTCTCAGAAGCCCTCCCATGGTGGATATTTGAAGCACTGAAGGTCTATATATATAACCTGTTTCTTCCATTAAAGGTTCTTTATGCTGCCAGTGATTGCTCCTGTCTAGAAAAGCTGAGCTGATCCCACAATTAAATCTACGAATTCTAAGAGGGAAGAGAAGCCAAATTCACTGACCACATTCTGCTCTGTTATACCACAGGCTTCTCCTTCACCTGCATATGAGGCAACAGAAGGCTTGACATTTTCCAGTTCCTACAGAGACAGGGTAAATTTCACCTCTCCTGATTACAGACATCCAGTAGATGGATGCCTAATACTTTCTAGTCATTCTACCCTACTTGATAGTAGGAAACAGTATGGAAGAAGTAACCCATTGAACAGATTGTAACCCTTTACAATACACTAAAAAGGAGTAGGATAAAAAAGTAAATTTAGTCTCACTGTTCTTTTTAAAAGTTGAAAAACTGTCATTTTAATTCAGAATCAAATGAAAAATTTTGAAATTTTACATGAACTGGAACATTCGTAGAAGATTAATTTGGAGTAGGCTGAAATAGTAAGTGCTAATATTAAAATGAAATAAATTTATTTTTAAAGGGTATTCTAAAGTGAAAGCTTAAGGTAAAGAAGCTAAACCAGAGATATCAAACCAATGAAAATGAAACATCTTATTTAGAAGATTTTAGAAAGGTAAGGGGCAAGTATCAAATATTTTTGTACTTTTAACACTTATATTTTCATTTTTAAATTGTTAAACTAAATCACTGATATTTGATATTGAGTTATGTTTCTACATGCAGACAGTGTTATTTTTATAGTATTCAAATTCCTCATTTTAGAGATGATTCAATGAATTCTAACACCTAAAGAAGAACAGAGGATAAGGCCTAAAAAGGTACGTATGAACAAATGATTTACCAGTTTAGACTTGCATACATCTTGCTGATATGATTAAAACTTCTCTTTTATGTCATATTAGTATCTCATTGCTGGTAGATGGATGGCATGTTGAGGATGCCACCAAATGAAAGTAGTGTAACTTGAATAGCTTGAAAAACACAAAGGAAAGCATAGGTTTGGGAGCAGAACGAGGGAGGAATATTTGTAACACAAGATGATACTTAACATTGAATTGACAGCCTTCACCCTTTTGCAGTATACTGTTACAGATGCAATAAAACAGAGCTTCACATGTAATCCCAAGGAATCTGGAGAATCAGAAAATTAATGAATAGTTTAAAGAGAAATGAAAAAGGACAGAAACCCATAATACCCTGAAGCAGATACTCTCAGTGCATGGTTGCCACGTATATGAACTGGAGCTTGCTCTCTTCCCTCTCCTGGAGTTTTTGGGAGATGATACGTGATGTCCTAGTTTCTCCTAGTGAGGGAAAATATAATTTAAAATACAAACATAAATCCTGTGCTAACATACGTGGATACACACGAATGACAGTCACACGGGATAAACCTGACTTTGTGAAACCAGTAAAAGACTTCACAGATCCCATAAGATTATCGCTCAGGTTGAAATTTCTGTTTAGTCCACTTTGATAGAAAAGTAAAATGAGTTTCTGATAAACTTTATTGTATAGCTTTATGGATTCTTGATATGCTTAATTCTCTAGCAGCTCTTCACAGTCCACCCAATCATGAAGATCCTGTCATGCTGCTAGAAGTCAAATAACAAAGTTCATGGAGGAGACTCACTAAGCAGCTGGACAATAACATTTTAACAATGAGACTGTGTGAGTCTGAAATTACATACCACAATACACCAGATTAAAAAAGAAAATCTCTTCCCTCAATGGCAAAAATGGACCCATAAATTTGTAATTTTAGTGTCAAATACATGGTAAGTGAAACTCAGAGATAATAGTAACTTTTAGATAACTCATTCATATTTGAGACCACGGGAAATAATAAAGTTCAAATGAGGTATCCAGAAAACTACATCTAATAACACTGGCAGGAGTATCTGAACTTCAGAAATAAAGCCCCAACTTCAAAAATGTAGTTCCATTTTTTAATAGTTTTCACCCCACCAGAACTTTGAGTCCTGAAAGCGTATGGTATAAAAAAAATAATTGTTATAAAAATTATTTGAATTCAGTAACTACTCGCCTTTCACCTTTATTATTCCACTCATGTCTGTGTCACCTGGAGGAATTGGAAAAGAGAATGGATCAACCCTACTGGAACAAGTGAGTTTCAGTCATTAAAAACAGCAGCCACATATTTACCAAATACAAATGCTTGCAGCATGCAAGATAGAACCAGCCATTCATGCAGGAAAGTGTGAGGCTAAATAATATAATTGCTATATTATAATATATAGGTCTTCACTGTGGCATGATAACCTATGTGGAGTCTCAACCACACAGCAGGACTAATTAAAAAGGCAGATGAAAACTAGTGGTAACAAAAAATTACAATAAAGGCATCACTTTTTTTTTCCATCCTCCTTTTCTTAGAGCCAATGGGAAGAGACAAATTCACAGTGTGCTCCACATTAGCCCATACGTGCATGCTAAGAGAAAATTCCCTCCCATTACTGCATAGTGGGTGTGCATCCATGGCTACAAGTTAGGATTTGAGTGCTCATCATTAATTATATAATTCTCATCCCACAGCTGTGTGGAGCTATATAATCAAAATATCATCCATAAGGTGAAATTCACTCCTGTAGGCAAAACTGGAACACAGATCATGCAACACAAGCATCCTACTTATATATTCAGAATTTACATTCAGTAAATGTATTATTAAAACTTAATCATGTGAATATTCTGTAATCAGTGTAAACTGGGGCTTGAATCTGCATTTTTTTCTGTACTGAACTCAACCAGTGCAAAAGAAGGAAAATTTTTTCCTCTCAAAAACAGTATATCTAGGATTCATGTCACCAAATTTTAAAGGTTTTTAAAAGTTAAATATCTAGAATCGGATTTATTGCTTCATGTCATATAGACAGTAAAAAGTAGACAAAACAAATCTCTTCTTAAAAATGCCCGGTGGCTATTGATGAACCCTAGAGTGGCCAGCTCAGATGGACATATCTGGCTCTGGCAATGGCTATAGTTGAGGTGACTATGAGCGCAAGACTGTCTCTACCATCGGTAAAGACAATCATCTTCAGATACTTTTCCTCCTCGTTTTTTTGCTACGGGTTCTGTTTTTCCTACTCATCGCTGGATAGAGGAGAAGTTTTGAAACTACTATGACTTCTAGAAGTTCTGTCACATAGCATCCAATATTAGAATGAATTTGAAAGATTGGAGTAGGATCTATAAAACAGGATATATAGTGTTAAGACCCAGAAGATATTCTAACAAGCACAAGAAATACATAGGAAAATATATCACTGAGTAGGTACAATTCTACTTAACAGAAAAGAATGAGGCTGGACCAACTAACTTTACTTGAAGACCTTGACACCTGCAGTTAATCTTCAGGTGTTCACTAGGTGACTCTGAACTACAGGACTTAAACTAAGCCATTAACACCTATGGTCATAGCAGAACAAAGACTCTTCCAAATGCCTTTTGCCTTAAGCTAGGCACTCTCACCTCCCATTGATTGGTAGACGAGGACTTTCAACAATCTAAACAGTGAGTTCAAAGGCTTTAAAAATATTTCAGGTCTTTTTCAACGTAAAATGTCACATCTATTTATCATTAAAAAAGAAAATTTTATCTGTTGGCAAGATCAATCCCCTGACAACAGATTGAACTCAGAAAGTAGAAAAAAGGACCAAAGCAAACGAGTAGAGATAAAACGTAAGTAGAAGATATATTAATATGAACAAATAAATGGGGTCAAAATTCCATTTATCCCAAGAAAAGACAACTGGCCCATTTCCTTTTGTTATATTTCATTAAAAAATAAAATCTGTAAAAATGTAATATCTTAATGCAAAATGTTACATTTTAAAATGTAGTAAAAAGGAGTATGTCCAGCTGGGTGAGAATCAACATACAACATAACTCCTTAACACTCTCATAAAAATTCTCTCTTCTTTGAATCTTGATTATTTTTTTCAATATATTACTGTACTAATGATTGATCTTACAAACTGTTTAATAAATAGATACTAAAAAGGACAAAACTCATTACAAACAGTCTGAATGCACTCATACTCAAAATATTTTTTTTGTGGAGTCAGAAGATTTTTTTTTTTTCTCTAGCTTCCTGGGATGAGTTGACTCTGCCTGGACACCAGGTGTCCACCAAAGCCTCTCTAACACTTCCTCTCCTCAGCTGGACGAGGGAGAGAAAATGTATCAAAAGACTACTGGGTTGAGCTAAAAACAGAAAGATCAATCTGAAATAACCATCACAGGCAAGACAGACTCAAGTTGGGGAAAATAGTTTAGTTTATTACAGATCAAATCAGAGTAGGGTCTTGAGAAACACCTGCCCCATCATCACCTCCCTTTTTCCTCGGCTCAACTTTAGTCATAGTTTTTCCTACACACTCCCTCCAAGTGGAGCAGGGGAAGGTGAATAGCAGGCAGTTCATCATAGGTTGTCTCTGCCACTCCTTCCTCCTCAGAGGGAGGACTCCTCACACTCTTCCTCATGGTCCTTCACGGGCTGCAGATGAATATCTGCTCCATTTTTAACCTCCATGGGCTACAGGAGGGCAGGCTGCCTCACCATAGTCTTCATCATGGGCTGCAGGGGCATTTCTGCTCCAGCTCCTGGAGCACCTCCTCCCTCACCTTCCCTGGCCCTGATGTCTGCAGAGTTGTGTCTCTCACATATTCCCACTTCTTTCTCCAGTTGCAGGTTGTTGTGCAGATTTTTTTTCTCCTCTCTTCTCACTGTCAGGTACAGAGGATCTTAAATAACTATAAAATCACATGATGTTATTTAGGTTGTATTCATGACTCATTTTAACACACTCACATTCTCCCCCCTTTTACACAGTTACTAGAAATTTAGCTTACAAGTTCTAATGAGTCTCCTATATCTCCAAGCTCCAGCACTGTGTAAGTATAGTTACCAAGAGTGTTTTGTTGAGAATGATGAACCAAATAGAACGTGGCTTGAGGAAAGAAAGAAAGCTTGTAAAAGTTTGGATTCTTTCTTAGCACATTTTTATTGGGAGAAAAGCAGAGGATTAAATACTAGTGCTCAAGCTTGCAGTACTTCAAACTCCATAGCAACAAAGATAAGCTAATGAAAGCCAATGACACAAAGCATCTCCATACTTCGCTAAAGGAGAGGAATTTTTATTTTACATGATGATTTTATGCCATGAAATAGTTTTTGTACCAAAACCAGAATCTTAGTCTTGCTCAGCAGTGTAGCTCTAGTGGAGGAGTTCCAGAAAGCTTTCAGGAATCAAACATAATAAACTCAACACGTTCAAGTCAAGACTGTTGCAGGGAGAGTTCCTGAAAAACACTGAGGTCTCTGTTAAATGTCTGGAACTTGAGTCCAGGGAGGAAGGATGGAAGAGCAACAGTAGCAAGTTTTGTGTGCCAGTGCTACAAGTAATGTTCAATTTGCTGTGCTACTTGCAAATAAGGAAGAGCCATTGTCTCCAGGGTTATATATGAAAGCTTTGGAAGCCTGAGTTTGGGGTCGAGAGGAAGTCTGGAAGGTAGACAGCAGAGTTAGTCTGGTGTGGGTCTCCCGTTTTAAGAAGAATGTTAAGAAACTTCAGAGTCTATGCGTGGCTGACAGGTAGTTAGGACCTTACTGAACCTACAAGAAGAGGTTGGTGGAAATGGGTTTGTTAAGCCTTGTGAGGGTGTAAGGCTAGTAATTTTATTGCCCTGTGAATCCATTTCTGATTCCTGAATAAGATCTCAAGAAGGTTACAGAAGAAACAAGCACTCATAGAATATTAACCAGGTATTACCCTGGGCTCACAGTCTATTGCCTAAGCCGATTTTAGATCAAAATTTTGAAATGAATATTTTTTAAAGCTAGTATTTGAAGCCATACTTTTAAAAACAAAAAAGATGGTCTTTTTGAGTGCCATTTGCCATCACCTTCCCTTGCTGAAGAACTGTGAATAATTCCTATGATTCTGGACATCAGGACACCATATATTTATCTACTCTGAGCTTTGTAAAAGATGTTTTACAAAGTTCTCAGAAAACACTTGCATTCACTAAAATATCTGGGAGGACATTGGTCCCAACATTAAGTACCCTCTTGAAGCATACTTTTATCCCTTCTCGCCTTCCCCTTGCAGATTATCTGCTTGCTAGCTACAAACTAAAAAAGTCATCGCTGTTTTGTGTTTGGAGTTTGTGGTGTTTTATCACAGCAGATGCAGACAGCACGATAAGCACATCATAGATGTTCTACTCAAGAATTATGTTGATTCAAGTAGCTTCACAACCCAGGATATGACAATATTCCCAGTATTCTATTTTATTGCATAATGAAGAGTCAATATTTGAGATTGACCCTCAAAAATTTCAGACGTTACCTGTTAACAACAGCAATAAAGCAAAGATACTGTCTGCAAGACAAATACAAAAGTGTGCCACTTTCTTTAACCAGTTAAAGACTCAATAGTGCAGTTGACTTGTTGTCAGTATTTGTGGATTTCTGTTGTGGCACATTTTTTGTAAAGAGGTGTTAGTGTCAATGTGTGCTTCATATTCATCAAAAAATGGTGTTACCTGAGTACCTACTTCCAAACCATTGGCTTGATCAATGGCCAAAGAGTACGACATTGTTTTATTAGACTTTGCTCAGCTATTGAAAAAAAAAACAAAACAAAAAAAAACCAACCCACTCACCAGAACAAAGGAGAGAATGAGTTTTAATAAAACATCCATTAAGGCTCTTAAAGAGAAAGCAGCCAATGCAAAAAAAAAAAAAAGAAGCAGGTATGATGTTGGTCCTCAGGAGACTGAGCAGATAAACTCACAGAAGTAGCTAATGTGTATTTGGTGAAGATAAGTGTCTGTCTGTGAAAGACAAGTGAGAAAAGCAGTGATTTGTAGCAGGGCATTGTCAAGAGAATTTGAGCATTGTACTTTAAAGGGAGAAGAAACAGCCTTCCTTAGCCTCTTTCTCATTTCTGGCAAGATAAAAATTAGATCAGTGAACCAACCAGTCACTAGGAGTAGGAATTGCTTTATCTGAGCTTATCTACCTGGAAGTTAAATAACCAATTTAAATGAGTTATTTATTTCTTTCCCAGTTCAGTAGGGCAGGAGAGGCAGTACCAGAGAGTTTACCCTTGACAAAGTGCTAAGGTAGGATAAATCTTCTTCTGGAGAACCATGTCTCCCCCCTTTAAGTAAATAGAGTCCAGAAGAGTAGTTTAGACCACACCATTTTAAGATGGTTAATACTAACTTGAGAACACAAGAACAAGAACAAGACCAGGTGGCCAAGGCAATGCCCAATATCCGCTCTTCAAACTGACCAAGAGCAGATGGCAGAGAAGCCACAAAACACATGAAGTAACATCTACTCCAAATTCCCCTGACATCCACTGATTTGTAGCTCAGGGAATTAATGAGTCAGAGACAATGATTTTGTATTTAGTAGCTCATTATGTATTTCTTTCCCATGAAGAGAAGTATGAAAAACACTGCTGTGGGTTCACACAAGGGAAAGCACCACTTCCTCCTAGGTATTACCAGGAAAAATAGCCACCAGATTTGACTTGTTTACTTCTTTTCTTCCTGTGATATTAAACACTTACAAGCTTGTGTTTAGCCTGGCTGCAACCCACTCCTTTTCACAGTTGTAAAGGCATGTCATTCAGTAATGTAAAAGTAGAGGTGCAAATATTTATTTTTATTTTTTGTCGTAAGACAAAACTACACTTCATCTCATTTTCTCACATAGAATATTCTTTCTCATTCTTCTGGACTGGATGCCTCAATCTCTGAATAAGCATCTAGCTCCTGTCATGTTTTCTTTTCTACACTTGGGTTTCAATCCTTACCTTCTGCTATCAAAATAATCTCAAATGGAATTTAAGTGCATTAGTTGTAGATAGCAGTTCTACTCACTTACTGTCAGAGAATACCTAGCTCAAGCGGTACTTACAATATATATTAAACTATACATTTCACAACTCATCTAAACCTCAACTCCTTTCCCCGGTTTGACCGGTAGTGGTGCATATGTTGTAATGCAACTCACCAGCAGCTGGAAAGCACCTGAACACTACCTAATCCTGCACAAATTATCCTTAATACACACACAGAGCACTGAGTTCAACTGAAAAATAGGCCAAATAAAGAATCGTCCATATAATTTTCCGGTGATTAAAGCATTCAACAACACGAGAGAGCTAAACTCTAGTCCTTTCTCAGCCTCTGGGAGCTCTTATATCCCAAAAGAATAACTTAATCTCAAACATAGGATTTCTCTCTTGCAAAAGGGTCATGGGAAATAAATGAATGTAAGAAAAAGAAGTAGCAACAGGGATCATGATTCTGTAAAGCAGTGTAAATGGGCTTAGATTTAAACTCGTAATTTCTGGTATAACAACATTTAACTTGAACATGATTTATCAGTCCCATCATGCTATTTAAAGGCACAGAGAAACTTAATCTTTCTCCAGGACTCCCTAGATTGTATCCCTTCACAAGCAGAGATGTTCCATGTCTTCTTTGCTGTCTGATCCACTGTGTACATTGGCGTTCAGTTATGTGCATGAATAAAACAACACTACAATAACAGTACATCAAGGATACAAAGTCAAGTATCCTCAAAATTTGAAACTCTATTTCTAAGATCAGTCTCACAACTTAATTCTGATTTTTGTGTCTTTGATTTTAATTTATCACAGACTCATTTCCAATATTATTCAGTTTATAGCATATATAGAAATCAAAGAATGGATGATGATAGAAACCATTGGTTGAAGAGCAACTGTAGCAGACTTAGCGGATGTAATTTCTTCCATCAAGGCCTCAATCAAATGATAAAAACATGGCTCAACATTATAAAATACCTTATGTGTTATTTCACATCTAATGTTCCATGCACATATCTGACATAAAAAATAAAAGATGATATTACATATACCACCTTGTCAGAGGGCAAACCTGAATTTCATGAATGGTTGGTCTAAAGGTCAAATATACAGATTTTATCCAAGACATCAGTTTTTCTCGTCAAGAAAGAAATAGTATTGTGTGGAAATAATTTTCAAGTGTACTCTGAGTTCTGAAGATAGCTTCAAGACCTTGACATAAATAAAAGTTCAAGGTGTTCTAATATGTAGCATCTTAAATGAGAAACTTAGGAACATTACAGCTTCCCAGATAAACTAATGTGAAAAGGGGAAGTCAGGGAAATTTAAATATCAAAAGACATAGAGAGGACGATAAGAACCAGCCAACAGAGTCTGACTATATACAGCATTTGGAGTGTTTATCTATCTAAGGCTTTTTATTTGTCCTTTTTTCATAGAGAAGGCTGTCTATTTATGATGGAAATTCTGTCTATTGACTATAGAAAGTAATTGATGAAACACTTGAAGAGTAGTGTCTTGTTATCATTCAGAACACATTGTAGGAAACCACTTGTAAAATCTTTCTCTATTATTTGTATATTTAGATCAGGGAATTAATTGATTTTAAAACTATTTTAATAAATCATTCAGAAGTTCATAATATTTTTGTTGTTGCCAAGAAATTCTCTGAAGGAAATCTATCAAGTTTTGTACATTTACTCCCTAAGTAAAGCGAAGAGGGGTCATCTGCTGGTAACTGGACAGCTGCAGGATTGTTTTTCTTTCCAGTCAGAAGTATTCTGAGTTTGCTTCCTTATTCCTTCCTTAATAAATACTTAAATAAATTCTGCATGTATTTAGTTGATAAATGTCTTTATAATATAGACAGACAGATATATAGACAAATAAACATATGTAGATGCCTCTCTATAAAAGACATATCAACTAAACCTTCCTCTGGCAAACAGTTATGTGCACAAAGATGTGTTAAAACTCATTTCCCCAGCCCTTGGAGTCTTGTTAGGTAATTGACACACTGATCATTTCCTAGTTCGTCTCCCACAGTTATCTATGTCTTTGCCTTGAACCTTTGCTCCGCTAGTTTATTGTCCTCTAGTCTCTAGATTTATAGTTAGAGAAATTATTTCAGGAGTAGGATGTTTCACTGTCATATGGGAGATAGGTGTTCTCTTCTATTAGAGGACTGTTAGAACCTACAGCAATTCAACAAAACAAAATCAGTTGCTCCTCTATTCCTTTGGTGTGTGTATAATTTTATGTCACTTTTCTCACTGGAATTCCTAACAATGCAGTAAGGAACATGGCTATGCATATTTTTTCCTCTTTACGTCTTCTCCCAAGAGGGAAGTGTGCAAAGTAGTTTGATTTGGTAAGTTTTCTCTAAAAGTTTTGAAAACACTTATTTGCTTTGCTGTTTCTTATAGCAGATACTGATGACATTGTGGTCCCTAGTTCCTGGGAAAAGGCTTTTGTCCATTTGTGTGCTTCCTTGTTTATTTCCATCCTCTTCATCCCATTCAGAAGGATGAATTTAAATGTTATGACAAAGTGACCCGTTTTGCTAGATCAAATCTCATATAGAATGGTTCCCATTAACAACTTCAATGTAGTTTGAAAATATGCACCGAACAAACCAAAGATGAGAACTGAAACCTCCTTTTAACTTGAGATGAATGGCACATGAATTTGTGAGGAGGGCAGACCATGCTGATGAGAAGATGGACTTGAGAACCAGCAGCTGTTGGAGGCTCTGTATCCACTTATATCACATTACTGTGGTGAAGATGAAAAGTAAATAAAGATGTGAACAGCTGATAACCGGTACCACAGATGAACAGACATTGGAGTTACCTAGCAACTGGAGAGAAAGTTCTGCTTGTGCTAGGCTAGACCTTAGCTAGAGCACTCAGAGATTATGGGGCAAATTGACAAGTTGATGAATTGCTGATAAGTATCTGCAGACAAAAATCTGAAAAAAAAAGAAAAGGAACTGCAAACTTGCCTGAATATTTTCTTCGCTCTAGTAGCATAACTGCCATCTTACTTCAGTTTTTAATATTTATTACTTGCTGATGTCTTTTAAGCATGAGACTATTTTGGAGGTAGGAATATTGCTGCTGTGAAGGATGAGAAGTTGCGTTCATTGGTTGCATCTGAATACACATCTTTGGACAGTTCATTTAACAGCTACGTGCTTATCTAGGGACAAATGGGGAGATTAGATCATTATCATGTTTCTAGATTAGTCAGATTAGTGTCCAGCCTTGGCAAACTGAGGTTATATTCTGGACCACATACACACCTGAGGTGCGTTGTAAAGCATTGCTTTTGCTTTCCACTTTTCTCCCAGGGGAATAAGCCTGGAAGGGATCTAGATAATTGTATCCTGCCAGTCTTATCTTGTAACCTCATCACATAATCCTTTTATCAAGTTCCCTCTGAAAATGGTTTCTCGCTTCAACTACTTTTATGAGATGGCTGCTCAGGCACCACATTGGTGGTTGGGAACACTTTAATATCCAACCTAATTTGCTCGTGGCAAGTTTATACATTTTTGTTGTGACACTATCAGTTTATATAGACATTTTGCCTCTTAATGCCTACCATAACCCTGTGTTTAACAATCAATGCCTTTATCTTGGGTTTCTATTTGAACACATGCCTTCTTTTGACAGGCCAACTGTCACACTGTTGTTGCTCAGTCATGACTCTGTCATTTCTCCTCTCTTTCACAAGTTCCTTGTGTCTGAGACCCTGAGACACTTTCTTGGTTCTTTGGCATTGCCCTTCTCAATTTTCCCAGTGTACCTTTCCCATCCAGTACCTCCAATCCTCAAAAGCAGAGGGACATCCTTCTGTTGATGGCCATTGTCCTATTGTTTTCCTCCATGTCACGCAATAAAATAAAGACAACGTCTGTTCTGACAAACAAGTACTTGTAAATGAGCAGGATTAGGCCCTTTTTGGTTTTATTTAGTAGGACCCTGAAGAAGGCATTTCTCTTTGGCAGTCTACCACATACCAAATTCCTGTAGGCAGTGAAATCCTGCAGAAATTTTACCCCCCATGCAGTGAATTTAACAGGTTGAATACCAATATCCACAGCAAACTGTTCCATTTAAGAATCTCTTAACACATAGTTCAAGCACCACAGAATATACTGGCATTTGCTGACATTGATATAAATCTGCTAATTTCCCTGAAGCTTTTGTTATTTCATTGCTGTTGCTGAAAAATAATGTAACTACAAATAAGCGAGTCTTTGGATATTAGAGCAGATTCAGGATTTCTTCGCTGTGATCTTCTCTAATTCATGACAAGAAAAGGATAGTTGTAATCTGCAAAATAAGCTCTTCTCTACACTGATGATGAACCTGCAACTAAAATTTGCTGTGCCCAAAGACTTCACATTGAGACACTAAAGGCTCATAATCAGAACATGTGTCCACTCTATACTATCAACACCTGTGATTCGTCAAGATGCACAAATAGCGGAAGGGGACCTTTCCATCAATGAATAAATTGCAATTATCTAAACTTTTTATTTTTTCACACCAGCAGGTGGCCCTAGGTCCAACCTTTTCTGGTGCAGTAGGAGACTAACGCACTGAATGGAAGAACTGGGGCAAACTGTTAATCAGAGCAGCCCCTCAAGGCATCTGCCACCTGCTGCCTCCTCCAAGGAGCTCTTCTGATTAGCTCTCTACTAATGCATTCACCTCCTGCATATGCATTATGACTGAAGCTAATGGGACTGCTTTCCACAGACATGGTAGGCAGAATTTGGCCTGGAACTACCACATCGAGCTCTTTTGTGGGCATTATATTAACACATACTGCATACCTTCTCTTTGCTGATTACTTAGATTTGGGATGGTTTGTAGCAAGCGTTTTTATCTCACTGACCTAAAACCCACTCATATCATGGCAATGGATCTGCTGGGCTTGCTTTTATTGCTGAGGCTCTTGCTGGTAGTTCTTTCCTTGAACACAATGAGGTATTCTATGGTAATCAGACCTGTACTTTAGATATAAAATTATCTATTTGCTATACTTACCTATTTATTAATCAAATTATTCCACCTCGGCATGCTTAGCATGGTAGAAAATTGATAAAATTATAATAGCGAGATGTATATTGGACAGCTATCAGTTAGACTGGATTTTTTAAGCAACATGAAGGAAAAGTTTTACCCTTTGTATTTTTTTCCAGACTATAATGGCCTATTTATAGGCTAGTGCTGAAAGCAAAGTGTAAATGAGTAGATATGCTGTTGGTCTGAATAACATTATTGGGAGCCAGAGGAGTAATAATATAGGAAATCAATTGGAAAATTTTGTAAAAAGTGATTCTCATAAAAATTCTTCAGAAAATGCATGAGCCTACTGTATTCCTGTCTTTTACAAGCATTCAGCCTCAACAGCTAACACATTTTCAGTTGAGGGAGTTTGGGAAATTCACTTGGAGAAAAAACAGTCATTTAAAAAATAAAATAAATCTCACCATGTGCAGAGAGAGGGGTAGCTCTCCCTCTCTGATGGTGCCAGGCACTTGTGCCTCACGCCATTATTGAAGAAATCAAAAATTTAATAGCAAGAAAGCATAAACTAAAATGAGAACTAGTGAATCAAATTCAAACTTGATGAAAACAAAACATCATTCTGTTGGATATAGCAGAGCAACATGTATAATTACTCAATCCCACTTTGGACCTCCAATAAACAAAGGAAAATGAAAAAGTGTAATTAGCAGTGTTCAATGTTGACTGTAATGAAGATCATTTTATTGTACAGGAATGCTTCCTCTCTTTTCTGCATTTGCATCTTCTCAATACCCCTTACCACTCTCACAGTTGGCATTAACTGCAGAAGAGTCTTATTCTGACTTGCTCACTTTGTCTGACATGGTAACAAATGCTAAGATAAGAAAATCAACACTATCCACCAACCAAGTAGGAAAAAAAATCAAACAACAGCAACAAAAAAAAAAACAAAAACAAACCAAAAAAAAAAGCCTGCACAACTGCACAGCAACATATGCTGACAGGGAAGGAAAAGTGGAAAGGAAGGAGAAAATGGATAAACATGAAGATGTAAAGTCAAGTCAGTTCTGGCATTTGTCACCTTCAGACATCCTGCTGAGAGCTGATTCATAGTAACCCCTTACCTCTAGATACCTCTACATCTAATACCACACAGCATATCACAGCAGCTTTGCCAGCAAATAGCCTATATTGTATTAATTAATTTAGCTCAAGAATATGTTTTAATATGGCAGATCTGCCCTGTAATATGTCAGATCTGCCCTTCATGTGACAGAAAATGGCTTCTCAGAAAAGTGTTTATTGGAATGGAAAACAGATTTTTGAAGAAACAGTGAGGGCTTTTTCATGCAGGTGTCTTCTATAACAAAAGCCCAGCTGTCAAAAGAAAAAAAAAATTAAAATCAAAACTGGGAGTACTTTATTTTTTTTTTTAAGGAACACCTCCCTTTTGTTTTGGGGGTAAAAAAAGGGGAAGCCAGAACGGAATGAAGTTTTGAAACTTAATTTTAATTCATAAAAGTAAGAGGAAAAGCAGTTCAAACAAGTACATGGATATGTCCTGCCATATACTACAGCATACAAATGTGTCAACTCTTTTATAGTATTTTGTATTTTCCTGTTTTTCCTCATGAACCTCAGCACCAATACGAGAAGGATGTGAGAAAGTCTCATTTCATTTCATACATTGTCAAATATTCCAAGCTTTAATCTTGCCAGATAAAACTGAAGAAATATGCAACACAGGTATTAGCTCTATTGCTTTTACTTTTGTGTGTGTGCTTTTTAAGCTTAGAGTTCTTTAAAACTCACCTCATAACTACAGGGTTTGGGCTTCTGGTTTGCTGTGTTTTACTGGTCAACAAACTTGAAATGATGACATTTCAGACAGAAAACAAACTTCCCATTTACTGTATTTCTGCAGGTCATCACATAAGCCATTAGACGAATCAATAATTAGTAAATGTCATATTTGTCTTCTTCACACAGGAATTTTCGCCAAAGATCATAAACATGATAATTTAGGCCAGTTAACTTTGGTCACCTTTTTGACAAGACCATGAGGAACATAGAAGAATCGGAACATTGAACACCATGTAGTCTTTCCTGTTTCATCGCTGTTCTGCAGACACCAGATGTGTTTCTGTTTCCATGGGAGGAGGGTAATAACCAGCAGCTGTTTCAAACAGAAGGAGACAGAGATTTGGTTTTTTGGTGCTAGTCCATAGGCATTACATTAGCGTGTTGAATGTATTTTTTTATTATTTTTTTTTATCTGAAGAAACACAGAAGCCAGAGTGGTGAATAAACTTAACATTTTTATTAATGAGAAACAGGCTTTCTAAAGCAGAAGTGTAAGCACTGCATGTCACACACTCTCAAGGAGCAAATGCTTTCCTTCAGGCTGTGTCAAGAATAACCCACCTCAGCTGATAGGAGTCCCCTCCTGATACTCATGCAAAACAAAAGGAGATAGATCTCAGCAGCAAAGGCTGAAGTTTGACTAAAATTGTTTAACCAACCTTATTTTCCCTAGTTTAATTTCAGTATCTCTCAGGGCCACTTTCACTGTGATTCTCTGACCCATTGTAGGTATGCTTAAATTTTTAGATCTTGGCTTAGCTAAATGGATCCTGTCCAAGGAGAAAGTTGGTTTCTATTCAAGTTTGTTTCAGAAATTTCTCCAAGATACTGAGCTTTCTAACTTATTTTCAAGACTCCTACAATATATTGTTATTCCTAGTAAAAAAAAAAACCAAACATGGCACCTAGGGTCTCAGGTAGAAATCCAGCTGGCTCAGTCAGAAACCCTGTGTTGAGTAGGAGAGCCTATGAGATCTTTTTCTTTAATCACTTACACTCTTTTGAAGGGCATATTCAAAATCTAAAAGCTGAGCCTATTTCCAAATATCTTATTGATAGAAATTTTATTGGAGTAATACTGGAAATATCTCTTAGAAGTCATCACCACCTGTCTGAAGGCTGATGAGAGATCTTATTATTATGTACCAGTACTTGAAGGGTGGCTACCAAGAGGAAGGAGACTTTGTTTTTACAAGTAGTCACATGGAGAAAACAAGGGGGAATGGTTGTGAGTGGCTCTGGGGGAGATTCCAGTTGGAGTCCAGAAGAAAATTCTTTACTGGGCGGTTTTAAGACCGAACTTGACAGAGTGCTGGGACATCTCACATAGACAAATTTTATTTTTTTTTTTATTTGTAAGTCTAAACCTGATGATCCTTGAGGTCTCTTCCAACCTGACATGCTATGGTTTTATGATTCTATGTTCTAGCTGAATGAACAATCTGGAGCATAGGCATAGAAGATAAAGTAGAAGAACACATAGAACCTTCAGTATATTATTGTCATTATTATTATTATTATTATCATTATTATCATTATCATTATTATTTTGATCTGTTAGAGGAAACAACTGAAGAGTAAGATATAAGAAACTTTGAAATAAGATGAGAAATAAGATCCTCATTTAGCCTTTGGCCAAAAGTAAGTCTTTAGAGTCAGTTCATAATTGCACCAGCAACCATGGAGACTCTTGTAGATGTCAATACCAATGAGTGATTGTCAATTTCTCTGATCAGCAACATTTTGCATCATTTGTAACTTGTATACTAAGTCTAAAGGGAGACTTCTAAGTAAATCATTAAAGTACATTTTAAATGCAGGAACCAGTTTCTCTTTAAACGCTTTAGTAACACTTCATTAATTATATTGAACCTGCAGCCTGAAATTCTTCTTGCTTATATTCATCACTTACCACGACCAGTTGTCTATATATTGTCTAAGACACTACTATATCAAGCTGAATAGGCAAATTATACTCCATGGATCTTGGTAGAAGGGTAGAGAGCCACAGTTCTCGCTGGTGTCAGCAGTTCAGACACAGCTGAATGTGGCATTTGACAGAAAGAGAAACAAAGCAAGGCATGTTAGTAAATACTTTAGTTAATAAAGGAGCCAGTTTTCCTTTACAGGCATTTCCCACAGGCTGAGTCAAAATCTCCTGTATTTGCTATTCACAATTATTCATCAAACAATTCTTTATCTGTAATTTAGTTGCACTCATTTTCTGTGGGCTGAGCTTCTTTGTTCAGATGGCGATAGTAGATCACATGGCTCCACGCCTTTGTTTTCTTTGACAAGAATCAAATTATTGATCTTCAGTTACTCAGGGTTATGGTATCCTGTTTGCTTCTGCTGAAGGTGATCGGAAAGTACTTAAAAATACAAATGAGCAGATCGACAGATTTTACTCTGGAGAAAAGTAGACCCCAAAAAGTCATAGAAAGCAACATTTTCGTTATAGAGAATTATTTTGACAAACCCTTGCACATAAGTTAGACCTCATGTGTGTATCCTGCAGCAGACCATTGTTGCAATTTTCTACCAGAATCTGCCATGTCTCCCAGGAGCAATTTTGAACTGAGTGTTAGAGATAGTTTCTAATTGAACCAAGCCTCTCTTCTCGTATTCTTGTCTTGAGTATCCATTCATGGTAAGCCTGTCAGCTCCTTCTGGATCTGAGCTTGATCATGAACAGTCCACCCAGAAGCATTCTGGGAACAGACAGGGGACCTTACCTGTACCCTGTAACTGTGTCCCATGAGAACACCACAGCATCAGTGTCTCCTCAGGCCTCACTGTATCTCCAACTAGGTAGAAGGAAAGTTTCCTGGACTGAAACCATAGGAAATCTAGGAGGACTCTAACCAGGTAGAGAGCTTCAGCTACAAGAAACAGCTTCCAGGATCACAGTCTAATTATCTGAAATAAAATGAAAGAACACATTACCATTTTCATTATGTAGGCCTCATATTATTCTTAATAGAGCAGAATCTCTATTCTTTAATTTCCATTCTTCTTTCTTCATCAACACATTTGCCTGTGTTTTCCTAATACCTGCAGCAATATTAGTCACAACTGGCAGGAGCTCATAGAGAGATTTAGAGAACATTATTTTTTTGCCCTCTGTGCATACATTACTGATGCCCTTTAAAGATGTAGCCCTTTGTCCCTTAAATAATTTCCAAACATCCCAATAAGATTACCTCAGGTAATAACAATTCAATTAGGTGAGGTAGTTTGAGGTCTCACTTAGACACCCAGCTGGTATCTCCCAACATTAAATATACTGCTTTAGAATACTTTCAAATACCTGTCTAGTATCTAGAGCCAAAGGTGCTTCTAAGAATGTAAGTAATATCCAGCCCTTAACTGGCAGATGAAAACCTGGAAATGAACTGGCAATGTGCGCTCACAGAACAGAAGGCCAACTTCTCTCCTGTGAAGAAAGGCTTCAAGAATTGGGGTTGTTCAGCCTGGAGAAGAGAAGACTCTAGGGAGACATCCTTGCAGCCATTCATGCTTAAAAGGGCTTATAAGAAAGATGGGGACAATCTTTTTAGCAGGACCTGTTGCAAGAAGACAGGGAGTGATGGTTTTAAAGTAAAAGAGGGGAGATTTAGACTAGATAGGAGGAAGAATTTTTTTACATTATACACTGGAACAGACTGGCCAGAGAGGTGGTAGATTCCCCATACCTGGAAACATTCTAGCCGAGGTTGGATGGGGCTCTGAACAACCTGATGTAGTTGAAGGTGTCACTGCTCACTGCATGGGATCTGGACTAGATGATCTTTAAAGGTCGCTTCCAACCCAAACCTTTCTATGGTTCTAGTATCAACCACATTAAAAAGAGGAAATGTGGATGAAGAATATCCACACTTTGCACACCTTTCCTTATAGCCTGTGGGTACCTCAGCCTGGCCAGTTCACTGAGGCCCACTCTGTAACCTTAATAAAAGATTTTGAGCCTATCTGCACTAAGTTAGGAATACTAAAGCAAAGCATGTTCTGTTTGTCAGTGAATTACAGAACCTTTTCATTCTTTATATCTCTCTGTCCTCTTGCCACTGTCAGTACTTTTTACTCCTTAATTCTTAATGCGGGGCTACTATTGAGATGAGCTATAATTACTTAGGCAGCTGTCCTATCCTAGTATGGCCTTCAGGCATCTTTTTTGGCTACCACAGATATCTCCTTTAGTTCCAACTGCTAACTTCCCTTTAGAAACTGTTTTCTCTAGCTTGCTCTAAATATGACTAACTTCTCTCATGCTCTAACTACTCAAAAACTGCTGTTCTTGCCTCCAGCTTCCATCTTTATGTTCCTTACACTTCTTTATTCTCTTGGGGAATTTTACTGGTTCCAAAAATCATGAATTTTAGTTTACCATATTTTTAAGCTTTCTTTCAAACCCACTCACCTTAGTAAAAAAAGCTTAGGTATTAGACCGTGTTATCACCCACTTGTGAGAAAGGATAGAGGGAAGTATTAGTTGAACTGGAAGTCGGGCTCTTAATACATGTCAAAAAAGCTCTAACTTTTCCTGTCTCACAGCCTTAGGCAAAACGAGATTTAAAGAGGGTACAGAAAGCAGTAACCTGTTTTGTCTTGCCTGTTTCTTTTTCTGCTCAGCTATGTAGTCTGAAAGCACATTCAAGTGCTGAGGGAACAGTCAAAACATTAAGAAGCCTCTATAACAATATTATTTCCAGCGTTGGTGTTCCCATCATTTGTAAGGCAGTCAAATATGGAAAAATCCTAACAGATCCCTAATTTCCCACAGCTTAGCCCTTGATTAATTGAAAATACTTTCTGCAATGCAGAAAGGAAAAATTAAAAAGGAAGTCTTAATAAAGTATATGTGAAAGAATTTCTCAGAATTGACTTCTCCATTTTCATTCTAGTTTGAAAGAAAAAGTGATAGAATTTCAGTCAAAAGCATTAAATAGAAAAACTACCACCAAATTGAGAAAAAAAAAAAAAAAAA
>VWZK01008988.1:0-163415 GCA_013396935.1 Baryphthengus martii | reverse complement strand
AAAAAAAAAAAAAAAAAAAGAGGTTTTTAGGAACCTCTAAAAAGAACAACAAACAAAACAAAACAAGAGTGTTGTGTGTGATACAGTAAAAAGTGCACAAGTATACCAGGGCCGAGAGCCACACTTTCTCCTGTTGAGGTAAAGAAAACACTGAAGAAAAAGTGTTCAGATTCAGCAAGGTTCAGACGTTTTGGATGATTGAACCTGTGGGGGACAAAAGTACTTCACTGTCAAATAATTATTGTTATCCAAGAGGGATATGTCTGTAGGATTTGGGGAGAAATGACTCAATCGTTCAGTTCAATGACAAAAATGATATTTGGGGCTAATGGAGAAAAGTAAGCCTCCAACATCACCACTGTAAAAAAGCTAAATGCTATACTTGGTTTTATTATCAAAGAAAAATAAAAGAAAAAAAAATGCTGCTAAAGTTCGTGCTGGTCAGGCTCAATCTGAAATACTTTATTCAGCCCCCACTGAAGATGGGAATAATATTATCATAAGAAGAGTGCAGAAAAAAAAATGGTATCTGGTCTAAAAAAATCTGAGTTATCTGCATGGTTGGGAGCAGTAGGGAAATGGAAAGTTTGAGGTAATACAGTAAATCACAAAATTTGAGAGAGTGACATCTTATAGAAAGTCACATCATGCATGTTCATATTATCTACGGAGGAGAGAAAGCTGCACTAAAATATCAATGAAAGTTGTACGTTTATATCAGGAAGAAAATAGTCTTTTTCTGTCTGCGTGTTTTTATTCTCAGGCAACTCCAAAAATAAGAATTAACTCCTAGGGCTTAAATGCAGTTTCCAATCAGTTATAGTTAAAAACCAAACAAACACAAAACCCTCGTAATTTAATACCTTCTTGAATCTGTTTGATTGGTTATATATTGTCAATGAACTAGAGATTAATTATACGTATATTGTTGAAAATCATCAGATCTCTGCTGAAGTCAGTGGGATGATGTCCTTTAGCATTTCCACTGCAAAGACACCTCCCTTTCTCTTTGTATGATGGCTGCTTCTGATGCTGGCATGCCGAAGTATGTGTGCCATAATCTTCTGAGACATGGCCAAGGGGGATTGTTTTCTGCTCACAGTATGTAGAACACAGCGGTGGCTGCTGCTTTGCTCCTGCTGTTTATACTTGCTGTGATCCCACTGCATACACCCCTTGCACCTGATGAAATTCACTTTGATTCAGTCATTCATCTTCGGCCTCACAGACCAATCCATTGTGAAATGTTACTTTGTAAATTGATGAGGCGCTCTCAAAGAACTATGTCTCTTCATCATCTTCATAATCAGACCTTTAGATCTGTGGCTATACGTTCAGCAACACATTTGCTATTGCTTTGTTATTTATACTGAAGGCAACACAGGCTTGCAGAGGATGATATTTATTTATGAATTCATACTCCTTGTCCTGGACACCTCAACATCATACTGTGATTGCTTCCATGTTTATGGCAAATAAATCTAGACTCTGATGCTTGTTTACTTTTCTACTCTTTTTTTATAACCCAGTACACAGTTTTTAATGAGCTCAATGTCCGTACTTTCATTGTTTGCTAATACTAATTCTTTCCTGGACCTTGAGATAACCACTGCCAAATTATTGTAATCACCTTGTTTGGGCCTATTTATCCTCAGCTTTGTAAATCATTCACTCAGTTTCTAATTAGTTCATATATAATCATTCAAATGCATTCAAGTTAGCTGTATGTTACAGGTAGGTGGTAGAATGATCTGGTTTCACCAGCTAGCTTTCTTCTCATTACAATAGGCTCAATAAATGACTGACTGAATTTTCATAAATATAAGACCAAATGATGCCAGTAAGAGATAATCAGAAATACATAGTTTTGTACAACCAACAAAGCTTCATCACATGCCACGTTTTAGTTCTGATTTTAGTCAGAGAAATCCTGCTGTGGGAAACAGGAGGCTATGTATGAGAGGGGTGGATATTGAGGCATACAATAACTTCAGTCGTAAGAGAAAAGTTCTTGATGCACAGGACATAGGACATAGGGTCAACTGACGTGGGAGTTTCTGTAGTATTGTGCTGCTGGTGGGAAACATGCTTTCTAATGCACCCACTGGTTTCAACATCATACTGCTATGTCTCCCCAGACCCTAGTCCAACATGCCCCAGCACTTCACCAGCAGAATCCCAGTGCAGAAGAAAGGCAGTGATGCTAATACATGAAATTGTCTGGGAAGCTAAAAGTCTGAATTTTCTCTTCACCTCCTGTGATTTCAAAAGGTCCGAGTTTCCTCTATATAGTGGAAGTTTAAGTGACCTTATTTCCACGGTTATTTAATTTGCTTCTAATTGAATATGATCTTGCATGTGCGAGAGGTGTGCATCTAATTATATTTCTTGGGTATGTGACTGACTTAATTTAGTTCCCCTGTCATGACAGACCTCTTCACTAGAAACACTGTACAACTAGAGCTGTGGTTACAGTTAATTTTTCATCTAGATGGCCAAGAAAAAGCTTCAAAAATTTATATCCTATCAAACTTCAATAACATTTTCTGTTGTCTTGTCAAATCAAAGTACCGTAAAGAAATATTTGAGGGGAGCTATCTGTTTACATTAGCTGCTATTAGACACTCACTTTTGCTTGTTTGTTTTTTTGTTTAATTTCAATGTATGTTTGTGCCTCATTCCTCACTGGTAATAAAGATTCTGGTTTTCTCTTAGATTTTCATTCTACTGGTATCAACTCAAATGTTATAGCTATATCCACACTAATAAATAGACTTTTTGTCCTTTTTCTGATTCTGGGCTTTAGAGGTGTGGAAAGCACCCATCACACAAATAAGTTTCTTACCTGCCAAAATAGGGGTCCACAAAGTCCCTACTGAGGATGGTCCCTGGAATAACTTCTGAAGCACATTCAGGTAGTGTCAGGGAGAATACAGATTATGGTCAAAAAGAAATCCACTTCCCATGTTAACAATTCAGTTCTCTTGGTGATCAGGGGGCTTGTTTAATTTCCTCATGCAGAAACTTTGTAAATACATTCTCTGAAGGTTACATGATATCCAGCTGTGAATAGACAAGCTGAAAAAATAAAAAGTTCCTCTGCTTACCAAATATGAAGTACCCAGATTTATTATGAGGTAAGTATTTGGATCATATGTAACCCTCTCAAGCATTTTAAAAAAGCTCTTCCTAAATTGTATTGTCTGACCACAGTATTTGCTTCTGCTGCTGAGAAGTGGATCTGTGCTAAAAAGCAACTCCAGATGCTTACTACGTAGGTGGGGAAGGATCTTCAATCTTGTTCTTAATTACTGTGGCTCAAATTGATTTGACCTGAACTCTCTCTGCCTTTCAAGTAGAGCAGGATCCACAGGCAAGCTCCCTAGCTTTTTGAACTAACATGCTGGCTGACAAATAAGTAATTGTAAGGAGCTGATTTATTGCCCAGCCAGACACAGCTGGATGTAAAATATTAATTTTTAATGTAAGAAACAATTTCCATTTCTTTTACCCATAAAATCCAATAAATTAATCCAAGCACATACAAATAATTGATATTTCACAATGGAGATTTTTTTTTTTTACCACTTACAAATGTGGCCCTTTTAAAACCAAATGCTTTAAAGAGAAGATGTTTACGAATTTCAAGGCTACAAATATACCTCAGGGCTCTGCTGACATAAAAGTAAGCCATAAAAACAAAAAGCAAGAGTATTTTATGATGCCAACAGGACCCCAAAATATAGCCTTGTCCAAGTTTTATTTTTATGTTATATAATACATGGATCCTACTGCAAATTACAAGCTGTCATTCTTCCAATTCCTTCTTGTAACTCTTAGTTCCCAGTTCATTTATTATTCTGAAATTTTGCCAGGGTAAGAAAGAGTAATAATGAAGGGATCCTGGGTATATATATGGCCGGAAATACGCCGCTAACATTTTTTCTTCTAAGACCTTTGTTCTTCACTTGAAGAATTAAAGCTTCTGTAAACTGGTATTTACAATTTAAAAAAGCCCATTTCAAAGGCTAATTGAATAGAATGGGTTACTCAGGTAGTTTATGCAATCTTCATCATCAAAGACATACAGAAACATCTAGAAGCACCTAAGGAAACATCTGTCCAGACCAGTTTAGGTCTATCTGATTTTAAGAAGAGGACCTATGTCCCTTTCACACTTATGTTTTAGGATTCTCTTGTACAAATATTTAACCGGACTTCATTATCAGTTGACAGATGCTCAGATGACAAATCCCCTACTCACATCTTTCCAAAGTCTCTTCTAAACAGTAAAGAACAACTTACTGGTTTTGTACCAGTAAACAAAATAGGCTAAGGATAATTCTCTAACACTGAAGTATAGCATGGCACAGCACATCTTCATACAGCTAAACTTTCCAGTCCTATGGAAGAAAGGAGAGACGACATCCAAAGTAGATATGGGGAATGATTCTTGGCTTGTGCTAACCCTTTACTGTACTTAGGCAATGTTTGTTGCAGCGCTACCAGATATTGGCTGAATTCACAGCCATGATAGTGGCTAGGAAGCCTGTGGAGCAAAGACTATACTAACAGCTGTAGAAACGTGCTCAATTGTTCTCTCGCCCACACCTCACCTGGCTGTTTGGAGCTTGTCATAAATATTGAATCATGTCAGTTCCATTAATTTACATGGTGCTATACCCCACTGAGGATCTATCATCTGCCACATATAGGATCAGAGTGCTGATCCTTGGTTGGTTTCCCATGTCACCACTGATGGACAAAAAAAGTAATAATAATAATATAATAATATAATGATAATAACAATGATGCATCCAAATCATCTAGAGATTCCATAGTGGTTTCCCCATTTCCTTTATTAAATCTTTACTACTGAGCAGTGCCATGTGAATATCAGCTGAGTAAACAAGGTATCATGTCTAGTGGGATTCAAGAGTAGAAACGATGCACAGTGGCACTCTTGTAGTTATTAGCAAAGTGATCAGGATTCAGAAGTGTTGCGAGAATTCTTTTGCCATGTCAACCATCAAAGAGAGACACCAGAGAGATAAAAGTTACAGAGTGTTAAACTTTGTCTGTCGCCTTCGGCATGTTTTTGTTTAGTTCCATTCATCTCAACATTTGATTTTTAATAGTTCACTTTTGTTGTTATGACTGAAAAATAAAAAGGACTATTAAAGAACAAATTGTGCACAGGCAAAACAGAGTTGCTGCCACTTTGCACCACCCAGAACACAATGCTATCTGCCAATTTGACTTGCTTTTATTTCATGTTCAATTACAAAAAAGGTACAGGACAAAGAGAGGCTCGACTTCCCATTTCTGTTTAAAAAATACAAGCCAAGCTAACAACATAGGCAAAAGCAGCCCCTTAAACCCTAAGGAGCAGAAAGTTATTTTTAACTCCCTCCAGGAAAATTGTATAAATACTATCCACTGCAGCAAAACATGAATTTAATAAACCCCAATATCATCACTGGAAACAAAGCTCTTTAATTTAAAGTCTAGGCTATGCCCTTCAATTTAACAAAGAGAGATGATCTGGAGAAATAAATAGGAAAAGTAAATAATTGCAGAAACCATGAGCCAAATCTTCAGCTAGAAAAATTCGAAATTCAACAGCACTAAATAGCTTTAAATTTCTAGGAATCAAGGCCAAGCTTTGAACATATGGAAGACTTTCTATTCAGTAATTTCTTTGACTAACAATACCTTGATGAGAAACTAACAGGGATATTAAAGTCAATAAACATAGGCCAGTAGAAGTACCTATGGACCAATGAAAATCAACTCCAGAAGAAAGTTCTTGCCGTTTTTGGGCAATATCTCAAACATAAACAGGGTACAATTTCTGTTCCTTTCACAGCTACAAGTTATATGAGAAAGAAACCCATCTCATACACGCTAACTCACAATCACGGCTAATCCAAGGCAGTTCCCTTTGCTCCCAGTACAGTTGTTGAGAGTATTTGGGAAGATGTTAATTTTCATTTACCATTCCCTTCTCAGGTTTTCTGAGGAGGATGGTGAAAGATCTCATCAAGGAATATTGCTTTAATGGCTTAGTTCTCAGAGGCTGTTAAAACCTGAAACCTTTTTCTTATCACAAATAACTAAAAAAGACAGGCATGCAGTAAATAGGGATATATATTTTACAGCTGGTACAACTTACAGATAACATGCATACACATAGCCTGCAGGGCAAATTATTAGATTAAAAAGATGAAAGTGTTGTCTGAATGAGATATTTCAGTACCCAATTTTCCACCACCACTCAGTCATCTGTAGTCACCACCCCTTTGTTTTCCCTGAGGTGCTCTCCAGCCAATAGCATTTCCCTCACCACATCAGCCCCAGTGGCAGCAGCAGCAACAAATGAAATTTGCTTGTATATTCATTCAAGAATCTACTCAAAAGGATGAGTCTCTCTCCACTCATATTAAAACTCCAAATGCACAATTCTGTAGCGTTTTACATCTACTATTCTCTGCATATCCCATATTCACAGGGCAGAGGGTATTTTCTGCATCTTTCATTTGATTTTAATTGTGTGATGTTTTTACTATAGAATAATTTCCTCAGCTCTTTCCTGAAAGTTAGCTGGTTTATCCCACTATTCTATTCCGTATACATTCCAGAATCTTTAATTACTTTGTTTTCTGGATAACAGCTAAATAATCATTTGGACATGCTGAACTGACTACATCACAAACCATGAAAGATTTTTTCAGTTTATTGCTATTACAGTTCATTAACAATTCTTAGGCTAATCCAACTCAGTCTGCTACTGCGTCTCTTCTCCCTTATCTGTGCAGGGACCCTGCCTTGTACCACATCCTTCTGACAGTAAGTATTTACTCCATTCAGAGAGATGCACAATTTTTTCATTTTTAAGATTTCCATGAGACAATACATTGGTTTGCTATCACTCACAGTATCTTTGCTCCCTTGAGAGCTCCATAGCTTATTTTCCACTTCGATAACTTTCATCCTTCCAGTTTGTTATCTATCACTGGTGCTAATTTGTTTCATCTGAAAGCTTGATGTTATCTTTCTTTTTCTGCATGGTTTCTGCAAGGTAACAGGATCAGACACTCTTATGGCAGACTGACTGATGTGTCAAGTGTTGGGCTTGATGACCCCAGTACCTAGGCACAGGGAATGTGATATCTATCCACATTTTTTCTGCCATTCTTCCTCTGGGACCACAAGGAATTATCAAATAACTTTGTCACGTTATGTTTTATTAATCTCACCAAAACTTTCAGACATCTCAAGGTCAGTTTTCTAGTCTAAGATGTCATGAAGTCTCAGCACATATTCAACAGCACCTTTAGATATGTATTTATGTTCTATATCTTACACATTTAGAATCATAGAATCATAGAATGGTTTGAGATGGAAGGGACCTTTAAAGGTCATCTACTTCAACCCCATTACTTATAAGCAGGGACACCTTCAACTAGATCAGGTTGCTCAAAGTCCCACCTGATCCGATCTTGAACATTGCCAGGGATGAGGCATCTACCAGCTCTCTGGGAAACTTGTTCCAGTGTTTTACCATCCTCATTGTAAAGAATTTATTCCTTCTGTCTAGTATGAATCGACCTTCTTTTAGTGTGAAACCATTATCCCTTGTCCTATCACTACAATCCCTACTAAAAAGTCTGTCCAAATCTTTCTTATAAGCCCCCTTTAAGTATTGAAAGGCTGCAATAAGATCTCTCCTGTCTATTTTAAATTAGGTATGTTAAATCTCCTGTAATCCATTTTTCCACAGTCTTTACAGGGAACTAGGACCGCCTTCACCCATTCTTAATATCTGAATGTCTAAATTTAGGTAAAATGAACACAATCTCAGTTACTCTATGGATTCATCCTCAGACAGAATGAAGAATGCACATTGTGGCTCTCTGATCGCAGAGATCTGGGACACCCACACCTGGAACCAAGTGCCTATAACTGGGACAAGTAAAGGGAAGAAAGTTTTGCTGGCCTCAGAAAAGCAGCATGAATAAAGGGTTTCTGAATTTATTTTTTTTTTTCTGGAGCTTTTCTTGCTATTGCAGTGATCTTAAAAGCATGGTTTGTTATTTCTCCTCATCAGTCTGCACTTTAATACATCTTTCAGCCTTCTAAGGATAGATTCACAAAGAACAATGTACAGTTTAGTGCATTTAAGGAAAGCAGTGCTGGGTCATCCCAGGCCATTACAGTCTGTGTCTCAGCAGAGCTAATTAGTCCTTCTGTGACTGGAGAACCATGTCATAGCAGCTTTGTTGCTAGTATCCTTACTGGCTCATAGCTTTAGTGTCCCTGCATGGAAACACATTGTGCCATGCAGACCTTTGGTCAATGCCAGTATCTAAAACGATTCTGCTAGTCCAGCAGGTCAACAGAAAGACTTACAGCTGGTTCTAAAATATCAAAAATGTAATTGCTCAACTATAAAGTCAGAATCCCATTTTTTTGAGCTAACTTCATCTTTGTGCAGGGCTTCCCACAACTAACAGCAGGATAAATCAGCAAAACAGAATTGCATTTTCTTCTTAAGCTAGCAGCCTACCGTACTGCATGCACAACATAATATAGTTCCATGCAAAATACTTAGATCATGAAAATCCTTGCTGAGGACACACAAGGGGTAAATAGTTTCAGCAGAGAAAAGCACTGTACCACACTCTGAAGCAGCAATACACGTTTCAAAATAATATCATCTGGTATGTATTCAGCCCTTTCTGTAAAAGTTATTATTTCTTTTGAAATTCCCTGAAGTGGCTAATACATTTTGATACATGTTCTCTTTACATAGTCTGGTGCCTTTGCTGCTGCTGTAATAGATTATTTTTATCATCATCATAGACCACAACAATTACAACAAAGGAAAAGGAAAAGGTATTTGTCTGGATTACCTTTCAAATTTATGAACAAACAGTTTCTCAGAGAACCATTTCAGATATCCTCTGAACGCTACAACATTTTACAAGTTCAGACTTCCAATTAAGATCATGCTAGGAATGCAATCAAGGATCTCAGCACTCAGAAGTTAATTATCTCCTCAGGCTAAGTCATAAACATACTTGTTTTGTTTTTGTCCACTTCATCTAATGATATAATGTATTTGGAAGATACAGATTTTGTGAGTTGTTATCAAGAGGGCCTATGGTGAGGCTGTGGGAGCTTTTGTCACTGCTGAAATACAGCAAAAGTTAAACTGTTTCTGTGAATTAACAGCACTAGGTACTCTCTCTCCAAAATTACTCACAGTCTGCCACACCACATAAAGCTCCAAGATTGTTACAGATCTTCTCTGCATGCCCAACCAACTTATTCATCCCCAAAATTGGCTGGATTTGAGCCATACATATATACTTGCTCAGTGTACGTGCTCTAAGAGAGATGGAAAGCTGAACAAGGCTGAAGATAAATAACTGAATAATTCTTTCTATCCCTGGTCAAATGGAAGGCTGATTCAGAAGGGCCAAAAACCCTTCTATCAAGAAGCAATGGCAGCATTTGAAACTCCCAAATTAATCCGGCTCAAGGTTGGTTTGACTGCCCCAGAGACTTCTAATTGCCAGGTGGTTCTGCTAATGCCCACATGGGAAAGTGTGTGATTTGGGTGGGTCTCATCTGATCTGCTGCCAAAAGACAGTGGTTGAAAGCAATGCATCCACTGTAAACATTTCTAGGTTTTAGATGTGTTTGCCGACTGAGAACAACCATCATTTTCCAACTCCACTGTAATTTTTGAAAATTCATCACAGGAACACTGTTACAAATGAGGTGCATTTTCAGGAGAGATATTTAGCCTTGTTCAGCTTCCACTTTCCAGAAGTGCACATAAACTCTAAATGGTCTTTTGGTATATCTACATTTTCAGTGCAGTACTGTTCAGAGCCCGGTAACAAGATTACACCCACTCACCATAGATAACACAGAATTTTGCAAAAAACCTTAAGTAGCATAAAGTGTGGAGCCTTCCAATAGGGGAGAGATATATTTGAGGTGTGCTATTCAACCCACAGCCACAGAAGCAAATCCAGGCCCTACAGACTGGGTCAAAACTGCACATATTCTACACTAGCAATAGAGGTGGGATAAGTGCATCCTAATAAGACTGCAGACAACCAGCAGAAACCGAGCTCAGTTCTTCCACAACACAGCATGAATTATTGAACTTTAACTACGTCCAGTTTTGTGGATAGGCTATAAGCATCAATATAGACCAGTAGTAGGAGACAGCACATTCATGAGTTCTCTCTTAACTTTGTCTTGCAGACATGTCTAAGAATCTTAAAATCATATAACAGTTTGGGTTGGAAGGGACCATTTAAATATTATCTAGTCCCCTCTCCCTGCCATTAGCGAGGACATCTCTCACTAGATTAGGTTACTCAAAACCCCATCCAACCTGACCTTGAGCACTTCCTGTGATGGGACATCTACAATCAATATCCTATTGATCTTAAGTAGTAATGCCATAGCAGGTAACTCATTTCAACAGTGGGACAAATAATATGATAAAAACTCTGCTCAGGAGGAATATTAACAGCCAACACAACACCGACTGTAATGGTACCTGGTAAAGCTTCAAGTGAAACATATCAGGTTCATGACAGACAGGTAGTGGGTGTTCTCCCAGTGGTGAGCATCCATAAAGGAGAGTGCCGGTGACGAGTAAATAATCATCATTATTTCTTCTTTGCTGTTAACAACACTGAAATCATTGTCCTGCTGCACTGCTTGCTCACCACTGAAACCTGCCAGTGCCACAGCTGATCGGTGTTTTACTATGTACACTGTCATGTAGATCTTGTTATTTAACTGGCAAAATTTCTATGGGGAGAAAGCCATTCCTTACAAACAAATAGTGAGCAGTCACATTTCACATTCACCATTTCATATGCTCTTTGTGGTTTAGCACTTTGCGTCCATAGGAGAATGTATCCTGAAACTCTGCCAGAAAAGAACCCACTTTTTTTTTGTAGCTTGAGTTGATATAGACAACCATTCATACCAGTAAATAAAATACAGAATCTGGGAACATGAAATAGCAGTAGAATTCACAGCAGCTTCAAATTCAAAGAATCCATCAGGTGAGAGCTGAAAAGGTCTTCACTTTATTCTATATGCTAATCCATGTGGTCCCATTCGATGCACAGAGCGAGATGAATACACTGTTGGTATAAACAGGCATGACCATATTGAGATGTACCCACAAATGCCAGGAGTTTGGGCCAGCTTACCTCTGAGCCTCATGTTTCTGCTTTCAGACTTACTTTTTGCAAGAGTCAGCGATGTCCAGTGACTTATACTATTTCACAACTGTTTGTTTTCTGAACATTTAAGAAGCATGGACCAGATCCACCAGATGGACATATTTCCTGTCCTAGGCCTACAAGTTAAACTTTCATGTCTTACAGTGGAGCTGTTTGTGCTGGGGCAAGTCTGTTTTCTATGTATGATGGAGAGTTGAGCTCCTAGACTGAGAACCACAACAAAGAGCAGCTCAGAGCTGGCAATGTTAGGAAGTGCCAAGCAAAAGGATGTCTGAATTTGTTTCACTAACTCGAACACAAGCATGGAGACCGCCACGAGGCACCTCTGTGAAACAGATCTCTCTTGAAGGGAGCTGGGGACAAAATCCACAAGGAAATCCCTTTTGCTTGGTTATTGTGGTTTATGGGTAAGAAACACCAGTGCAGGATTTGGGAGGCCTGGATGTTGGAGACGTTCTGAACCCTCCATTTCCAAAGTCCAGGAGAGTGGTGGTGGTGTAGCAAATACTGAGGCAAAGTCACTCTGCCTGTCTAGTAGGAGAAGGAATGCTGCAGGCAAGAAACCAAAATCAGAGGATTATAAGGGAAGGCTGACAAGGCTGCTTTTACAGTCTGAAGGATATTCAAACATTTCCTCAGTAAACATTAGAAATGGTCTAGAACCAAATATTTGAATCTCAAGATTCCCACTTCCCTGAAGACTGCATCAACAATCAGCCTATTATAACAAGGCTCGTTGTAAAACCACCTCCACAATCTTGGCTGGACTCAAAGTAGTCCAATGAACACGGCAAATATTAGCATAAAGATGCCTTCTTTTTCTGAATCCTAGAAATCTGAAGAAGAAACTGTCAGTGAAGTCACCCCAAGAGCTGCAGTGAGGGATCACATGACCTACTTTTCTAAATGTAGGTGTCTGTATTTTATTCAAGGGGCATTTTAGTCTCCTCTCTTTTTGGGTTGACTCTTCTGATTCCGTATCAAGTGTGCTTAAATAAGTGCATCATTCTGTGCAATATCAAGCACTTTTCCAGCCTAATACGAAAATATATTTTATTTTTAGATTTTTTAGGGAATAAATTTCTCATCTATACCTGTTGTTGTGCCCCATAGGACATCTAAGGCTGGAATGAAGAGGCTCTGGATCTTAAAATGTGAGTCATGACTCTCAAATCGAAGGACCAAGCTCTTTATGTCAGTAAAAGAGTTGTCTATGAAGCCTCAATAAGAAGAGAAGAAATAACTCCAATGAATATGTGTGTGTTTTATTTTGGGCTAGAATATATTTGTGTATTTATATTGGCTTTCTCAGGGAACAATTTCTGAAGAACACTGGAACTCTGAAAAGATGCAAGAGTGGCTTTCATGTTTGCAGTGTTTAGCTGCCAACAAGCAGAAGCAACGTAAGCAATCACATTGGTGTCTGAAATCTTTTATTCCATTCCTGTACTCTCAAGGATGTCCCAAGGATACTCCAAAAGCCTTTCACTTACAGCATTGGAAAATTTACCACTATTCAATCACTTGAATTAAGAAGAGAATCTCTTAATTGGTATCAAACCTAACTTTGTCATTGTCTTTTTTCCTCGAGACAAGTCCATTACATATTGCACAGTACTTTAACAAAGCACTTCATTCTGCACATCTAAACTCAAACAGCAATAACAAAATAATGTATCTTTAGAAAGTACTCACAGATACAGAAACACAAATGTATATGCCTGGCACACTAAGTGAGATATCGCAAATTATTTACAGTACTTTTAACATATTGTTCACAGATAGCTTTTGTCAATGAACTGGAATGATTACGAAAAGCTTTGTTGATAATGTAAAGAGTTGAGGATTGACTAATAATAATATTCAGCCATCGGTACCGAGTCAATAATGATAGAGTTCTACTGCGGTCAAAGAGCCTGTACTGTATTACAGCTAAGCATAATCCATCCAGGACTGAAAAATGAGCACTTCACATGTGAACTGTGGGATCACGTGTTCAAAGAATAGTGATTTCCAGAAAAGTCATGACTAGTATATGGAGACAAAAAAAAATGGAACCAATATTGATCCAAAGAAGTACCAACAGCTGCCAATTGTTCTCTTATGTCCAAAATTGTCCCCTGGGACTCAAAAAAATTACTCTTCTAATGATAACTTGTAAAAATCCAGCCTACATTTATTTAGTGAAAGAAAATACAGAGAATCAATTGGATCTTGATGTAAGAATACTGACCTAAGAACGTATCAGAAATATGCATCTCCTTTTAACTCTTGTTGTGGTTTAAGAGTTAACAAATTGATGGGGGACGAACACCTGGTAACTGTAGGACCTTGAGGGGTGAGAAGGCAACTAGTATTCCCTCCCCTTCCCTGCCACACTCTATAAAAGAACAGGAAGTTCAGGTTTCATCACTCTTTTTCATTCTCACTCGGGCTGTGCTGCTTCTGGGATCGCAATCTAGAGCAGTCAGGTCTGGCTCCACATGCTCTGCACAATCCATCACCATCCCAGAACCGGTTTTGTATATACTTGTATATTGCCCTTCCCTTCATATTTCTTTTTCCCTGTTTGTTACTTATTAAATTTTGTTCATAGTCTTAACTTCCAATTTCGTGTGAGGCACTTCCTTCCTTACTTCCCTTTGTATCCTCCTTTGGGAGGGAAGGGGGAGGGGGAGAGAGAGAACCGATAGGAATCCTGATCCGTGGGGTTTGCCCTGAGCCTTAAACGGAGACAACACTGTATCATTAAAGACATAAGAAAATCCGAAATCTGAAGACCAAAGCAAGCAATAATCAATGAAAACTAGGTTGCTTGTTTTCAATAATAGCGGAATTAAAAGCTGGTGCAATTTACCAATGAACTTTCCATACATAGAGATCATTTAAAGAAGACAAAATATCATTTTAGAAGCTACAAATTTGATACAAAGTTATTGGTTCTAATAAAAAGTGAAGTGTGTGTTTCTGCCACCTGTGTAATGTAGGTGATCAGAAAGGTCTCTTTGTTCCTTAACATTGATTAATGCATTACTTGGAGGCTAGGTCTTAACTAGCTTACTTCTTTTAATGAAATTCCTCTGATCTCAGAATAGCATTAATGCAAAAAAAAAACAAAACAAAAAAACCCAACAAAAAAAACCCACACAGATTTGGATTTCTTACATTAGCCTTAAGCAGTCACTGTTATCTGTGTCTGTTTTTCCAATTGTTCAATGATTATCTTTGGATTTTTCAAAGCCAGGTCAGTTTTAGGCACCCAAATCCCATTGACTTTCAACTTACACTGCATTTGCTACTGACCTCATCAACACAAAATGAACCTCTGACTGACCAGAGCTCTTCTTTTCCAGTTAACTGCAGCAAATGGGTTACATAATTAGAACTACAACTTGCCTCATTACAAACAAAAAATGGAAACTTTAATCCTCATTCATCCAAAGAATCAAAGTGTGGAAGCTCTAAATCTTGCCTGAAATGGCAGATTAGAACAAACCTTGACAGTGCTAAATGGAGACAGTGAAATATTTTGGAAGACTTATACGACAAATTGATCATGCATAACTCTCTTTCTGCCTTAGGGGCAATGTTGATGAACACTGAAAATGCTACTGTACAGAAAAGAGAAATAGATATTTCTTCATTTTAATTTATTCTAGAATTCCTATAAATAGAAGAAATCATTGTTGTGTGATATTCATTCATCTTATTAGGCAGTTTAAGAAGTTTAAGAAGAAACAAATTCATTCTTTTTGAAGGGAATTATGCTTTTCTGAAGGTGGTAAAAAATTCTCAGCCTCCATTGTAAGAATTAAACTAAGTGTTTATAATCTTTTTTTTCTCAAAGCTGCTAATAGTCTCATATAAAACTATACATGAAGCATATGTAAGATGCAATTGTGGTTTTTGGCTCTTTCAGTACACAAAAGCTCACATCTGTCTGAACTAATAATTACTTAGCAAAATATGTGCTTTTTACCCATATGTGGCCTGCCTATTAACTAGGAGAGAGGAAAGTGAACTTTACTCCTTGACCAAATCTGTTACTGAGGATCCCACCACCACTCCATGTACTACATGCTACTGATTAAAATGGTAGGAATGGTTGATTCAAGAGTCTTAGTCCACAGAGGAAATAATTCTCTGTGTGAGGGAGAAGCTGACCCTCAGAATTCAGTTCCTATGGTCTTAGATGTAAAACAGATATGGTAGTCCATAAATTAAGACAAGTTAAACTAGAATTATAATCCACCATACACAGCAGACTGTTGAGTTTTGAATTTACTGATTTTGGGAAAGGGAAGGTATCCTCCAGATACACAGTATCCAAGACGATAAATGACCAATAATTCAATGGAAGCCTCTGGACTTCTGAAAGGGTGGTACAGCTCCAGGCAGATAAGAAACAGAAGATCCTCTTCAGGTTAGATGTCTGTGTCCTTCAGTCATTCCAAGGAAGAGACTTATGGATAGTCCATCTCCTCTTCACCTTTGTGGAGGAAGTGAGTAGAGCAGTAGGATCCTTTCCTTCCATTCCCCAAGAGAAAAGCCTGTAAATCTCTCAATTTCTTTAGAGTGAACCCATTTTGATCTGCTGATTTGCAGTGCTTTGCTATATTAAGTAGAATAAGTGAAAGCAAGCTATTGTGTTTTGTTATAATTTGGCTTGAGGCTTTTTGCTTTGAATAAACAGGAAAGCAAGGATTATGTTTCAGATGAGTTGTGAAGAACATTTTCATAATCCAGAGGCAAAAAAACCCCCACAAACAAAACAAAAACTGCAGTACAAGCAGCATTTATTGGCTGTGTACTACCCAAACCATTGGAAATTCTTTGTGTGTGTGTCTTGCAATTAAAGTTGAAGCAGGCTGTTCTGAGTGTGAATCCCTTATATGCTACTGTCCCCCACTTGGCTGACTTCTCATCTGAAACCAGAATTGAACCACATGGCTTGGGATAAAGAGTGCTTAGATAAGGATGAAAAAAACGTGCCTCTCAGATGTTATGAAATGATCTTTTTTTTTTGCAGAGAGCCAGTATAAGATCAGATTAGTGTACTGTTATGATCCCCCTGTCTTTTGTTTGCTTGCTCTGATGTCAGCATAAAACCAGGCTGATGTTTTTATCTAAAGTATGGGCCTTCTGCCTTATAAGAAGTCTCTCTTTGTTTTTCTGTGTGATGTGTGGCTCTCCGAGTGTATGTGCTGAAGAAGCAATTTTCTTTGTCAGCTGTTACAAAGGAAACTGTATATGTTGTACAAAAAAATATTTCAAACTTATTCTAAACATTGATTACGTGCAAAAAAAAAGAGTCACTTTTTTTGTCAGAGATTGGAAAATTTTGTTGAAAAATGAGCAAAAGTCTGCATACTCCACAAATCTGCAATTAGTAATGTTAAAACACTATGTCCTCTACTCCTAGTTCTGACCTGTGCTGAAGCGCTGAGGCAATCCCTGCCATTCCCAGCAGAAATTTGGCTCCCTTTTTCAGTTCAACCACTCTAAGATTAATACTTACCTACTAAGCTTCATTCTTCCTTTTTCCTTTGATAAAGTTTGTCTCCAAGGACATTTCTACTTCATCTACTAATGTTTCTCATTTTCCTGCTTGTAAGTGTATTTCTTTCAAAAGATCTAGAAAACACGAGAATTCCTAAAAAAGGAATGCTACAAAATAGGTGAAGAAAAAAGAACGAAACAGGAGACGGCTCTAAATACCTTTGCTCACAAACTTGCAGTATCCTTCTGTAATTGAGACATTTATCAGTTTTTGGTCAAAATCAAAGTAATTATAGGCTTCTTTCAGAGTCAACAGAAATAAATATTTCCCATTCTAAAATCATTCTCTAAGAGAATTGAAATTAATCAGCTTCCAGTAGTGCTGATTCCTCTCCATTAACTATAAAATGTGTCTTGCTAAGACCCAAACACTGAACTTTCTGGCATCTGATATTAAGGAAGACAAATCCCCTCCTAATTATACTCCACTAAAACCCTTTGACTACAAATCAGTATTCTCTACACAGATGGTCTCATGTCCACTGTAACTGTATTTAACATGGCTAGCGGCACATAGACCATCTGTACTTAGCCAGGCTAAAGACAACACTTGGCCACATGTAGATACCTACTCACACCCTGCAACCAAACATACTTGGCAAATGGCCTGAACAATAACCCCTGTTAAGCTGAAAATGTGAAAGCTCACACTGTGTGTGGATAAAACACACAATAGTCTCTGGAGGTTATTTGCTGAAATCCGTAATATTAAATAAATGAGTATCATTTATTACTCACCGACTAATAAACAGTCCGTGGGTAATTTCAAAGTTACTTTTGAAACAGAGGAGTCAACCTGAAAAGGCATGTCAGTGAAGCTTAATTTTTCTTAAGAGCAGTGAGCAATTTTGGAGCAAGAGAGACAACAGAATCGTGTTTGACGTTGCCAGCATCACTACCCTGCCTCGTCTGGGCTGAGCATCGCCCGGGATGCTGCAGGAAGACATCATCCCACTAGCAAGGGACAGTTAGGGTGGAAAGCAGGGACCCTGGAGTGGAGTCTTTCTTGGCTAACTTTTTACTCTTATTTTCTCTCTGTTTTGTTTGAGGGTTTTGTGGGGTTTGGGGTTTTTTGGGGGGGGGAAATATTTTTTTGGGGTTTTTTTGTTTGTTTTGCTATTGTGTTTTCGTTTGTTTTGTTTTTAAATTGACCTATTGTTTTCAGCTGGAAACACTATGAAAAATTGTCACCAAGACATTTGGTTTTGTCTTCAGGCTATGTCATATAGCATCAGGTTTTGGTGATAGAGAGGTTATTTTCAGACATATTCATGTATATCAAAGGAGGGAGAAGGTTTACAAGAAAAGACAACGTCCGTCTGAAAGATTTAGTCTCACAGAGAGAGAGAACCAGTGACTGGAAAATGGAGAACAGAAAATTCAAAGTGGAAATAAAGATGTTCATTTTTAATGATTTGAGTAAATAACTGTCAAATCATATGCCATTGAAGATTGCCTGTCCCTGGGAACATTAAAAGACTGATCAATATTTTTCTATGAGACATAGTTTAGTTCATCTTCAGGTTGTAGAGCTTGATGCAGGATTTATGAAACTAAATTACTGTTTCAGTGTTTTAGCGGTTGTTAGGCTGAATGGTCACGATTGTCTTTTTAAGACCTATGAAAATTCAGAGCTCATTTGAAAATAGAAAGTGGGGTTTAGGTTCAAGTTCTGAGGGATTTTCTTTTTGGTTAATGTAAAAATATTTTGGTTTTCTTTCTTTTTATTTTTTTGTTTTACATTACTGTATCTCAGTTTTCTATAGAGATTCTTTTTTTCTGTAAAAAAAATGAAGGAGTTGGTTCGCTCTAAAATCAGAGGGTAGTGTTTAATTGTATTTTTAATTGCAGTTTGGAAATTTCAGTTGGTTCTCCTGGGATTCTGCACTGTAATTTCTGTTTCTCCATTAAAAAAACCTCTACAAAAGTTATTATTTTTAGTATGTCTGTTATCCAAATGTTGTTTTCCTGTGACAGAAACAGAAATACTCTTTGTCCCAAAGTGAGTGCTAAATAAAGGCCGAAGAAGCAAGTTCAGGATTTTGTAAAGCAAATCCTTGTTTTGTTTCTATCTTGATTTCATTTGATCTTAAAGTAATAAATCCTTCCACATTAGGCAGTGGGGAATATTAGCTGTTGGACCCTACCATGTATCAACACTGATGCTGTTCATGAGTACAACGAAGTATAGCAAAAAGTGAGCAAGAGAGCAATATGAAACAAGGACAGGCTAAGGTCATAATGCAGAAGCCTGATAAGAAATTCAAAGCTAAATCAGAATAAAATTCCAAAGTTAAAATAAATGGAAAGGGTTATTTTTTTTTTTCATAAGTGACTGATTTTCAGCATATGGTTAAACATGAATAATCAGACAGGACAGTAGCCTGATGCTCTGTTTAGTTCACAAACAAGAATTTAGAAGTTTACAGAAAGACAGTTGTCAGTCAGTAACTGTTTACCAGGAATGTTAGATGCATCTATAAACCACTACTAACCCAAGGAGAGATTTTTAAGCATCAGCACATGTTTGTGTGCACATCCATGTCATCTATTTCCTCTGCTAGTGTGGTTTTCTACAATTTTTGGCATGCCCCTGATCTTTCCTTCTATATGCTTGTATTGTTTAGTTTGGGTCATTTTTCTGAATCTTACTTCATTCTTTTCTCTCATTGTGCTTAAAATATAATGATCATTAATATCAGACATAGCATTATAGGTGTTTAATTTAAATTTTGCTTTATTTCCTTTAAAAAGCACAACAAACTGTGATAGAGTGGGAATGTGCATGAGAAACAGAATTCAGAATAGCTGAGGATGTGACAACTTAGATGATTAATTAGTCCTTTTCATGTCAACGGGAGGGTGCACATATTTTGATTTTTTGCATATATTCTCATTCACGCGTTGAGGTTGGGTTTTTTTTGATGCCTAGAGAAGTGAAGCCTCTAGCTTCATCCTGGATTTGATAAAGTGTCTGGTCTGTCTACATGGATCTGAATGACGTGTGTTAGCACCCTGCTTATTAACCACTCTTCATCTGCAGCAGGTCTGTGTTAGACACCTGTCTCAATTTTGTCATCGTATTCCTTCTGTGCAGCACTGTCATAAGCACAGCAGACAGACATCAACCCGTATTTTTCAGAGGTCTTTAGTACAGGAGCTAAATGTAGACAAAAGGCACTGTGCTGGCTTCTTACTCTCTTATTTCTTTCCCTTGTGAATAGAAGTGCCCATGAATCTCCTAAAAAAAACAAGTTTCATTTTCCAAACAGTTGTAGCTACTTTGAGGATGCCAATAAACCAACCAGCCACTAAAATTACTTTGAGTGCCCATTCCTGGACTCTACAAAGCCTCAGTAGACAAGAGAATTGAATTGTTTGTTACATTTCCACTGTGAAATTGCCTGTCATGACCTTTGTTTAGAAAGCTCTTCTATTACACCATCATATAGTATATTTAGAAACATCATATTAGGTTATGATGGAGAAAGCAGGAGGAATTTATGAACATGCAAAAAGACAATATAACTTAGTGGCTGGATGTGGATTTGGCATTTAAGAGGTTTGAGTACCATATCTTGCTGGCTGTCCCACAGGTAAAGATTCAGTTCATTTAATTTTGCTGTCTAAAAGTAGTGTTGGGGAAAGAAAAAAAAAAAAAAAAAAAGGAAGTGCATGCAGAGTACTATTCGCCTCATCTTGAAATAAGATCTTGTCACTTTCCAAGTTTCTGTCTTGTTCTTCCAACAGAGATCTGACTAAATCACATGATTAATAACCTTTTTATTTTTTTCCATCACATTTCTCCGTTTTCTGCTGCTGCATCTAGGATTTAGCATATCATTCCCACATTCAAGTTGTCTCCAAAACCTTTATTCTGTCTTTATCAGTCTTCTCCAAGAAGCCTTCTAGTCCTCATTGCTCTTCCTTAGGACAAAAATGATCATTTACTCACCTGCAGGGTGGGACATGTAAAAAGTTTTACTTAACTTCTCTATTTTTTCCTAGTGCTTTCCATTACATGCCATTCCTCTTCATTCTTCCCTTGAACTTCAATTACTAACCCTGCTGGGCATATGGCTTTGTCTTTTCATCACTCTGTGTATACCAGCAGCAATGAATCCAAGCAGCAGGGCTGCTGAAGCCCATCTGCCCCTCACACCACCAGAGATAGGAACGTTTTATAAAATTGTTTACTATCTCCCTGCCTTTGTATGGCTCCCACCCATGTCTATGTTTTCTGAGCTCCTATGAAATGTGTCTGTCTCTCTTTCAATTCCTTTTCCTAACAGAGAAGTAGAGGATTTATGTATTTATTCATATTTCTTCTAACTACTTTTCTCTCAGTATGGTGCAAGAAAAGTTGAAAAAGAAAATACCAAGAGACTCAACCTCTCATGGGAAGCTTATTCTCCTTCACATATAGGCTCTTCACAACATTTCCAGAATTACCCTGGTTTTCCAGGCACTTTATCATGTGCTGAACATTATAGAACACGTAAAGGATGGAGAGACCAAGTTTTGGGTTCATATCTCCCTTTCCTCCATCTGATAACTGATTGGATGCCTGAGTGTCATGAACACTGAGAAGTCCTCCTGCCTGTGCAAATCATTTTTAACAGACTTCAAATATTTTTATTCCTACATCTGTAAAGTAGGGAAGGAGTGTGCCCATTTCAGAAGGGATGTACTGAGGAAAAAAATCAGACTTACAGACTCGTCTGGTATTATACAATTTGTCATCATGGCAGGAATTGAGTACAGCTCCTCAGCCCTACCCTAATTCTCTGGACTAGCACCCAGATTATTGGCTCAGCCCTACATCAACTAAAGCACTGAATGACTGAACAGGAGTTATTCCTTTATTTAGCCCTCTTTTTCCAACAATTTATAATTGCAACAAGCTGAACTTGATTTTTTTATTATTATTATTATTTTTTAGTGTAAAAAGGAAATGCTCCATGGTAGGTTGATTTTAAATTCCATGGAGCCCACAAAACCTTCAGGCTACCACAGTTCTGAGGTATTTATAACATGGTATTGATGTTGTGAAGTACTTCACCTCCACTCCTGTCTGCCTTGAGACATCTTATTTTCAGAGGGAAGTGAATACAAGTTCAAGGTTACAGAAGAACATTTCCCTGGCTTGTCAGCCCCTCCTCTTTCAGCTTGACTGGAGAGCTGCTTCATGCTCTCATACTTTATCTGTGTGATCAGACTGCAGGAGGCAAATGAGAGCCATGAGGGTTGTGGCATTTGTGGTTTATTTTAACAGTGGTTTATTTGCAAGGAAAAAAAAAATCATTTTCACATGGAAAAATGACCTGGACTGTGTCACGTTGAGTCATTTTAGAGGTGGATTGTAGGTATTTGTCCTTTCTCGCCTCTGGCAGGTTTCTGCTTAGGTTTGGCAACAAGTGACATTATTAGTGCTGGTGGCCAGGACTTGAACTCACTGTGTTGATTGCCTGAATGTTTCTGTTTCTGAGTGTAATGAAAGAACAATCAGTGCCTCTGTGATATCTTCATGCGGCACTAAGTGCTATTAGAATTTATTATCATTTGTTTATAAGTATTTATTACATGTCCTGACAAGGGCTCTATGGGCTCCAACTGAGACTGAAGTGATGTTGTATAAGGCATTGTGTAGATTCACAAGAACATGCTAAGAACTTGCAATCTATATAAATGAGAAGGAATGGAGAAAAGGGACATGAAGTAGAAAATTGCCTTCCCTTGCAGTCATTTCAGCAGCTACCATGCAGTGCCTTAGTCCCTACACATTCGATCATGTTTCCTATCTCATTACAACTGTCAAAATTTACTGTCCTTTCTTTCAATGTTTCAGCTAGGAATATAATAACATGTAACTTTGGACAACAAAGACTCGCTGAATACTAAAAATCACAGGAATACAAAAGGAAGAGAAGGCAAAGAATGTATAATTGGTTTGCATGCTAGATCTCTCCTCATTCCCCATTTATAAACAATATCTCTAGCAAGAATAAAAACATGTATTTTCTTATAAGAAGAAATATTGAGATCAGGTTGTTTTTTCTCTTATTTTCTATAGAAAACTTTAGTCCCTGGAAACTATGCAAGTGAGAGAACTAACAGGAGCATTTCAGAAGAATAAACATACAGCACTGGAACAACACTCAGGGAAAAAAATCTAGTTGTCTAACCAGACATCTCTCTTTCCTTCTTAGGCCCCTTGGGATAGTGTTGAAGAGACCTGCACCAACCCGACTGACATGTTATAGAAGGCAAGGGAGCTATATGACCTCCTGGTACAACAGCCAGAGGCCAGGTGGACTATACTATAACCAAAACAACAACAACAACAAAAGACACTTGAGCCCCGTGTTTAAAAAGATAAAATAGCCAAGCAAAAAAGTACTGCATGTGCGTCCACAGCATCATACCTGGAGCCTCCCTGGATGGAGAAGAGCATCACGAGTGGCAGCAGGGACCCAACCTCAGCCTCCCAGTATGATAGCTGATCTGATTCCACACATCATCTGCCCCAGGCAAAGCAGTACTGAAAGGATCTTGCCTTCCTGGTACAATTACACCACTCCTGAGAGTGGAGAGGCAGGCTCACACAGGGCCTCAGGCTGCTTTAAGCATTTACCCTACGATATTTGCTTTTTTTTTTTTTACTCCTGTGTTTCAGTGGAACAGGAGAAAGATATTCCCTCTTTAGAGGGATCTGAACATATTTTTCTAACATTAAAATCAACTATTTTTAAAAAAAAAACAACAAAAACACACCTCAACACAACAGAACAAAGCAAGGACACGATAATGCAAAGTTGTTTCTTTGCTCTTCAGCCTAACAAGTAGGAGATGTTTCTGCCAGGGAATGTGGTCTATATCTCTAAGTTAATTAGCAATAAATGCATATTTATTTAGCGTGAGGATTGGATATCAAGAACCTTGTTATTTCTGTTTCTTAGTTCCCGTGCATTTAAATTCACAATTACACTTCTAGAGGAAGCTGCCTCTCCAGCAGAGAGGTCTGTACTGATCAAGGGAGCTGCTTGTTTCAGATACACTTAAGAAGGTATCTGTTGCCAAGGGGCCTCAGAGTTGGAACTGTTCACTGTTCTCATTTTCTCTTCTACCAATTATCCAAACCCTTTTCCCATTCACTTCATAATAATGATAATAATACCTTCATTAGATAATCTCAAGGCAATTTCTACTATAAAGCAAATTGGGGTTATTTCACCCTATCGACAAGAAGCAGGAGAGGTCACTTAGCCTTTGGCTGAAACTAAATGTCCAAGCAAAATAGCCAGATTTCATCAGTTTCTGTTCTGTGAAAAATATCAGAAAAATTCTGCTGCTACTACCACTGCAAAGAAGTCAGTTGAATATCTGTGGCTTTTTTTTGTACCTGAAGGAATCAAAGATTCTTCCAGACTGGTGGACATCCTTGGGTAACTCTGCAATGTTTGTGCCTTTAGCTAAGCCATGTTGATGAGGGACCTTAGTTATAACAGTATTGCATGTACATAACATCACAAAGAGAGTTTGATTCTTCCTTCATCACTTCTCAGGTGCAAAGCTACAGATCATTTTCTGACCAAACCATCAGCCTGTCCATAATCCATCACTGAATTCATCAAAGTCTTCTCTTGTGAGAAACTTTTAATATTTCCAAAGCTTGAAGTTGGGATGCTGTGATTGAATGTGGCTGGAACAACAATGAACCTTTGTTGCCAGTAGGGAAGACTTTGCCAGTAACTGTTGTATCAAATTCCAGTTAGATTGGTGCAGTGCTGAAATAACCTACTCTAAGCTAGCAATCATGCACAGCTTGCAGCTATTCATGGCAGTATTGTAAGATATGCCAAATAGAATTCCACCTTGTTGTGATTGTAGATGAGCTCAGGAAACAAAATTCAATTCCAAATGCAAAGTCTTGTAAAAATGCACACACAGAACTGTGGTTGGTCTAAATATATCTCTGGTATAACACCGTTGGTCTCTTTGGTCTACTGGGGCATTGAGTAACCTAATCTGGTTAAAGATGTCCCTGATCACTGCAGGGCAGTTTGACTAGATGACCTATAAAGGTCCCTTCCAACCCAAAACATTATATGATTCCGTGATTTTAATGCAAGACTAGATGTTTACAGAATTAGAAGAATGACTTAGTGTGACCTTCTCAGTTCTTTTCATGGAGACCCTTATTACTGAAGCCATAATGATCTAAAGGTATAGGACTAGAAAGTTTTGCAAAGAAAGGCCCTATTAAGCCAACTAATACAGGTAGGGGAAAAAGTAATGAAGTTTTGGCAAGAGTGTTTTTGCTCTTGATGCAACCTCTACTTTCTCCTACAGTTAATTTAATAAAAGCTGTTACCTATCCCTGCATACCTTGCCTTGCTACAGGATTCAGATAAGGAATCAGTCACACTATCCAGAGACATCCACCTCCTAGTGTCCTAACAGCATTCAGAACATGGTCCATAGTAATAAGCCAATGAGTCCTTGCGAAAAAAAAGCCATATTTGTGCCTCAAATTTGTGCTGCAGATTGCTAGACATATGGAGCTCATTAAAGGCTTTCAAAGATAACAGAGCCATTGTCATTGGATTCTTGTTTCAAGTGCATATAGTTGCTTATGTACATGACAGTAGCAAAATACATAGCTTATCTCACAGTCTCTTCCAGCACCTGAACAACTAAAATTGTTATAGACAGAGGCACTGGAAGGTTCTTCTAGAGGGGTCCCCCTCCACCTCAGGTCAGAGATCAAAGAAGATGGTTAAATTCACAGTCAGCGACAAGATTTGGCAGAATAGATCTGTTAATGGAGTATCCTGAGTCCTGGTTGCACAAGGAAAGCACATCATGTTAGGAAACCTATCAGATGAAGGGAAAGTGGCACAGTGAACACGATTTGACATTGATGTAGGACAGTTGTGTTTAAAACTTCATGAGCTCTTTTTAATCTGTCCTACATAAAGTCATGTTTTGAAAAATACTTTGCTCATAGAAAAAGAAATCTGAGACTTTGAAAAATATTTATGAATTCAAGGATATAATGTGCTGATCTCAGAGATCATTACAATTATTATCATTATTTTTTTATACTTTCACCTTATGAGTGCCTAGAAGTCGACCATCCAGGTCTGCCCTAAAAGGGGCCCTTTGAGGACGTATATCAAATGAGAGATATAAGATATTCTTAGTCTTTCTATGGCATTGTTAATCTTGACTCATGACACTAAATTTATAAGTTTGAATGCCCTTCCTTCCTTCCTCCCTTCCTTCCTTCCTCCCTTCCTTCCTTCCTCCCTTCCTTCCTTCCTCCCTTCCTTCCTTCCTCCCTTCCTTCCTTCCTCCCTTCCTTCCTTCCTCCCTTCCTTCCTTCCTCCCTTCCTTCCTTCCTCCCTTCCTTCCTTCCTCCCTTCCTTCCTTCCTCCCTTCCTTCCTTCCTCCCTTCCTTCCTTCCTCCCTTCCTTCCTTCCTCCCTTCCTTCCTTCCTCCCTTCCTTCCTTCCTCCCTTCCTTCCTTCCTCCCTTCCTTCCTTCCTCCCTTCCTTCCTTCCTCCCTTCCTTCCTTCCTCCCTTCCTTCCTTCCTCCCTTCCTTCCTTCCTCCCTTCCTTCCTTCCTTCCCTCCTTCCTTTTCTTTCTTTCTCTGTCACCCCCTCCTCCCCTCCTCTGCAGACTGTTGTTGCTTTCATTTTATTTTTAGAAGATCTTGGCCAATAAATCTGAAAGGAACAGGGTGTGGGAAGTAAAATTAAACCAATCTAGCAGAGAAAGTCATAACAGGAATCAGTGGATGGGAGGTAAAGCCAGATGAATTTAAATGAGAAATAAAGCACAGTGAGTGTGATTAAGCGTTGGAACAGACTATGAAGGGTACCAGATTTACATCTCTTGTTTTCTTTGTGGAAAATGTGCTTTGAAAGGTTGCTTATGCTGGTGGTTCCTTATATTCAATGGTCATATACTTGGCTGAAATGTAACTGTCTGTAATACATAAGCTGTCAGATCAAGGCCTTTTTTTGCCTTCAAATATGTAAAGAAGTGTTAACAGCTCTTCTGTTGGTCTCCTTTTTCTATGAATTCTCTTTTCTACAGATTACTGAAATTTTGCTTTGATTTCACTACCCAATAGGCATCAGAAAGAATGATGTAGGCGCACAAAGCCAGACGGAATGAGCTCCCAGCTCCTTGTTTATAACCAAGACACAAACAATTCAAGTTTATTTCTCCACTGGGCTCTCTCTATTCCCATGTGTCCAGAAACTCAACCACCGAAGAAGGCAGTCAGGCATGTTTATCATCTGAGACTTTCTTCTATGCCATTTTGCAAGTCATAAAATCATTGTTAGATGAATGAAAACCCATGCTACTCCTATTCTAAAACCGGAGGAGAAACTGGCTGCATTACAGCAGTCTAATTAATGAACAGACATAAATAAACGTGTTCTATTCACATCATGCTTAGATAGCATTATGCTGCTTTCTTCTGTTCTGTTCCACAAGGGGTGGCGGCAGAAATATTGTCTCATTAGATCCAGTGAGTCCAGATAGTTGTGGGGGGGAGGAGAAATCAAGAATGATTATGAGAATTTGAATCTAAAGGGACAATTGATGATCTTCCCTTTTACAAGAAGCAGCAGCAGCAGCAGCAAGAGAACCAACTCAGTCCAGTCCATGGAAGGACTCCCAGCCATCTTGTGGGCTGCTTGCCCAACACTGACTCAAAAACATGTTCCCACTTCCAGTAGGAGGTACAGTCTGTAGAAAGTGGGGGACAGAATTTCAAGATCTCTGAAGTGAAGATGGCAATAAACTGGTTATGGAAGACACAACTCACTTGAAATCCCAGACTCTGTAAAGAATAGATCTGTGCTAGTTCTTACTATCTGCATGGTCCAAGCACTGCCTTACTTACGGTGTGACACTGATGAAGCATTCACCCCACTTTCTGTCTTCCCACATCAACTTTCCCATCCAGTTCTGTGTTTCATCACTACAACTCACTTGCCTTTTATTCCTGGTTAAACTACCACATGGTTTGATAATGCACTAAGGGTTATTAGATGATAACCATCAACAACCTCTGAGGTACTGCTCAAATTTGAAAAAGCCTTGCAGAATATAGAGAGGGTCTAATGACAACAGCAAATCCTCTTTTAGTGGTAAATGCAGATAAAGAGAGCGTAGATTACTTTAACTGCCTGTATCTGTTTGGTGCTTGACCAGCATCAAGCATTGCACTATCCAATTCCTTCTCAGCCACTGAATAGTCTGATTTATTTTTTCTATAAATAGTTTTGTAGGCTTGACTCTTCTGCCTTGCCCACTCTGTTGTTGCTGTACTGGCCCTGTTAATATCTTGGACCTAATTTTTGTCTTATCAGCAGGAGCTGCTGAATTATCACTGACAGGTGCCACGAACAGCGAGTAAGATCCCAGCCATCACAAGGGTATTCTTGTGAAAAAGTCTCACTGGCAATGACAATACACATAGTAGGAGCCCTGATTATGTCTTGGACATACATATATCACTATAGAGTAGTTTTATTAAGACCGCAATGCAGCAGCTGCTGTGGCAGGAAAAGAACTGATGATTAAGTTTCAGCATTATCTCAAGGGCTGGTCATGGCAAAGGGTTCACCCCCATGCTCATAGTCCAAAGTGGCACCGGGAAAGACAGAAAAATACAAACTGTGTAAGTCATAACATGGCAGCAATTGTTTCCATTGCTAGTTACTGCTTTACCTCCAACACTGAGCAGGCAGTATCTTTGCAGGCTGTAGCTGCTGTTTCCATGTCACCTGTCAATAGCAACTGTGAAGCAGCTAGTGGCAGCACCGGAGCAGGAAAGATATGATTTCATCTTGCTGTGGATGGAAGCAAGAGCTGAACCCTAGCAAAAGAGAGACAAATCACTCTGAGTACATTTGATCCTAAAGCTTTCAGGAAACATCATCAATGGACCTGGCTGAAGAGCACCCTAATGACTGTATGAGGGAAGAGTCACCACCAGGAGATGCTAACCACATGTCTTGCTATTTTGAGGGTGGCAACAGTGAGCAGTAGTCTGTCACTCACCTTCCACTCAAAAGGTTGGTTGGTTATTGGATAGTTCAGGTTTTAACAGGGAATGAGTTCACACACATACTAGAAAACAGGCTGGAAGTAACACTGGTATGACAGCACAGAGCTCAGTAGGTGTACCTGAGATGCTGCAGAGCCTCTACGATTTTTGGGGAACAGATCATAATCACCTTCCATCTTCTCTTTGGGAGGATGGCATCCTTCAATATCACACAGTTAATGGATTATACTTTACTCTCTCATGTTCTCACTACACAGGAAAGCACAGCGAATGAGACTGAGAAACCTTTCCAATTTGTGTCTGAGGCTATCTCAAGCAGAGTAGGTACAGAGCAGTTCTTGTGCTATGCTGAGTTGTGCCAGACAATGACAGATAAGACATCTCTATGATTTGCCCTGCCCTACTGCTGCCTAGCATCCCCATCACCTCTCTGGTGGTTAGATGGGTCTTCAGAGATCTGTTCAGGATGAAGTCTTTTCCCAATCTATTTCTACTAGCACTTTTCTAATATATCTGCTTTGCTTCCTGGGTTTTTTTTTTTAGGAAAATAATTGTTTTCCACTGTACTCCAAAGAGCCACCTGAAAAATGTATTGGTTTTCATCTGAGGAAAAAGTTATTTCCTCTTCCCCCTTTTGCTTCAAAACCATAGTCTGAAAAATACATTTCCTTTCTGATTTGTAGAAGTCAATTATTCCCTTTGGGATCTTAGACCATGAACAACTGCCCATAAAATATTTTTTCCCCTTTGCTTTGCAAAATGTATTTTCCCCATTGGAGTTCTTAAATGCTGGTTCTAGGAATCAGGTAGATGCTGTCATTCAAAACTCCATTGTTTCTGGCCCAGTCATAACCTCATTTTTACCTCCTCTCCCTCAGCACCGCAAATCATCAGGCAGTTACACACAAAAAAAAAGCTGTTTCAGTGGGCTGCAAATCTGCTAGAAGAAACATTTTCACAAGATTTTCACCTATGAGGAAGGAAGTAGAAACTTTTTTTTGTGACTAGGTAATGACAGTCTTCAGGAGTGGAGAAGCTCAACATCAATGTGAGGAAAAGGAGATTCTTCACTTCAGCCGCTGGACAGGCAGATCCTGTGGCTTTTCATGGCTTCTGACTCCCACGCTAATTAACAGAAGTCGGCACCCCACAGGATCTCCATAAATCCTGACCTGAATGGATAAGCCGCTGCAAAGACATTTTCAAATTAAGGCTTCAGACTCAGAGGGAAGACAATCACATAGCAAAGTACATAAACAGTACTTTTTTTCCAAAGCAATGGATATATTTCACGTTATTAACAACAAGGCATACCTTTCTAACTATATGAACGACCTAACAAATGAAATAAGCTGTCAAACAAAGTAGTGGATTTTACATCCTCTGATGTCTCCAAATAAAGAGAAGCTGTCTTTCTGGAAGCTATACCTTACTCCAGCACAGGTTATTAGTATCTTTACAGGGTTGACAAGGCCAAATTCCATGTCCTGTACTGTGCAGAAGGTCAAGCTAGATGGTTAAAATGTTCTCTCACAGATTTGAAAACTCTTTTTGCATGAGTCTGAGGTAATTTTTTTTAACCCTTTTCAATATTTAATTCCAGTTTCCTTCTGTCAGAAGAACATAAAAGCACTCTGAGGGAAAATGAGGGAGAAGGGAATTTAAAGGGCTTTTATTAGGGCATTCTTACTTTTCTGTTGTGTTAGTGTTTTTAGCAGGAATCTCAGTAGTTATTCACAGAGACTGCAGAATAGACTGTATGTCCTGCCTGGTGCCTCTATAGGCAATGTAATTTTAATAGAATAAAAAAAAAATAAAGGAATATTTTAGAAATGCATTCTTTCCCTGTTATGCAGTTCTGCCCAAAGCTTGTAATGACTTGCTGGGATACCTGCTGAATGTAACAGGAGAGCTGTGTGCATCAGCGACAGCCCTATTCACATCACTAACAACCCACCTGTTGAGTTCAGTAGGTTGAGAGTTTGCCTACCCATCCCTCAGCAGAGCTCTTTTTTCACCTTCTCTCTTTGCCCCTAGCCCAGTGGAGAGAGAAAAGTGAATAAGGACCCATTAAAAAAAGGTTCTAACATCTACTAGTTTAAAAACATCAGTAGGTAAAATAATGTGTGACTTTTTCAGGGCCAGAACATTGTTGCTCCAGAGATTAAAGTGAAATGGACTCAACATATATGAAATCCCCATCTCTCTACAGCACAGTGACACTATTATACAAATCCTCAAATGCTTGGAAAACAATAATACCACTAGTAATGACAACATTTAACTTGTAGGTGATCAAAAGTCTCCACACACTTAATTCTACAGTTATAACTCTAAGGCAATGCACATGCTAAGAAAGTATCTCAAAAGGGCTAAATCCTTAACAAATAAAACTGAATCACTCTAAGAATTAATTTGGCTGAGATAACACTATCCACACTGGGATTTTCAAAAAGCCCTTTCAAAAATAACAATTCTGAGATCTTACTTAAGCACCCCAAAAAAGGTCTGAAAATTCAGAAATATTTGTTGATTCCCAGGCAGGATTTCAGCATTTAATTAAAAATAATAGCCAATTAAAGATAATGTCTATTGCATGACAGACATTTCAAGTTATGTAACTTAAACAACTAGAAGTATAAAAAGAAGAAAATGTCTACAGGAAAGTTTTGCCTTGAAGACTGGCTAGGAGTCACATATATGCATTTGGTAACATTTCTGATTTGTATTTATTAGATTTATATTCAGTTCATTTGCAATGACAGCTTGTAATTAAGGTTTCTGGCTCTTAGGGACTCTTATGACACCTGTTGAAGAAACAGGAGGAGGAGTACATGGCAGTATCAGGCAGCAAAAAAAAAAAAAAAAGAGCTGAAAGGTGACAAGGCCATTTTCCATCAGTTTCTTCAACATTTTGCAGGTTCTCCACACTTGTCTGAGACTTCTTTCAGCAAGTTTTCAATCACTTCACCCAGTAATATTCTGTCCAGCTCATTCTCAGGTATTTCCCAGAAACTAACTGTTATCCACACCCTCTGTATATCCTTCTCTTAGCTCAGAACAGTCTCCATGTTCTTCGTCAACCACCTCCTGTGCAGTTCCATGGTTACTCCTCATCTCTACTGGCTGCAGTGGCCAACATTTTCAATTTAGAGTATGCATAAGTGAGTGTGAATATGCAAGTTCATTTAGTCAATAGAATACTTCATTCCAGGCAAGACACAAAACTTGGCACTTTTGCTACTATCAAATCCCAAACTACACTGTTTTGACTCTGCAATTAGGCATATGGTTGCTTCTGAGATTAAAAGAAGCATTCCTTCTCTTTGCTGGACTTCACTACTGTGACTTAATTCTGGTAGCCTGTTACAGCAAATTCCTTGCTTGCTTACCTTCCTTTTAATCATTGTTTTAAAAGTAGACTACTGAACAAGTCTACCCAAAAGTGTTCAAATACAAATCTTTATTTCCTTTGAATGCAACAAAGTGGAAGACCCAACAACGTGATTTGAGTAGTGTCTATCAAGAGCTTCCTTCCTATCTGCCCTCTCACCAAGGGTGCCAAAATGAGCTTCTGAATTTTGTAAAGAAATGCTTACCTACGTGTTTTTGGCTTTTGCCAAGGTTCTTTTCCTACTTCAGACACTTCAGCCTGACCCATGCTGATGATATTGTGCCTTCTACTTGCTCCACACAGATAGCCAAGAGAGCCATACTATTGTGTTACGTGCATGCACTCACTACGAAATCAGAAAATGTTGAGTACATTCTTAATATCAGCTTTATTGATGCAACAGTTACAGCAGTGTTACCAAAAGAGATTATTATAGCTGTTCCACTCTGCTGGTGAATGTCATGCAAAAGAAAAGGGGTGAGTGACTGCTGCAGCTTGAGTTTCCATGCTTTGCTATTCAGCTGAGGATTTCTTAGGCAGGCAGCATTTAACTCTGCCCCTCTGGATACCAAAGATGTTGAAGTAATTCAGTCATGGAGTACACAGGTTTGGTTTAGAAGACAACAGTGGAGCAGAGCCAGTCANACATTCTTAATATCAGCTTTATTGATGCAATAGTTACTGCAGTGTTACCAAAAAAGATTATTAAAGAGCATCCCAGAGTCCCCACAGCACTGTGATTTATCCCTGAGAAATCATATTCAGAATAAGCAATTTTGCAAATACTTTTTAAAATTTAAGAGCATATATTTACATATGCATTGTCTACTGGTCGCTGACCTGATAACACAATTGTTACGTGACCAAATGGCTCCAAGAGAAGGATAAAGCTTTTCTGTGTGGGCATCTAAGCCCCCACTACAAATAATAGGATTTCCAGAGTACCCTTGATGAATTAGATAGATTAGGGAACCTTTCTATTTTAAGCTCCTATAACACAAAGCAGTGGAAGGCTTTTGAATGTGTTCACCGCCTCCTTGCTAACGCCTCTAGATACTGGGCTCGCTTATAACCAATAGTTGTTAGAATCTATCTATCTTATCCTAAAGAGCCCATGATCTGCAGCCTGTAAAAAGGAAATCAAGCCTTCTTGTACGGGAATTGCTCTGAACAACTGTTGATTTTGCTGGGAGGAATGATTTCCATCAAAGATGTGCTAAAAACCAATCTGCAGACACATGTTAAGGGGTGAATATTGAGACAATCAAACCAATGTTTTGTTTCATAGGCTTAGACCAGAAGTGAGCAACATGTGGCTCTTGAGCCATATGCACCTCTTGAGCTGTTCAAGTAAGGTTTCCATGCCAGGGCTAAATCATATTGCAGGAAGAGGACTAATGGGCCATGCTGGCACAGGGACTGTGGGTATAATCAGTCTCCTGCTAATTGCAAGTACCAAGCCAGAAGGGGCTAATGAAGCTGATATCACTGGGTGACCTTGAAAGACTACACACATAACCCCACCAATTCCCAAAATAGGATCCATGATGAGCCATTGTCATCTCCCATCTGTGAATTGCTCTTCAATCATCTCTCCCATTGATTCACCATGTGTCCTATGGTTTACAGCCATATGAAAACACATTGGATTGGCCACCCCTGTGCTACCCTGCAACCATTATTTGATATTTTAAGTGGAGAAGAGTTTTTTAAAATCCAGCTGTAACAAAGATAGACAAATACATAAAATGCAAAAGCCAAAAAGTCCTCTTCTGCTTCCCAGTGCTGGAGTTTTGGAGCCTAATGTTTGATTATCTCATATAATTATTAAATGGAATTGAGTCATGATTTCTTGGTAAATGCTTTTAATTCTAATTTCAAAAATATTTTAGCTTTTGATGCCATCAGAAAATGTATTTTTAAATTATTGTGGTTGTTCCCTAGATCAAAAGATTCTTTGCTGTGCAAAGGGAAGAATGGCACACAGGGACTTAGACAAATTATGACATTTATGATGAAGAGGAATATTACTGAAGAACTGTACTCATTCATCAGTTATTATCTCTTTTCTTTCATTAAAACAAACCTCATCAGAGCCAATAGTGCATTGTGTATATAGACCCAACTAACGGCAAATTCTCTGTAAACAGGTGGAAACGCAAGAAGGAGCGTACAAAAGTTTTCACAGCTCTCTTCATTTCAATGAAGAGGACAGTCAAACTTCAGCAACTAAAAGTAGATTAAAAATATTTCAGTTCTACAACTATTTTCTTCAGAAAATGTACATTCTTTGGAATCAGGCTTTCTCTTTTTTTTATGTTTTTAAGTTCAAAAGAAGTTTATTTTCCAAAAATATTTGGTGGAATGTATTTTAATAATGCTGACGTGTAACATTTTGGCCTTCAGCTTTTAAACAGAATTATGCTTCTTTTCTCAGTATGTATTTTACTGTGAAGTGATTCAGCATCTGAAAAAATAGGAGCAGAACCTAGTCACCTTGTAGGGGAAAAGAATGGCTTGACTAACCTGAAAATTGATTTATTTTTTTTTCCAAAATGTCACTTTAAGAAGGACTTCATGATTGTTGGCTTCAAAGTCTTTTTTAAAAAATCAGGAATCACAGAATCGTAGAATGGTTTGAGTTGGAAGGGACAGTAAATATCCTATAGTTCCAACTCCCTTGCCACAGGCAGGGACACGTTCCACTACACAAGGTTGCTCAGAGCCTCATCCTGTGTGGTCTTAAACACTTTGAGGGATGAGGTATCCACAATTTCTCTGCAAACCTGTTCCAGTGTCTCAGCACTCTCAAAGTAAACAACTTCTTCCTAAAGTCTAATCTAAATCTACCCCGCTCTAGTTTACAACCATTTCCTCTTGTCCTATCACCACATGCCATTATAAAAAGTCTCTCTCCAGCTTTCTTGTAGAACCCTTCAGGTACTGGAAGGCCACTATAAGTTCTCCCCAGAGCTTTTCCCTTCTCCAGAATCTTCCCATAGGAAAGTAATTCCTTGTTTTCATCTTCTCTGGAGTCTGGTTAATAAGCACCGTTCCCTGCTACTACGATTAGGAAAAATAGACTTTTAATATTGAAATTTATTCCTTGATTCATTCTCATACAGTCTCTACCTGGTTATACACAAACGGGGTTGCCTTGAAGTCTCTTCACCTTAACCCTTTCTTAAGCATTAACTGCAATACTGATGCTGTGCAGCCTTACAGTAAAGGATAATGATTCTAGGATTTCCAAATCGATTAGCAATTCAATCCATGCAATAATTTAAAAAATCCAGTCATCATCAAGAAAGTAACTGAGCAGAATTTCTCTTTAAAAATGATCTTTTAAAATCTAGAATACTTTCTCTATAATAATGAAATTTAAAAGAACGAAAATCCAAACACAAACACCAAAAAATTGCACAGCTTCGGGGACACATTTTCCGGAAAAATGTGCTTGTAATTTGTCTTTTGTGCAGCAGGAAGTTGTCATTGACATGCTGTGGTCTCAGGTGTTCATGTGGTTCTGTGCAGGCAGTTGTTTTTTGTGCTGTTGATCAAAATGTTTCCATTGTGATGGCCCTCATTTTATTTACTTAGAAGAATTTATCATACACAAGATTTGGTGAGGCCCTGATCCTGGGATAAAGAGTGTACAAATAAGCTATTGAGGTCACACAGATCCCCTATCAATTTTCTGCCTTTGCATAAAGTTGTGCTACACTTAGTGTAGTCTTTCATGAGATGATGTGCACACATCACACCCTATCCAGTTGCTCTCAGTTACCAAATAAAGCTCTATTATTGGTTGCTCCTTGCTTTAATTTGAAGAGTAAGTCTGAAAATATGACCATGAAGAACAAAAGGCACCAAGGATGGAGTATCGATATATGCTTTTTTCAAAGGAAACTCATATCTCTTAAAAAAAAAATGGTTTGAAGTCCTACTGGACCCAAGAAAGATAACAAAAATTTTCTAGAATTTCACCCAGGGAAAGATGATATGCACTTACACTGAGAGACGTTCCCGGACTGTTGTTTGTGATGCCCTTCATCCAGCACTGTAATTTGTAAGTGAATCAGTCTAAAATTTGAGCGGCCATTGAAGATTTCTACCTGTATTATTACTCTAGAAACATTACATTCTGTATGATATGTTAGAAGCACCAGATAGCCTGGATAGACCAACCTGGCCCAGGTCTCATTTTTAATAACACTCTGCCATTTTACATTAGCTGAGCAACTGAGCCAGAGGCTGTGATTTTTCTCACACATTTTCTTTCTTCTTCTTAATAAACAAGAGAAAAGGATGATATCTTAGTTCTTCACACAGAAGAGCAAAGCTGAAGGCTGTTAAGCGTATTTGCTACAGAACAATCAAAGACTATGTGAAAAAAAATGTAGGCCGTTTCCTGACATATTTAGTAATGACATATTTTATCATAGCAGACATGGTATCATTTGAACATTGAAAAGATATGATAATATTTATACTATGCTCAAGGTGCAGCAAAGGGTAATAAAACTATGATTAAAATGTAATAAAAACATAATTAAAAAACACTCTCGATAAAATTCAAACAAATAAAACTAGTCACTAAAAGGGAAAGGAGAAGAAAGGATCAGATGAGGCTGGAACACACGATAATTCTGAGGTATCTCCCAGACCAGTATATTCAAGGGAAAGAGAAAAAAAAGAAAGACAGCTAAATACTAAAACAGAGGAAAGAAAATCTCTGCTTGAGCTTTCCTGACTAAAGTGGGTAGAGACAGAGCTTAATAGGATAATTAAAAGTAGTGCTGCAGGGGGCACAGATGTGAAGCCTTTAAAAGGTGAGTGGAGGCAGCCTGACAATGCCCTGCAGCGGGCACCCATCACCCCTGGGATGTCTCTCACTTTTCTGCAGATATGAACCCTGCTGTGCTGTAAGGAGAAATCTGTGCTAATTTTCCACAACAGCAAGGGACATGTCCAGTGCTAATACACAACTACGTTTGCGCTGCAATGTAGCCACGAGACTGATGAGTTATCCGTCTGTGTCTCCCAGGTACTTTCTAGGTAACACAGCCAGGTCACAGGTTTCCCTCCAGCCACAGGGATAAGATTCTCTCCTAAAATCCTCTGTAGAATTCAGCTCCTGCAACATCCTCCTTCTCTCTTGCCACGAACAACTTTATCCCACAAAAAACCCCCACATGTTGAGGTTGATATAAGGATCATTTTCACAGCCCCTCAGATTTATTCATGCGTCGTCCACTCCCTTCTCCTCCAGTCGGCTGTTTTTTTCCTCCTTCACTATTGCATCCCAAAACACCTAATCGCTTGTCTTTTCAAAGCCTGCTTGTCTCCTGACCATCATCTTAAAGTGACAAAACGTCTTTTTTGATCAGTTAATCAAGCCAGTCTCCACCATCTACTGGGGCTGGATTTTAAGTACGCTTGCTATTCTTTTCATGCTTAGGATGAATTCCCTGTGAACAGAGCTGTTTCATTACATTCCCTTAAATCTATGCTTGTAACTCTCCTTTGCTTTGATCCCTGTGAAAACAATTGCAATAATTAAGCTTCTGATATGCCAAAACCCTGCCTATTATGTGAGCCAGTATTTTTTATTATTTTTTTTTCTGCTCGCTCATCTTTTACACTTCTTATCTGATACGGCCTGTAAGCTTTGAGACAAAGACTTAATTTTGTTCTTTGTACAGCTCTTAGAACAGTCACTGCTAGGTTTTTGCCTTGTCCGAGTCTAGATCTTCTAGATGTTACCGTAGTAGAAATCATAATAACAGCAGCAATGTAATATAAAGGAAAACTATCCAGAGGTCAAATTTTAATAAAATTTTTGCAACTGCATCTTCTGCTCTGTGTTCAGGGAAGTGTTGATGAAAAGCATAGTTTACAGAAAGTAATAGCAAAACTACCAGGAAATTCACTGTCAGAAAACTGTAGCCATTGGGGAAGTCTGTCTTTTAAATCTGGTACCACAAATTGCCATCTGTGGCATCGAAAAAAATGCAAACTGCAGACTAGTATGATCAATGGGAGAGAGAATGAAGTAACACTTCTTGCATTAGTCTTATAAATAAGTCTCAAACAAATCACCTGTGATTTGAAGGTTGCGGATGGTTCCCATACCACCTACCCTATCAAACAGTCCATAAAATCCTTCAAAATTATATGACTATCAGAAAGCACTCAATCCTGCAGCATGTTAAATCTTCTAAACACAATACAATGGGCTATAAAACCATGCTAAAAAAATATTCATTGACCTACTGAATTCAATGTTAGTGAAAATTATCATTTTTCTCCATCAGAAAAAAATACAATAGCGAGTTTTGCAGTTTACAGCGGGTTATATCCTAGGCAATGAGTGAGCAGAGGTTTTCTGTACACTCATCCTAAAATATAGCTAGATTTTGATTATATGTATATGCTTTTATTATGTATATATGTTTATACACATATTTATATTTTACTTAAAACAGTGAGTGCTTCACACATGAGTGTTTCAGGATCAGGGCATCAACACCATTTCTTAATTATTCTTTTAGCCATTCTGACATTACTGAAAAGCTCAGGTGATGCCTGCAAAATGACTCCAGTAGTTTCCTTTCTGTGTTGAGTCAGTAAAAAGTCAAAGCATTCTAGCTTTGATTTGTATTTGAACCATTTCATACAACTCTCTCACTCATAACATCCCTGTTTATCCTCAGTACACACTGGAGGGCATGAAGCTAGATCCATAGATTAAACATGCTATCCATCAGCTGCCTGTAGTTGCAGATAATTATTTCAACTGCCATTTAAAAAAAAAAAAAAAAAATCAGAATGGTGCCAAATTGAAAAATCTGTTCCTCAGTTCTCGTGGTGCATGAGGTCCCTTGTTGGGTTATTGAAATTGCTAGGCTGTTCTCGTAGCCAAGGAAAAGAGAGAAGACAGATGGAGCCATGCATTTTTATAAAAACTCTTAAGGACTGTCCTCGTGACAACCCGTCCTCTGTCTCCAAGGCAGTGGGTAAATCTTGTTATGTGTCCTGCTCTATACTAAAGATATTCCAAGCAATGCCTGACAATTCTGGCATGTTTTCTGTGGGGATTTACTTGTACTGCATCGTTAAGGAAAGATATTTTTCATATGATCAGCTCAATGCCCTCCCTGAAACAAAACAAAAATCCAATTATATATATATACATACATACATGCATATATGATATATATATATAAATGTTAATGTCCTAATGGAAGATTAAATGAAGTATTTATTTGAGACAGGATGCCGGCATTTTAATTGTTGTGGTAATATATTTAAATTGTGCATGGGCTAAAAATCCTAAGGCAATGCAGATCACTTTCTAATATGTCCCGGCTGTTAGAAATGCAATGAACTTAATTTCACACAGAAGCAAATCCTATTCAGAAGATCTATACAAGAAGCAAGGTTGCTTCAACTCTACATTTTAAATCATCTAAATATTTTCTTTCACTCTGCCTCTGCTCAAAATAAAAAGAGGGGCCCAGTGTAATGCCATTTCAGCACCGCCCTTCCTATTTGCAAGTTCATTTATTTTGTTCTACATTTTTGACTTCTTATTAACATATTGTTCTGTCTGCTCCCCAGTGTCTCAAAAACCTTAGTTTCCTCTGTGTATAACATTAATAACTCTCTAAACATTTATTGTGTTCAGGTATCAGTGCACGAGGGAGAGACAGGAAAAATAGCTTTTCACATACCTTATGTCCATATCTAACAAGATCTCTCTCTCACACACACACATGACTTTGAAGTCAATGCAAATGATGTATTACTGTATTTTCAATTTCTATAACACCTCCCATCAAGTGCTTTACAAATATCAGTGAATTCATTACACTGATGAGAGGTAGAGAAATATAAGTAATACTACCAAAAGGTGGGAGAAGTTGTTAAAGATGGCCTTAATTTTAGAGCTATTGAACATGTGCAGCTGTCCTTAACTTAGGAAGAAAATGGAAGATGTTCATCACCTTGGCAAAGAGGATTCAAATCTTTGGCCCCTTCGGCCTTGGATTTAAGTGTTCCATTTTCTCCAGCTGAAGTGCAATATAGATTTGAAGTGGAAATCCCTAAAAAAGTTATTTGACTATGTTATATAGTTTGCCTATGTTATANAAGCTGCCCTGAGAGGTTGTGGAGTCTCCTTCTCTGAAGACTTTCAAAACCCGCCTGGATGCGTTCCTGTGTGGCCTGCCCTGGGTGATCCTGCTCTGGCAGGGGGGTTGGACTAGATGATCTCTAGAGGTCCCTTCCAACCCCTAACATTCTAGGATTCTATGATTCTGTGATTGGATGAGATGATCATAAGCGATCCCAACTTAATGTCTATGAACTTTGAAGAAGTCTATATAGTATCATATGACACATGGTTCAATACTAAAGTCATTTGTTGTATTCTATCTTTAAAATAGACTATTTAAAACAAAAAAAAGACCTTCATTTTTCACCACTTCATTGTGCTATATCACAGCACAATACCCTGCTTTCAAGAAAGGAAGGACAGAACTGATTATACAACTGCATTGGAACACATTGTCCCTGGGAATCAAATTTGCTGAGTAGGTTATAAATGTGAATTTCTCTTCTTTTCCCTGTTATTTGACAGAGAACCAAAAGAAAAGAAAAACACCCTTACTTCTTAAGTTTTTGTCTCAGTTGCATTTCAAAAAATAAAACATATATGATTTAGGTTCTAAATATACACCAGTACTTAATAAAATGATAATAAATAATACCAAAGCTGTTAAAGGAAGAGCACTTAAAGGTGAAATAATTTAAAGATACGTTTGTTATCCACGCATGACAAAGACATAAAATAATGAGTATCAATCTCAGGAAAAACAACTGCATTCCTCTTTTTGTCTCAAAATCTCTATGGTCACTTGGTTAGGAATGGTTTATGCTTTCTCCTTTACTTTGATTTATAAGCAAGACATCGTTCAATCTAATTGTGTCCAATATATCACCAGAACACATTGCATCTTGGCATTTCAGCATTTATAGCTTCATAGAAAAATTGATGCTAATAAAAGGCTTTTTCTTCCCCCCTCTCCCTCCCCACAAAGAATTCTATGAAATCAAATCAGTGTACGTCAGTGCACATCAGTGAATCAATAAGGGATACAAATCAATGTAATTTATTTAAAGTTACCATATGCTGGACTACTACATAGATTTACCCAAGTGAGCTCTTATCACCTTAGGTCTGCATGTGACAAGATACGTGTGGAATCTGCTGAAAGGCAGAAGTCAAATAACTAGTTTTAAAGGTCATTAAAAATCAAAAGTTAGAAAGTTTCAGTGCAATTTATGGCCCAGTTAGTATAAAATGTAACACGCTGGCGTAGTGCAGGCTAGACAATCCCCTAAGGACAACATTACAGCAAGAAATATCCTGAAACAGCATGGGAAGAAATGGAGAACAAAGAAAAATGGACTTTATTGTGTCAATGAGACATCACTAGGTTTATGTTTTCTTTTACATAAATATAAATTATTCTGTCAATGGTGCTTTTGCTCAGTTGTAGACTGCCAACTTCTCTGAGAAAAAGGGAATATTGGCAACATGGACCTGTGCATGCTCTCTCATTTATTGATGTTGAGAGGCTCCCAGTGGAATATTATTAAAAAAAAAAAGAGATAGCAGAGAGGAGCAGGATGTAAGACTAACATTACACCAAGGCTGCAGCAGTCCTCCTGCTCCCTTTCTTCCCATCCGTTGGGACACTGGGCCACACTGTGGGAAGTACCACCCCCTCCCTCAGCTCACAGGCTCAAGGCAGAAGCTTGTTTCAGGATATGCACTGAAGAGGTGTTTGGCTTCCACTGCGTTTTCAGAATACTGCCTGAAATTGTCTCAACTTTAGACTGCCTGGCTGGGAAAAGTGAGCACCTTCATGCTTTGTGTTTCAGCGATGATGGGTAGTTACCCCTATCCAGTTGCCAAGTCTGAGTTCAAACAGGGATAACATCCAGCTGTGCCTCTTTCTCCTATCCACAGGAAATTTAATCTAGTTCTGTGAATTCCTTAATATTTATAATCCATTCATTGAAGATACACTGGGTGGGATTTGCCTGCTGTGGGAGGTAAAAGAAAGACCAAGGAAATGACTCAGTATTCTCTCAGCATCATAGCCCTTCAGACTAGGATGCAGTTGAATTTCTGAATGACCTATTTATCAGTAAAGTGTCAGTAGGAATTGATGAAACCTTAAAAGCCACGGTTAAGCAGCATGCAGCATAAGGATGGAGAGCAGAAGATGCTGTGTGCATTGTGCTATTAAGAAGAAAGCATGCTACTAGCAGTAGTCATCTTTTTAAACTCAAATAACACCTGTGAGGAATATTTAAATCACATTTAGTCTGAGATTAAAAAAAAATTAAAAAATAATAAAAAATTACTTAATAAGAGGGCACCATGAGACACCATGGTGAGAAAAGACCAAAATAGACTTGTGACACAAAACTCTTTTTGAAGCTGCACCCTATGCAGTGGTACATTATCAACAGAGCAGATGAATAACTAAAATCCAATCTTGTTCATTCCATTGAAAATCTGGGTTGATTTTGTTACATTAAAGACTGTTATTATGACACCAAAGGTCTAATTTTTACCTCACTATTAAAATTCATTGTAATAATTACTATGGCCCGATCAAAGATAATGAATGTTGTCTGCGTGTGGGCACCCATGCACGCCCAAAGTGATATGCCATTTTTAACACACATTGTGGAGTCCTACCCCTTGCCTCCACCTGCACAGCTCCCTAACTACTAGATTTTGCTTCCCACTCCTCCTTGCTTTTGAGATGACTTGAATTTCTTTACAGTTTATCCTGAATGCAGTAAGGAATGTGTATCTTATACAGACCTTACAGCAGCAAGCTCAGTAGAAAAAAAGATGGTAAAAAGGAAGAAAACAGTGTCAAAGTACAGAGAATTGAGTCTTGTCATCCGTGTTTTATTTCATGTGCCATCACGTAATCAATGTGCAATCTGCTGTACTATGTAAGCACAGGGTGTTAAAAGAATTTACAGTATATGGAGTGAGGTTTAGAGTTGTTATCAGTAAGTTCTCCATCTGAAACAGCACTTTGTAACAGCAGCTACAACAGTGTATATATACATCAGACACGCACAGATAAAAACGCATACATATGTCATAAATGTACACATAGACACAGAGATATATACAGAAATTCACATCAGTGACATTTAAATACCTCTTCCTTTTCCAGAGCTTTTTCTACAACAAGAGTGATTTTCCGATGCATATTATTAATGAGCTTAATCCTGTAATTACCTCAGTTGCATGCAGAGCTCTGAGAACTTGGGAAAACTTGCTTGGCAAGCAAGCTCCCAGAAAAGAATCAACTCTCCAGATTGAACTAACTCCATGAACCCAGGGTGGTGAGCATCACACTGGAGAAATGCAGGGGGGAAATTGCATCTAGCAGGAAGGAAAAGAAACAGCTCACCAAGGAAAAGAAGATAAAAATCAGAGCAATGAGAAGAAAAACAAACATGTTGCATCTTAATTCTGTTGTTGGCTTTCTCACTGACAGACCCTCTGCCCCTGTTCTTAGTCAAGCCAGTTATATGTGGCAGGGGCACTACAGATGGAGGAGTAATAGCAGATATGCAGCATTATCTACTTAAAGAGAAAGAATTGCCCATGGGGCAGAATTGTTCTCATATGGTGCAAAGAAAAACTTGGGAGGTCATTGTTGAAATGAAAGAAAGTCTTCAGTTCCTTGCAGGAATAATTCATTTTTTTCAGTGGGTAATGGAGCACAGTTGCAGATATTTGTTATTAATTGTTTATACAGAAGTCTTACGAGGAGATGCTGAGGGAACTGGGATTGTTTAGCATGAAGAAAAGGAGGCTCAGCGGAGACCTTCTCACTCTACAACTACCCAAAAAGAGGTTGTAATGAGTTGGGGGTCAGTCTTTTCTCCTATGTAGCAAACAATAGGACGAGAGGAAATGCCAGGGGAAGTTTAGATTGGATATTAGGACAAATTTGTTAATAGAAAGGGTTGCAAAGCCCTGGAACAGGCTGCCCAAGGAAGTGATGGAGTCCCCATCCCTGGAAGTATTTAAAAGATGTGTGCGTATGGCACTTACTTAAGGATGTGGTTTAGAGATGACCTGGCAGTGCTGGGTTGACAGTTGAACTTGATGATCTTGAAGGTGTCTTCCAACCAGAATGATTCTTTGATTCTATGATGAAGCAGCAATGCCAAGTGTTTGGCAGATAGTGGCAATCACTATGGATTTAAAGCAAAAACTACAGCTAAAACCAGGGTGATAGAATGGGATAATTTTGTCAACCGGTCATAATATTCTGGCATCACATCAGGCCCTGAGTCAATGTGTGGCCTTTCTGCTTTTCTTGTTTTTCCTGGTTCGCAGTCACTATGATTCTCAATAACTGAAATTGCTACGAAAGAAAATTTTAAAAAAAAAATTTAAAAAATTACTTGTTTTGGAGTCATCACATGAGTAGGTATAGCTCAGTATTGAGATTTCTAAACACACGTCAGCAGTGGTCAAACCGTGGGCCAGGGAATCTAACCTACTGAAAATGTGCCTTTAGTAGCTACCTCTGAGAAAGGCTACAGACACATGGGGACACAGATCATGGGTAGAAAATAATTCCTGTTCACTGTCTCTGACTATTCATACAGAACAGATTAGTACATCAACTTTTACGGCTTTCTCAGTCTAATTTTTAGTTGATGAGTTTTTGAATTCTTTTTGCTTGTTCGTTTGCTCACCCAGATGTGTGGGAATACTTTTGAAGCACAAAGGTAAGGTTTTCATGCCATTTTTCGGCCCCAGTCTCAGGTCTTTCGAAGTGGCAATGGTCTACAGAACACACATTGAGAAACACTGATAAATGGCAGCTGATTGAGAACAAAGGATTCTCTTATCTCCATAAAGGAGTGAATCAATTCAAGTCAGAAAGGACTTAGGGAAGACTTTGATGTATATGTAGCCTGGAATACAGCGTGGAAAACTTGTGGTATCTTGTAATAACAAAAGATGTCCTAAGAGATGGCAACTGTCCAATAGCACGCAAAGTCGGTTCATGACTTGTGTTGCAGTGTCAGATAAGACATACCAGGTGACTACTCCCACCAGAAATGTGCTAGAAAAGTAGAAAAAGTCATCTTTTACTCAGATTGCCTCCTGAGCGTGTGACAGGCTCCATGCAATGTCCCCAGAGGAGTTGCTTGCAGAATATAGTTCAAGGAAATCCATCAACTTGCGGTTTTGTTCAAATACAAGGAGTAAAAGAGATGAGGTGGTAATAACTGAAATAAAGGAGGAAAACAATCCTTGGTAAATGGAAAGATAGCATTCTCTAGCTGTAGTTAAGTTTTATTTTGAAAATATGTCTCATCTCTGACACAGTATTCTATTTGTGTGGGAAGGGGAAGATGGTCCACAAAAGCCTTTTGGAATTATCTGAGTTTCTTCCCAATAGGGTATTTTCTTCAAAAACTTTCTTCTTATCACTACTTAGCCTATTATAAAAGTATGTATTTCTTCTTCAGAGCAATTTTACAGGCCCCAGAAATAAGAGGAAAAGATACTGATCTGAATTTCTTCTTTTAAAATTTTCAGCTACTTGAGAGTCAAAAGAGCTGTTTAGTACCTTCACATCTTTAGCTCACCTGGTGCAATGCAAAATGGAATCACATCATGATCACTCATTTTTTTGCACTTTTTTATGCTGAACCTGTGGAGAATCTGATCCTCACAAGCAGAACAATATCTAAAAGAAGGGGATAGTTTTGATGGTATCCTACTGTCTGGGTTTTCCCCATTTGGAAGAATCAAGTCCACTAAGATTCTCCATGCCATTGCTTACAAGATATTCTGATAATCATGTAATTTATTTGATTTCCTTAAACACAGATGTCTTTGCCTAATTTTGTATCAGATAGTTTATGAGATACTGATACATGCATCAAGCATTTAGGTCATGCATGTTCGTTTGAAGACACGCCTTCGAAACCTGTCATTAAGCACACGTAGATACCAATGATCTTGTCAAATCTTTCTGGTGAATCCTCACCAGAAATTTGCTGAGACTTTGACACAAAAAAAAACAACCTTAGACACAAGTATTCATTTCTCACAGTAACTATTCTTGCTATGCTTTTAAAATGAAGTACTCAAGGTAAATAATCTTCTTGAGAGATAAGCTGCCTTGAATTGTCTTCCATTAACTATAGACTAAGAGAAAATGCAGTAGCGTGACTGGAGTAGGTCAGTGCCTTGGCTCTGAAATGAATGTCATCAAGCCAGCTTCCCAAGCCCTATCACACTCCTGAGAATCCTATCAAAAACACAAGTCTTGTGGATTTCAGAGATTTTCACATGAGAAGAGATACTCAACAATTTTGCAGTCATTCTATAGTAAAATACTTGTTCTATAAGACATAAAGAATGAGCAAGCACACAGCGTTCAGAAAACAAATGCCTTAAAGAACATGAAGTCCCTTAGTGTAGCTTTTTTTTTTTTTTTCTTTTTTCTGTAAGTCCACTATTCACATATGTGGCATGTTATGCATCTTACAATAGCTCACCTCAGCTGGAGAAAATAACCAAAATTAAGAACAGACTCCTAGTTCACAAGAAAAAACTTCCAGCCACTATTAGAATAACATAAAAGAATAACACCGATAACAACCAAAATCTAAAGACAGATTTCCAAGTCCCATTCTCCTTATTTCAGCCTGTATTTAAGGTGTCCTCACAGGAAAGCCATCATCTTCTCTGATGTCCATGATTTTTTCTTTTTAATTATCTTTTCCCTTTGCTTTAGCAAGAAATATCAGTATTAGTATGTTGATAGCTGTCATCTGAAAGTTATTAACGTGAGGGGTTGCTGAATCTAGCAGCCCCAGAGAGGTAAGGTTGCTGCAACTCAAGCTTGACCCCCAGGTCAAGCCAGTGCCAAGGTTCACCATGTACTCACACCAAGTACATGCACAGAAACGCAGTCATTCAACACATAAACACATATATATACAGCTGCCCACCCAGACCAACACATACAGACACACTCAGCACCAATGGCCTTGTCCTGTTCCACTCTCTGGTTGAGCAAGATGGAGGTCCATAGTAGGAATATATGTACACAACTTGTATGCAATGTGAATTCCTCCAGCAACAAGGCTCAAATATTCAATCTGCCCAGTAGCTGTGCTTGAGTCGCAGTCTCCTCAGTTGCAGTATATGGATATACCATCCCTGAGATCATAGACTCACTCTAGTTGCTGGTGCAGTCACCCTTATGTGCACCAACACATATACTCTATGGGTCCATCCAGTAACTGAGACTAGACACAGAGTTCATCAGGTTGGTTAAGGATCCTAGCTTTCCCTGGTTGCGTCTTGTACAAAGAAATGTGTACATGCACACACACATACAGGACACGCACACACATGTCTCTCACGTCACTCCCAGGCCCCAGAGGCTCTGTTAGCTGGCCAGGACTCCCTTACTCCCCGCAACAACCAACTTCTCCTGTGGTCTCTCTCAGAGACACATACACCTCCCTGCCTCCCAGGTCACTTTACCTGGTAACTGTCTTGTGAGACTTGATGTTTACTAGTGCCTGCACACTGACATGAATATCCCCTCTCATTCCAGGTGCTGGCACAGTAGTTCACTCACTCTAATCAGTTGTGGGCAGCACAAACACATGGGCCCTCTGACCTGTGGTCTGACTCCAGCTGCTGCCACTGGTTCCCCTCAAAGATATTGCATCATTGTGTTCCTTTGCTCTTTGTGGAGGCCTTTGATCAGCTGCTGGCTCCTGTGATAAACTTTGGAGTAGCTGGAGTAGAGCTTTATTGGGCTCTCCTCTCTGCCATGGATTCTCTGTGGTTCTGTGTGTGAGATGATGAACTTTCTGTCGCATAAGCTAAATAGTATAATGGTATTCTAAATATCACATTGATGAAGCACAAGCAATATGGTACCAATAGCTCTTGAGTAACATTAATTTCAGGTAGTGGTATTTTAATGGCAGAGGCTTAGATATTGCTTGGGAGCAACATCTGCACTGGTAATGATTCCTGTGTGATATCTCACATGCATCACACAGCAATGAGCTGCGTCAGCATGCAGCTGGATCACAATATGAGGATGGAGAATATTCCAGTACCACCCAAGAACCTGTTAGTACAGAATTTATGATTTTGGTAGAAGCTACTATCACAGAACACAGCATAGCTTTTGAAAGACTGCTTGAATTTCTATTTTCCTCTTTCCAAAAAAATATCCCTCAGAAAAGGTCCATTTTGTCCAGTGTAGTATCTTCAAAAAGAACTCAAGCTGAATCAGCATTTCAGCATTGTACAGAGACTGAAAATCAAGGGAGGAGCACATCCTCCACAGGAAGCCTTCCTTCTTTTCGCTTCCCTCTTTTTGGTTTTGGTATACCAGAAGAGTTCCGCTGATGTGTTTTTGCCGATTTCCCCATCCAAGCAACCATTCAGCTGAAGATCTCAGCTCTCATACACTTAGGTATGCATAAATAAATGATTTCATTATGTATAAACAAAACTTTCAGGAGACAGAATGATCCTTAAAGGTTCTGTGAGGCTTCAATGGGGCTTCATGACTCTATCATAAATCTGCTGCTGAGTTCTTTTTAAGACAGTTTTTCACTTAGTTATGGTCAGTAGAAAGACTCAGAGGTAAATAAATCTCTCTTACTACATCATAGGCAGTGTTTTACAGCATCATAGGTCTAGCTATTATAAAAGTATGTTGTTGAACTTATTCCCAGTGACAATTCTGGTGGAAGAAAAATACATTTATTGGAAGGAGGATATTGATAAGGAGCAGGAGATGACAGCAAAACCACCTATCACACAGCCAACCATATATAATTACAAGGCTTACTAGAAGAGATGAATCTGCAGATGGTGAAGGTTACCATGCCTTACCTAACCTCAATAAAGCTGATCAGCAACAGCAGTGAACCTAACTCAAAATGACAAAATATGATTGATCATCTTTCAGCTGATGAACTTACAGGAAAAACTCACAGGTTCTAGGTACCCATATAATTCTTTTGGCATACAATATGCACTGTATAATACTTATTAGAAAAGAGACACCAATTTCCATAATCTTCTAGTTCAGATATTATCTCTAATTATGAAAAGATATTACAATTTTAACTATTCTCTTTTGGAAAAAGTCTCTTTTTAGTGGTTTTCTTTAGCCTTGTAACTATGAGAGGAGAATTCTCCATTTGCTAAGGTACTTTGTATCACCACAGATTTTGTTTTCTTTACAAATAATACATTCAAACATATATCTATCATTTCAAGCCTCTGTCTAGTTTGTTATCCCAGTTCATACAGTGATCAATGGCAAATACACCAGAGGAAGTACGAAAATTCACAGCTGGTAATTTTGTAAAACCATGGATACCAGAAAGCTCCTCCTCTTTCAAGAGGTTACTTGCCATCCTTTCTTTTTCTTGAAAGCAAATATAAGGCAATTCATAAATGTTTTTCTCAGCTGCTATTCTCATTAATAACATAGACTGCTTAATAATAAGAATCTATAATTACTCTTTACTGCATCATAATTATTAGAGCACAGACTGTCAGATCCATTCTTAATGAATGCCAGTGACTGGAAAAGAAGATTTACAGAGATCACAGGTATTGTTCAGATATCACAGTTGTAAACACTGTAAAAGGACCTAAGCAGTTAGAGTATAAAAGGCCTTTATTATAACCACAACATTTTCACCCTGATTAGAGCTTGTGCTATTGACTTCCACCATTTAATTTATCATACTTTAGTGAACGAGTGATATAATGGAAGTTCATCGGAACTCATATTGTCTCAGAAGTAGCTCTCAATAGCTATTTATTATTATGTAAACACAGACTCAGCTCTCCTAATTAGTCATGACAGTACCTGAAAAGGTCCAAGTTCAACTCCCATTAGGATCCAAAATCAAGTGTAAATTCTAACTGCTTGAAACTTCAAACTGGAAAGAAATGTAATACGAAAGATTGCTGGTGGCAAGATTTGTCACACTTCTGCTTCTGTCCGTGGCCAAAATTAACATTAAAACAGCTTTTCTCCTAGTATTTTGGCATTTCCAGCTCTGATTACAGGCAAAATATTGAAAATAAAAGGTAATTTTTGAAACATTACAGAATCTTAAATAACATTTTGTTATAGCAAAAGAATAGAAATATAAGGCTTTTTTCTTTCTTTTTTTTCTTTCTTTCTTCTCTCCAGCTTTCCCTTTCTTTCTTGTTTTCTGTCTTGTTCTCTCTCTTTCCCTCTACTCACTCTCTCAAGCAGTGTTCTTATTCCTTTAACCCTTTTAATAGCATTTTTCCCAATGTTGTTACTGCAAAACGCAATTCACCGAGGTGTGTAAGCAAGTGCCTAAGATTAAATATGTAAATGATCTCATTGACCTTAAAGAAATATTTATATCCTTGAAGAAGAATATCTATCCTGCTGAAATGGGCCTTCCTTTCACTCTGCACTTAATTCTGTTAATAACGTTAATCCTTTTTAACTATTGCTTCAGTAGCAAATGCTTCCATTAAGTGCTAGTATCACTTAGCTAGTCTAACACTTGTCAAAGTTTCTTTTTTTTTTTTTTTTTTTTTTTTCCCTGGAAACCCTGGTAAGATTTCTTGTGCCTCCAGTCTGGAAAAACTTTCTTTTTTGGTCCCTCCTTTGTCAGAAGAGGAGATTAGGACCTCACTGTTACACACTGCAAGAACTTACTGAGCACATGTAAATGCTGGTGAAAGCTTGTATGAATTTTCTCCAACTGCCTTTAGGCAAAATTTGCAAGGCTACTTCTAGTAGAATAATTGGGTGGTCATACGCAGTTAGTCTGATTTTCCCTAGAGCGACACTGGGGACATTCACACAATCTGCTCTGTCAGAGCAGTAGTGCAATCGGTAACTTCTAGGAGCAGGGCAGCTTGGGACAGAGATTTCTACATACCAGTGCATTTGTATCTGGAAGAGGATATCTGTCCACATCTCCTATTTCACTTTTCTAAAATGACAAGACAAGGTGTCCTAGCCTCAAAAGGGTGCACTAAGAATACATTAAGAAGATAAGATACTGTGATACTGTGGAAGCCACATGGGTACCTAAGGTAGAGCATGATTTTAATGATGTTCGCAAAAATTACCAACAACATTTAATTGTATAATATAGGAAGTCCTGATGTGCTTTAAACACCATTGTTGAAAATATAGTACTTAAAAGCATTGTAAAACTCGCTAATTTTTTTTTTACAAAATGTCTTTTATCAAAATATAATAACTTGTGGGGAAATAGTACCAGACTGACAGCTCTGGAAACATCTCTGTCCACAAAAAAAATTATACTGCATAAGGAGCAGGAATAAAAGTTTCAACAGCAATATTCCTAAACTCTGATCTAAAGGGACTACCATCCGTCCATTATAGTCCTTGGTTGGTGACAAGGATGCCAATTAGTACTGCCAAGTGCAATGATGGCTTTTCTGATGTGGATGTCTCACTGCTGGAAACTGGAACCATGAAACTCATTTCCAATAGCTCACTGAAGAGACATCAGATGGTAACAACTTTTAGTCACAGAGACTTAGACTGGCATTGAACTGACAATGCAGAAAGAAAAGACTCTAGATCATATTACCAATCCCAGAGTAATCCAGCTGCTCCTCCATTGTATTTCTAAGGAAGACAGACCCTGCAGAAATTCACTGAGAAATCATACAGAAGAATGAGACTGAAATTCTTTCTTTCTGAGACCACTGAGTTCAATTCTCATTTTAATTAGCTTTAAATACTTATAAATACTGTGAAGATGTAAGAAGTGGTAAAGAATGATAGAGACATGCTGAAATATGAAATCTTACATCTTCATCTATTTACTTGCATGTGATTTAAAGGTATTATTCTAACAGCTTTCTGTTGAGCAATAACATGGGAAAAAGCTGGTGATTTTAATATAATTTCTAAACAAAAGGTCACAGCTCCCCCACATTACCAGTGTGCAGTTTTCTCCTTGGCAGGATAGCCAGGGAAGTTAAGTCTTCAAGAAGGACAAAATACCTACCTGCCATAGTGATAATTGGACTGAAAAAGTATCGAGGTTCATCAACCTTATAGTACCTGTACCATTTCTAGCCATATTATACCAGTCTTTTTAGTAGAAAAAGAGATTTGGTTTTCTGGTGTTACACTGAAAAGCTTTTCACAAAAAATAACTTTTGTTATGTAGATGTGTATGCAAGTATATCTACATATGTATTTGTGTGTGTTTTATAGGTACAAAAGACAGATAAAGATGGAGATATTACGTATCTTCTGCATGATTTGTACATATACATTATATAAACCTTAGAGGTACTCCAACCTGTGAGTGATTTCATATGTGTCTTTCCCATTAGTTCAGAAGAAGACAACCATTCACATATTTTAACAGGAATATAGCTTCAACACTGGGGATAGACTGAATAAAACCTTGAAGTATCTTTGAGGGTTTTGTTTTGTTTGGTTTAGACATGTCCCTGTCATATAAACACACATAGTGAGCAATAGTGAAAAATGTTGTATGTGCAATTCTTGCTTTTCCTTACCGACTTTTAGTCATACAAATGTTTTTTTAGGTGATAAGCTGTACTATGTGAAATCATTCAGCATTTACATTTTGAGGTTGCTTTTTCCCTGGGTATAAGCAATTACTGTATGAAGAATGTTCATCACTGTACATCACTTTCAGATGCCTCAAGCAACTGAAGCATAAAAAATGTCCCCACCTAAAGTAAGAAAAGGTTTCTAGGTCATAGAGATCTAGGAACATAAATAGAAGCAATGGAAAAGAATGAAGGTGTTCATGCCCAGAAATTTGGAAACAAAAGAAGAAAAAGCACATTTTCAAACAACTCAGTCTGTCAGACAATTTCTGGAAGTGAGACAATTACCATTTGGTTCTACAATAGAGTCCATAGCTGAATGAATATATTCATTAGAACGACTTCACTGCTGCCTTGGCGCGTAACCTGATCCTGAGATTCTCATAACTGATAGGATAAATACTGTTAAATTACACTCCACTCAAAGATGCTAAGCTATCAAAGCCTTTCCATTTTTTTCAACGAAGCATGAAAAAAAAATCAAAACGTATTTGTACTCATTGAAAAATACAACACTTGTGTTTTGTTTTTTTTTTTACCAAACATGTCCTTTAGCAAAGGATGAATAAACTCAGCATTCAGTTTTAGAATCGCTGTAGGATGTACTCTGTTCAGTACTAGCTCTTGGTTCACAACCAAACCCACACAACAAATTTTTGAGCCTACGAAGATATTCACTAAGGAAGTTTGTTCATGTGGAGCTCAAATTCAAAAACTAAGTGAGAAGGACTGAAGAAAGGAGCAGAAAGTACGTGATCTGTGGGAACAAATTCACAGCTCTCCCTTATGCAGAACAGTTATATGAATCCTAACACTGTAGCCATTTAGGTTTTGGCCTGGTAGCGGTGATCATGCATGTCCTAATCTGTTCTATTGTACTCTATTATTCTATCACAGAGCGATTTTCTTTGAGTTGGGATAATGAATCACATTGGCCATCAGAATTCCAACCCCAATCAATCCAAGCTGTAAAGGAAATGGGATGTTTAATATTTATACCTCTATTACTTTACAGGGGGGTTAAGAGAATCAAAATCAGAAGAATATCACAGCATTCATTTCAAAAAACATTTCTTGCACAGAATTGATCGTTAAAATAGGTTGACCTTTTAAAGAAGCAGACACATTAATAATGGGCTAGACTACAGGGCATCTTTTCCCATCTCCTTGAGTGTTTATATGCTATAAAGCAGGGGTATATGTACCACTAATGGTTCTCCAGCTGCCACAGAGCAATAAGCAAAAAAGCCCAAACAGATGACCAGCAATCAACCTTCTTCTCAGAGGAGAAAAATCAAATGCTGCTCAGCGAAATGCCTCCTCATGCTCATGAAGACCACTTGGCCCAGAACCAGGAGTTACAGTCAGCTTCAAGGTTTAGCAGAGTTCTTTGTCTTTGCTGGCAGTTTTCAGGTCATTGAAAGCTGGGGACTTGCTTAATGTTTATAGCAGCTCTGATGAAAATACAAAAAACCATGTGCAGTTTGTGTACAGATAAAGAGAGGTCACTCTTATAGTGTGTTAACCACTGGCATCACTACAGCAGAATGTCACACCAGAGAGGGTAAGGACCAGTAAGGTTTCCTATCTAACAATAAAGTTTCACATATGGACATATAAATCTCTTGTAGCATCAGCATTCTTTGTAACATCAGGAATTTTTGACATTATAGTGATTTGAAAAAAAAGCATCAGATAAATGAAGAGATGCCACTGGAATGATCTGTTATGGTTTGAAATATTTACAATTCACTACAGACAAAGGTTTTTAAGATTAAGACATAACATTTTAAACTATATGAAGATGTGACTTAAAAGGAGTTGATTTAGTTGTTATAGTTTCATTTCTTAGGGATTTTATAATTTTGGAAATGGCACCATTTTTATCTGGATAAGCAAATGGACGGGTTTGGGGTTTTTTTTCTGTCGGGAAAAGTCACAGCCTGCAAAGAGCTGGTTTTGAAGAAGGTTTCTTTTCCACAGTCTGATGTTTTGTCAAACCGATTTCTTCCTGTAAAGGGGTGTGAATGTCACATACTTTTAGAGCACTGTGTCACATGGACAAATAAGTCATTAAGGGCAAACATTGCAGCACATTTCATTTATGCAAACAAATTGAGGCTAGTTACTGCAACTTTTCACACTTTCCCATGCTGCTAAAACACCAATATGCAAAGGAATACAGCACAATGTTTTGGGTGCAGGATAGACAATCTGAAATGTGTCCCCATATGTACTAGAAGTTCTTTGCAGATGTCTGTATCTTTTCTATTTACATGACAGATTGCAGAGACTCCTAAGAAGCTGTTACTCTCATTTTCATGCAGTCTTTGCAACTGTCTTTTTTTTTTTCCCGTTGTACTTTATTACTCACTTTAAAAATCCCCCATTGACATTATTGGTTCTTCAAAGGTATACTTGTACACTCTGTGTACATCCTGCATAGGTTGTTGTTGAGACCAGGTGGAGTTAAGCATCCTGAGTAGATTTTTTCAGTGGCCTCTGTCATTGCAATGCCTTATTTCCACTGATGAGTTTACCATTTCACAGCACCTCTCTGAGGAAGGGATGTATTATTCCCATTTTAGAGGAGAAAAATTGAATAATGAGATTTCTTCGTTGCATTTATGTGGGAAGTATGCAGCTAAAGTAGTATTTCAGCTCAGGGCTCCTGAAATCCTAGAGCCATGGACATCTCAGAGAATCCAAACATGGATCAGTTCCTTGATCCCACCATCATTCCTTCCCCCTTCTTCCCCAAAAGAGGAGACCAACACCTGCACCTAAACAAAAATTTCTGGTACGATTCAGTACTTGTGCTAGGTCCACCTATTTAACTGTGTAGTGTTTCTTTCATTTTTGTCCATTCAGGCAACCATTCTGTCTTTCACTTTTTGTACGCTGCCCCATTTTCTATTAAACAATATTGCCGTTAAGCTTGCTACCACTGATACATGAACAAGCTCCTGCAAAGAATAGATTTTTCAACTTGAAAGGAAAAGTTTTGTTCAATTTAAAGTTTCACTTCATTCCCAAGTGTTTCGTAGCTTTTGGGGGGAAAAAAAAAAAAAAAAAAAAAAAAAAGAAAAAAAAGAAAAAAAAGTTTTTTTCCTTCTCAAGCATTTGATGTGAAAGACAGACCATTCACTTTTGAAATAACCAAAACAATTTACAGGGTGTGGTGTGTGTGTTGAGGAGAGGGGATTTTTGCTTTTCAGAATGTACCAGCTTTACTTTATTTGAAACTATACATCAAATTTAGCAAGAAGATGTTTTATTCAATAAATGAACATCAGAGTAACGCTGCCCAGCTCTTTCATTTCTAGCTTTCCTACTCTGCTTAGCTTTCAAATCCAAATCCAAATTGCATTTTTCTACCAGTAGCAGTCCCTTAGGATGATTCCCCTAATGCCTTCCTTTTAGAGATCCTTAATGTGTAATACTAAGGCCCTGCTCTGCCTTCTCCTCCTCAGTTAGGCAATCCTCAGTAATGCCCCAAATAAAAAGCAGAAAGAGAGCATAAGGTTAAACTGTAAATTAATAGATCAAAGGATAAGAATCCTAATTCTGAAATAAACTGACTGTTGAAAAGGATTAAAACAGAGAGAGAGGATTATAGTACAATAATTGTGACAGAACACTGTGAGTGAATTGGATGGAAAACAGGAGGTAGGCTTTATTCTGTATTTCTGAGCAAGCAAAATGAAAAAAAGGATCTGAGAGATAATTAAAAATCCAAGTGGACTTTAGCAGGAGAGGAGGCTGAAAACTCACAAGAAGATACTGCAAAGAATTCCCTGCTGTGTCTTACCAAGAACTGTATCAGCTTCCCTCAAGGGAGATGCAGATATCTCCTTGTTTTGCATTCTAGGGAAGAAGATAATCATTGGAAGAGTGCAAGATTTCAGCTTATTTCAGCTTTACCACCAACTGTCCAGAGGAGACCTAGACTCTGAGCTATCAAGGAGGAGGAGATATGGAGAATTACTTCTAAGAAGATGCCCATTCAGCCATTATTAGCCCTGCAACATAATAGCACACTGGTATACGTTTTGAAAGTAACCTGTGCTTCCACAGACTCCTCTGGGAGGAAAGACTTAGGATATAAACACGGACATGGTATAATAGAAGGAGCTTATGGATGGCCTATAAAGCCAAATCGAGTGGTGTGTTCATAATGAAAAAGAAGATAATGGATTCCAAAATAGTGGAGATGTGGGGATAGTCTCGAAACTTGACCGATATTAATTGCTGCAAAGCTTATTTATGTGTTTACGCTATAGAAGAGGAGCTTCTGCCAGCAGTTTCCCTACTGAAAACCAGAATGTGCAAATGAGACAGCTTTTAAAGGAATGTATGAACTGAGCATCTCTTCTATCTGAATCTTCATCTAAGCATTTGAGGAACTGAGAACTGAACATACCTCAGGGTATGCAGGATCGAGTATCTGCTGAGCAATGTCATGAAAAAAATGACATGGTCTTGACGATACTGAAGTCAGAGGTTTTACTGGGTTTGACTGAGATGGAGTTAATTTTCACCACAGCAGCCCTCATAGTGCTGTGCATTGTAGTGAGAGCTAGAAACGTGTTGATAACACATCCATGTTGTGGCTACAGCTGAGCAGGGCTCACACAGCACCAAGACTGTTTTTTCAACATTCCCCTGCAGTGGGATGGAGTGGTCAAGATCTTGAGAGGGGACACAACCAGGAACGCTGACCCAAACTGACTAAAGGAGCAGGGGAGGGGTGGGGGGGTGAAGGATGGCATCCGCTTGATCTCGTGAGCAACCACTACGCATATTGGAGCCCTGCTTCCTGGGAAAAGGGCCAGACATCACCTGTTGATGGGAAGTAGAGAACAAATCTTGCTTTCCTTCACTTTTGTGCATGGTCTTTTCTTTGCTTTCATTAAACTGCTTTTATCTTGATCCACGTGGGTTTTTTCCATCTTATTTTCTTCCCCTTGTCCTGCTGAAGGGAGGGGAGTGATAGAGCGGCTTGGTGGGCATCTGGTACTCAACCAAGGTCAAACCACTACGAAGATGTTCAGACATTGACTCCAATAAGGTCAGAAGGTTGATCTGTCCCTCATTGATTTAATATTGTCATGTTACACTGCTGCACATTATATAGTTCATATCTTTATAACCCTGCAGGAAGTGCTGGTAAGGAGAGAAGGCTGCTTGCTTCTTTATTCAGTTAGTAAGAGATTTAATTGAAATGTTCACAGGCCCTAAAATGCGCCCCGCCCCCCCCCCCCCCAAAAAAAAAAGTATCTAAATCCATGACTGCCTTTCAGAAAAGGAGAAAACCCCAAATCTAAGACAAAATCCCCCTGCACCCAAAAATCCAAACCTTCAGTTTTAGATTTCTTCTCCTCTCTCGCTGTTTATTCCTTACAAAAACCTGTAATCCTCTGGCATGTCTGAATCTGCTCACTATGGGCATGATGATGAGGTATCAAGCAGAGAGTTATCATTTTCCTTGATGCAGGAATTACTAAACAGACATGCAATATTTTGCTTTTGTATAAACTTTTTTTTGCAGGAAACAAGGGGGGAAAGTAACACTACTAATAGTTCTGTAAAACAGAGGCAGGTTTTCTAGCAACTTATGCAACTTTATAAATGGGAAGTATTATGTTATACTTTAATTTTCAAGCCTCATATTATTTAATCAGTAACCATAATTTTCATTCACTTAATGTGTATATAAAAAACATGGTTTCCCATTTTTTATCATCTTTAATAAATGGAAAAACCGTTTGCTTGCCCCCAAAGAGTAATCAACACTGTGTTAATAAGCTCAGGCCAGGGAACACTTTTTCAATAAGAAAAACATTACACATTATAAAATCAATAATGCTGCCTGACAAATGAGGCTGTGCATAAATTTTTGACATGAAATCATAGACTGAAGTCTAAATTTAAATTTGGCAATGCTTTCAAAGTCTCACGCTTCATGATAACTATTCTGGAGAGTGAGCTGTACTGAAATTAATCACATAATTTAAAGGATACATTTGCTCTAGTACCGCAATAAAAATACATTACACTATGATAAAAGCCATCCTGATTCAACCTGCAGTGGAAATCTGTGAACACAGACATGGGCTGAACCCCATGTGGGAATGCTGGGCTGCTGTTTATAAAGCATGTAAATAAAACATTTAGCACCATTCTAGAAGTCTTCACTTTCACAGTGCTCCATAAATATTAACTAATTAATCCTCAGGACAGCTGGGATGTAGCTGACAATTGGAGCTGAGTGAGGAATTGCTAGAAAATCACCAATTTGACAAATGTAGTCCTTTTCTCTGTTTATAACTTATCCACTGACAAACTCTGCTTATCATGAATTTGCCTGCCATAGAAAATGAGCTGGGGAATGCTTAATGCAAGATCTATTTTACTCCACGCGTGCCGCACTGAACTGTTTGCTGTCACAGACTCCATGACTTGTGAACCTTCTCAGGTAAGGCAGCAGGTATATTTTCACCCCACCATCCGATCAGATGCCTCCAGAAACAGAGGCCACACAAGGCTCAGAGTTCTGTCCAGGCTCAGAAACAGGGTCACATATGATGGTGGAGTGTCTCTGCTGCGTCCAGAGCAAGTCTTTGCAGGCCACTGGCCTGGCCCATACAGATGTACTCAGCACCTAAAGCTGTATCCATAACAATCAGAGTATGGGAACTGTCCAAGAATTACACAATTGTTCATATTATTTCACTACCAGGTATGTTTTCCTTCTGACCAGACAACATCTGGGCACTGCAGCCCAGTAAACATCCCCAAAATGAAGCTAGGCTACATCCACCATGTTTTAGGGGGAGAAAGAATTCATCCGTGCGGGTGCAAACTGTGCTGTACCAGTTGATACAGTTGGTACAGCTGTACTTGGTAGTGTAGCTGTAGCCCGCATTTCCAGGACAAGGCTGCATTCAGCTAAGCTGACATAATCTGCATCCACACAGCAACATGAAAGTTTGCCAGCTGAGGACAGGGCCATTCAGCCTGCTCCTTGGGAATGGTATGAGAGATTGCATAAATGTCACTTTATCTCTCATGCTGTTTTACATTTTCAGCATGATGCAAACCCAGAACACACAGGGAACAGTCTAGTTTGGGTACTCTGCTTGCAGGACATAATCACCCAGTCACATTGCGGGAGCTGGTCCTGCCTCTGACTGGTTCCTGTGACCGTACAAGGGAAATTGCATGTCCTTCCTTCCTTCCACATCTGCACATCTTAAGAGATGGCATCTTAAACACCCCTACCAGACCATTTCTGCTATCCTCCTCTATTGGGTTTACATGACAAGGTTCTTATGTCTTGCATTTATATTTGGGGTGGATTTTCTCATGCAGAACTCAGAATCCTTTTTTTTTTTGTCTTGTGGCCCTCGCTTGACAATTAGTCAAGATTTCCAACCCACAGCTTGAAATTTTTTTCTACCAATATCCCTGCTGCAGCACAATAACAAATATGTTTCATAATTATTGCCTTTAGTTCAAAGTTATTGAACCCATAGGAACTTTGGCTGCTACATAGGAGCATATAAAAGAAAGTCTTCGGCAGTGACACAGAATTCCCACCAAACACAAGTATTCATGGGATTTCTAGTGTTTTGTTCCTCTGAAAGCCCATTATAACTCAAAAGGTCTAGGTTATTACACAGAAAGATATCAGCCATTTACATAGTGGGCTGAAAACAAAACTCCTAATCTAGCAAATTATATTAGTTTTCACTGAAAACTCAGAACACGGGAAACATCTTGAAAATTTCATCTCTTTTCCTATTTCCCTACGTCAGAAAAGTAAGAAATTTATAAAACTAACCAAAATTGTTAAAATGAAGACAAAAAAAGGGATGGATATGTGCTTCATTTTAAGCAATTTCTTGTTGAAGAAAGGAACATAGTCAACCAATATAGTTCGGCATTGATTATTTGTTTTCCTATTACTTTAGTGACTGCATAATTTTATCATTATTAAAATAATTTGACAATGTGTAAGCAAGAAAGGGAAAAATCAAACAACATGTTTGGAGACTGCAACTTATTGTTGTAGAAGTAAAAATGCAACATTTTGCTCACCAAAATTTCCTAAGGAATCTAAGTTCTTCCATAGATTAATAACAAGAGGTAGAAATAAATGCTCTGTGATTTATCATCTGCCAGGGGAGTTTTGCAAGTATCACTGCAGAGGTTTGGTACAGACCCTATGTGTATAACCTAATCCTGTAGGCAGTGTCTGTATCCATTTCCCAGGGTCTTGATTAACCTCATTAGTGAAATATAGGCCTGTGACCTGCTCTATCAGGACAATTCTAGCAGGTAGGGAATATGACAGTAATTGTAGCACTGCCAGATAAGTACTTTCCCTTAGTTTTTATCTTATATTACAGTAGCTCTGATTTAACTTATAGAAGAGCTTGTTCTGGCCTGATCCAGTCGTCATCTTGGATGCTACCTTGTGGTATAGATGCTTCCTGACTTTGCCAAGCCTCTGGGCGTCCTCTCCACTGGAGTCATCTCTGAGCTTCACTGTCCTGGCCTCAGTTTGTCCTGACTGTGATATCCACTTCCTTCCTCCAAACCCAGTTCAGCCGTGACTCTCATCATTTTGTCCAGCTGCCCCTGTACTCCTGCCTGGTGCTGGCGTGGTTCAACTTGTTCATAAATGTTTAGTAAATGAGAAAGAGCTATGATACTTGAAAATTTACAAATATTACAAAAATATCTGGAATAGTCAATCTGGACCTGACAGGGAAGAGTTGTGAAGGAAGTTTTTGATTCTGGGTGACTGGATGAAAACTCCTGCTAAAATTCAGTATTGGTAAGTAGAAGATGGAACACAGTGAAAAAAATAACCTGCATACACAACGACAGGATCTTAACGATTTTTTTTCCTGTATGGTAATATCTTCTATAGACATAGCTGTTGCTTTGTGTATGTAATTAGGGAAGGCTCCATGACAATATTGACTCATCACACTATAGTCATTTGAAATAGAGGCCAAGCAGGATACTGGGGTTTGTTAATAATGGAACAGCAAACAAAAAATATTCTTATGTCACTATATAAATGCATGGTGCTTTCAAATTTTGACTAGTATCCTAAGCTTTGGAGACCTAAAGAAGGTCTTGCCCTTGCCATGAATCCTATATTTTGGTTTCAGCTCCCCCACAGCATTGTAGATTCAGCTATACTTAGCAGACTGCTGCCAGTCTTCTTAGCAAGAAGCAATTGGCAACATGGTGCCGACCACGTGTGAGCTCAGTACAGATGAGGTAATCTCATCACATAACTCACCACAAGAGAAACACTTCATCCCCCAGTCTTCCATCATATCAGGGTTGTGTCCTCAATGTAGTTTTGATCCTCCATCTCAAAAAAAGGAGGATCAAAGACTCTAAATTACTGATTAAAAGCACAAAACATTATGACAAGTATATACCTTATTTTTTATAGATTTATTCTCGCTGTTAGTAGGTACAAGGGCAAAGAGGCTTTTTTTCTGGCCAGCATGGCATCTTTTAGTATTCTCTCTAGATAGAAAGTACATTGCAAGAACACACAAAAAAAAAATTAAAATAAATAAATAAATAAATAAACCCCAAACCATCAGCCTCATTGCTCTGTAGCAGGTAATAGATAGATTCAAACAGATATTTGAATCTGACAATCTTTATCATTCCCAGTCAGCAATATTCTTTAGTGTGCCCTAAAATGGCTGATTAAAGCAGTATTTCTACCTACTATTTCTCAGGTGGACTGAGTAAGCAAACAGGAATATAGGATGGGAAGTTGGATGGAGAAAACAGATCCCAGTCTGGGATTTTGATGTTAGAAGTGATCAATATTAATTATTTCCAATTAAGTTAAAAAGCAAAAATATGGGTTTGGATTGTAAGACCTCTGGGATATAGGTAATTGTTACCTATTTATACACCACCAAACTGTTTTTTGTCTCTTTGACCTTTGGACACAATTCTAATACTAGAACAAAATGTACACAATTTAGCTGTTAGTTATGAAGCCTGATATCTGACATTGATGTTCTGTACTTCATGGATGTACTTCAGGTACTACAATGGACAATTACAACAAAAGAAAATGATAGGTTCAAAAGAAGTCCATAAATAGCAAAAGTGAACTAACCCTAGGCTACAAACTTCAAAAGTGAATTAGCCTCAAGGAAGTGTAGGAGGTAGAGATGACGAACATGAAAATAAATTAAGTCAGAGGAAATTCAGATACACAAATGAGGGGAAATAAAATAGTATCCACTATTCTGTGGAAAATTTCCCCAAAAGGAAGAAAAAGAGGTCTTGAAATACACAAAGACTCAATGTGAGTGTAGTCAGGAATTCTTCTAAGGAAAATATTCTTATAATTGAAAATGAATGGCTAGATGGCATAAAGAAAGATGGAAAAGCAGAAGCTGCCTGGATCTTAATAGCAACTGCTTCTAGAGAAGTTAAAAAGGGACCTGTTATAGTCAAAAGCTATCTCTTGGAGCACTTGCTGTTTACTGTATGAGAAAGTAACTTGAAAAAAGGCCAGCGGCTGTGAAGAAATCTTCAGTGGGGCTGGCAGACAATGCTGAAGTGAGGAAAGATAGAGCTGGAGTAGGTCCTATTTAGATTTGGACTTTGAAGAAAGAAAAGTGCTTTTTACTCATGATGGTATTCAGAAGTTGTTCTAGTGCTACAAAACACCATAGGTCAGTATGTACTTTGAAGTGCCTTATTGAAGCTTTTCAGATGAAGAGGTGGAAACTTTCCAGATGGATTTCCTAAGTAAAAGCAGACCACTGTTTTTCCAGCAGTGTACATGGAGTTATCCAGGAGTAATTGTTTCATTTTAAATTTACAGACCACCTTGATTTGAATTGACTTATAACTGCAGACAAGTCCTAAGAGAAACATTGATGAAATGTCAAAGTAATAGAAATATCTTTTAGTCAATTGATTAGATGTAGATTTGTTTTAATTTTCTTTGTAAAAGGTTTCTTCGAAGTTTATTGCATTGTGAAGCATCCAATAGTCGCCGTTAAGATCAGATATTACAATATTTCCCAATTTAATTCACTGTTTATGCAGCATAAAGAGTGATGCATGCCAGATTACAAGACACCTGAGAAGGACTTCAGGTGCTATAGGTAAGACCTTGGCTAAGGATGGAAGGATGTGCTGAGGGGAAACCAAGATACTCTGATGGAGGCTAGCAAATAGCATGTACTTTTGGGGAAGAAATGGGAGAATGTGCTAGGCATGGATGAGTTTGGTGGAAGGCAGGATACAAGGATTTGGGGAAGTGGATCAAAAGAGAAGGTAGGAAATCCATTACCAATATTACCTGTAACATTACCCCCTGGGAAAGGATGGAAAACCATAATTTGAGATACTAGGATTTCAGGTAGGTTGAAAAGGGTTTGTACATGGGTGTGTGCTAAGATAGGAAGTACAGAATTACCCTGAGTGAATTCCTGATTAGTTTCTCAAGGATATTTTTTTGAAAATCAGCCAGTCTTGCTTAAGAAATTGCCATCCCAGCCCCACTCAGGCTTTTCAAAAAGTGTTCCCGCACTTTATTTCTCTCTAAGGTTGCAACATGTTTTTAAAAGCAATAACAATGAAATGTTGGAACAGCAACACAGGAGTTTCTTGCACTTACTCTTGAGAATTAGATTAACTCATTTAACCAGACTGTGATGGACTGATTAACCTTCTAGACTTTTCAAATATGGTGTGCTCCAAGGTAATCAATATTCAGCCTTCTATGGCCAACATTCTTTGCAAGAAAAGGTTTACAGTAAAAACATTTTTTTAAAAAAAAATTAAACTAGATGATATAGATGGAGAAGTGAAGATACATATTCATCCAGGAAGAGAGTACATATTTTTAACTGCATTGTTTGACCTACTAAGGGATGTTACTTCTTGTTTCTCTGAAGCATTTGGCCATTAAATATGTGAAAATAATATTACTGTAAACTCTTCTTATATGTCGGACTTCACGGTTGGTCTTAGACGTGATTTGTGTTCAGCTTATCAAACATTCACAGTCTCACTGGAAGAGAGAATTATGCTCCTGACTAGCAAATTCTACTTTTATCATTCATAAACTTCATCATTGATAATCTTATACTTCTTCCTAGATGCTGAAAAACTGTTAAATTGTATGTGGCCAAGAAACAGATATTCTGAAAATTTCTACTATAGGATGACAGTTCATTTGCAGTTAGGTCTTGTCATCCATTAGCAAGAAAATGTTCCAAACCATTTAATATGTGCCATGTGTATTCTATGGCTTTTTAGTTTCTTAATGAAAGTGTTATGCAGTACCAAGTCAAATAACTTGCAGAGTATATTACATCAATACTATTACTTTAAAAAATACCTTGTAATCGAAAAAAAGTAAAATATATCAGGTTAGTTTGACAGTATCTATTTCCCACAAACTCATGTTGATTGGCATTAATTCCATCCTTCAGCTCTTTACTAACTGAACCCTGTATCAGATGTTCCCCTATTTCACCAAGAATTGATGTCAGCCTGACAGGCTTATAATTACTTGGGTTATTCCATTTACCATTTTTAAATATTATCACAACATTAGTTTTCCACTGGTCTCAATTAAATGTCTTTACTTCTGCATACGTGTACCTAGCTATCTCAATATCTAGCTTCTATCACAATGATATGACATTGTAGCAGATAATGCAAAACCAGAAATTCACATTGAAAAATGACAGTACAAGACCTAAAAGAAAGAGATGTCTTAAATGAAGTCTCATCTCTTTCTAATCAACTTCATCCTTTCTCCCAGTACTCCCTCCTTCCTACAATTTGAAAAACCTGAGGAAGGTGGTGCTTCTTGTAAGGTGGCCAGGCAGTAGCCTCTGAGGAGAAGCTGACTAAACCAACAAAAATTCCAGAGACAGCTCTGAGTCATATTGATTAATGCACTACCGGAAGGCACCCAGCAAGGACGAAGGCACACAAACCCAGCTAGAATGGAAAAATCTGGCTCTGGCTGATTTATATGACAGGAGACAAAGTGCTTGGCATTTAGAGGAAAGGTAGAAAGTTGCAGCTGTGTATGACAGAGTCGAAAGCCTAGATTCAAGTGGCCTACATTTCAACCAAGGCCTGGCCCCTGCTGTGTTCTATTGATTGTGGGCCTCTGAAGGTCTGCAGCCAGACAATAGGAAATACCGTGAAGGGGGACAAAGTTAGAATTTAGGCCACATTAATTTCATCAAACTGTCATGTATGTGTGAGAGAGAGGGGGTTAGGCCAGAGAGCAAATATGAGAATTTTATTTTTTTTTATTTCCACACAGTAGTGAGTCACTGGCATAATTGTCCAAGGGCCTGTGGGACCTCCATCCTTGGAGATGTTCAAACCTCAGCTGGATGCAATCCTAAGAAAAAGGATATAACTTCAAAGTGAGCCATGTTTTGAGCACAACATTGGGTTAGATGGCTTTCTGAAGACATTTCCAACCTAAATTACTTTACAGTTCTAATTTTAGATGCTATATTATAGACAGAATGCAGAAGCGTGAGCAACACTACAAGACAGAATAAGGTTATTAACATCGATCCATGAAATTATAAGGGCAGACATAACTACTTTTTTTTCGCTATCTGATTATTATTCCTTTCTACAGAAATCCGCAGAGAGATCCAGTGACAACAGCATTGGTTTTGACACAGCAAATCCATCAGATCTGTGCCAACTAGATTTGGATGCTACAGCTTTGGAAGTGAAGCCATCGAAGACATGTATAAGAATTTCTTGGTTTTAAAATATACGCAAGATTTGCGAAAACTTGATGATTTAGGGCAAAAGCTAAATTCTGACTGAGTAGGCTGAATATAATAAAAAAAAATCGTAGAAAGAAACTTTCTATAATTTTGTAGTGAAAAAGTCCTTCCGTGCTCCTCTCAAGAAGCTGATGTAGCCCACTACTAGAAACAATATACCAGACTAAACTGCTTTAATTTCTTATGTCAGTCTTTGTAATTCTAAATATCCAGTCTCAGAGAAATGCTGGTTATTAGACAGTATTTCAATAGTGCTTAGAAAATGACAATGGCTACATAAGACATGTTATACTGTCATTTTTGGGTTCTCATGATTTCCTTCTATTGACTACTTCAAATTGTGAGTCCACCACGGAGTGAAAATCCTCCTCAGCTGTCATCAACTCTTTTTTAAGTACATGCGTGTCTTAAAGTTTATGTTGCAGGATTCCAAAGAGTGAATTTATTTTTGATGCAAAACACAAATAATTTTATGAGCTCAAGACATTACATTTTTACAAATCTTTTTCACTTATTCTACTATTTTCCAGCTTTTGATTAAAATGGTAAAACTTTACATGCTTTAAAACTTGATTTTGTTGTTCTTTTCAAAACTATAGTTCGGAAAATATTTGCTGGGCTCTGGCAAGTTCAAGTTTGAATTTTCTAAAGATTTTTCAAGATTTGCAGTACTTGGTGTAAGATGGATTGAATCAATTCATGGTAAATATCTAAAGTTTAAAAGAAAAAATATCACATAGAAGGCTGCAATCAAGCAGAATGTGTGTACAAAAGTTGGAACATTTGTTCTGGCATAACAGGTTGCTCAAAGAAAGGAAGGAGTGATTTCTTTTTTACTCAGTCATAGTTTTGGATTCTAAAGTTAATTGCAATCAGAAGGCAAATCAGAAGGTATTGAATACTCCACAGCATACAATAATTTAGCAGAAACATGCAATCTTACACAAATTCATCATGAGCCCAAGAGCAGCCTACAGTGTAAGTCTATCACTTGCTGAATATACACTACCTACCATGAATAGGATGAGAAGCATGAATACCACTGTCACAATTTTAAAAGAAAAAAACACTACGAGGCACGAGAGTCTTAATGTCATCCAAGCACACAGCCACTGGAAAACTTTCTGGGTTCTAGATCCAGGTCCTTGTGAATGAAGAAAGAAATTAAGAATTTTAATTCCACTCCTCTCTGTGTCAGTTGCTGTGACTGCAAACTAGATGTCTCACTTCTCCATTCACTCAGCTGAGCATTATAATTTCCACTCTCACAACCAGAAATCTAAATTTTCAGCGTCTTAGTATTCTGTGCCACAATGCCCAAGTCCCTTCCTATATCCTGCATTTACAGTATACCTGTTAACTTATAGCATTTTGAAAGGGATGATGGTGGTACCAATCTAGTTTAACAACTAAGACAGAAGCAAATGGATGGTATCTGTGATTTGTCACAAAATCCAGTGGAAACTAGCTAATAAACATTTCTAACTGTTGTTTTATTCGGTCTTGACAATAACACCAAAACATATGCTTTGATATTGCAAAGGTTATACTCTGAGCATTTTTATGTGTATCTAGCTATTCTAAGCCAATTTTGACAGAGATGTTCAGCGTAACATCAAATTTGGTAGACTTTCTGCATCACTGAAGTCCTTCAAATACGCTTTCAGTAATTGGGACAAAACAACACAGGTAATCTTCATGTAACATCAAAGCTGCAAATATAATAAGCTCCTAGATGAATGAAACAATAGATGCATTCATTTTGTCCCCTAATTGTGAAGCTTCCTAGTGTTTGTTGTTCTCAGTTTTAGTTTTGTTTAAATATTGAACTAAAAATGACCTATTAGTTCTAACTTATGTTAGTTGATTATTTATCCTTAGCTTCATCTTAACAAGCATGATAATGCAAGAGAGGTGTCTTCCAGAGCAATGTTGAATGAAAAAAAATCATGCTGTGAACTGACTGGGAAAAAGATTTAGGGGTCCTGTAAGAAATCTTGAAAGCATAAATTACGTGCAGACAGACAGATGGAAAAAGAGGGAAAGAAAAGAAAGATGTGTCAGTGTGAGTGAGCACAAGAATCCAAAAAAAAAAATCAGCAGCTTACTGCATGGGGATATCAGGCTTGTGGAGCAGCAGTCAAAAGAAATGAAAATGTTGTCAGACAAGAGATCAGCATCCATTCATTTAGTGTTCACATTCTCCATCTGGCATTCCTTCCTTTTTTTTTTCTTTCTTTTTTTTTTTTTTTCTCCCTGAGCATTAAATTATATATAGGTGAAACCAGGGTAAATCCAAGTCTTTAGAGGAAAAGCTGAAGAGCTTCATCTGATTTGTGCTGTAGTGAGAACTGTCAGAATAACCTCATGAATGATATTCAGGACATTCTAAGCAATGGATGACAGCATGTGTTGCAAGCAGAAAGTTGAATTTACCCAAGTCACAAATAAATTAAGAAAAATAAGAATACGTAAAATCTACACCAGCATTAAAAAGAAAATTACTCAAAATTTCCCATTAAAATTCTTGGGTTTTGTAACTATAAATATCAGCTATCATGTTGACATCATCTATGCTATTCTACATGCATATTAATTTTCAGTCAAATTTCAATTAACAGTGAGAACGAGACTAGCATAAATACATGTACTTTTATTCACATACAGACATTCCTGACAACCCTTTGAAATGTTCATCATCCTTTGGGGTGGAGAAAAAACTTAAATAGGGCAGGAGGGCAGGACTGTCTCTTGTTTCTGACATATGCTTCTTTCCAATTTTGTGAAAAACATGCCTGAACTTGCCCAAGGTAGATGTTAAAACTAAATAAATAATTTTAAAAAATAAATAACTTTATTTTCTTATTGTCATAAAGGGCTTCTGTAATTATAACAGCAACATGTTGTATTCCCTCTTTGGTGACCACTTTTGCCCTTTTTCAGTTTTCAACATCATAAACATCTTGATGTCATTAAATGGCTATATATGCTCACATCTCCAGAAAATCATGAAGGTTTTCCCTCTAAAGTCTGCATAAAGCCTAACAGGACTGAAAACTGGAACTGAGAACAGAAAGCATGTCTGCCTTAGTCCCCATGCAGCTGGCACCCAAGCTAGTCCTCTGTTAAGTGCTCAGGGATCTGTTTTCAAACCAGGAAGGAGAGGATAAAGCATAGAGGATGAGGAAGAATGTCTGGGATTTGGGGACAGGATGGATTAGTCTTGCAATGAAGTTGAAATAAGGACAACGGGAAATGACTGTTAGCCAAAAGTGATCATGCAGGGATACTAGCACTGAACATGTACATGGAAAAGATACAAATCAGAGTTTAGTGAAGGAAAAGTGGGATCGAGAAGAACTTGGCTAGAGGAATTAGAGTATTAGGAGTTTGTGAGAGAGGCAGAGAGGTTGAAGATTAAGACTTCTAAGGAAAGAGTTCTCGCCTAGGAAATAATTTTAAAATTGCATAAGGAAAAAAAAAAAAGAATCAATTCAACTCAGAAAGAGGAACAAGACTTTCTAAGCAAAGTTTGGGAGCAGTCAGCCAGGTACACTAACCTGGGGCATATACTTGCTGCTGTGTACTTGGTAGTCACAATCACTGTTGTCCACATCAGGAATTTGGCTTGAACGTGCTACAGTTTCCCTCTGGCCTGATTTTTCCTTCTTATGAGACATATAATGTAGATGGAGAGGTGGGAAAGCAAGAGTGAATATTCTTCCCTATACACTGGGATGCTCAGGAGTGCCAAGAAACAATCCTAACCCCATCAGAAGTGTCTTGAAGTAAAGCAGAAACCAAGGGATCAAAAATTATATGGGAGGTTGTGGAGTATGGAAAGATCAACTGTCAAGGAGCACGAACAGGGTAGCTTGGACTGCTTGGGTAGAGAATCAGGGCTGGTTTTATTCAGTTAGGGCTGAGATGGAGGCAGTAAGCTTACAAGACTCAATAGAAACAAGCGAAGGAGATTCAGCTGCAATGGGAAATGCTAGCTATCAGAAAATATCTGTGAAATCTGCTACTCTAATACTACAAAAATTTTCCCATATAGACATATGAGCCACTGGTGAGTATATCTGTATTATCTGGAAGTATTCCAAGTTTCATCAGTCTGGTAATACAGGTAGCTCATGTTCACAGCCCAAAAAAGCCAACCGTATCCTGGGCCGAATCAAGAGAAGCATGGCCAGCAGGTCGAGAGACGTGATTCTCCCCCTCTACTCCACTCTTGTGACGCCCCACCTGGAATACTGTGTCCAATTCTGGAACCCCTATAGCAAGAAAGATCTGGATGTGCTGGAATGTGTCCAGAGGAGGGCCAAGAGGATGATCAGAGGGCTGGAGCACCTCTCCTATGAAGATAGGATAAGAGAGTTGGGGTTCTTCAGTCTGGAGAAGAGAAGGCCACAAGGAGACCTTCTTGTGGCCTTCCAGGATCTGAAGGGGGCCTACAAGAAAGCTGGGGAGGGACTTTTTAGGATGTCAGGTAGTGATAGCACTAGGGGGAATGGATCCAAACTACAGGAGAGTAGATTTAGAGTGGATGTTAGGAAGAATTTCTTCACCGTAAGAGTGGTGAGACACTGGAACAGATTGCCGAGAGGTGGTGGGAGCCCCATCCCTGGAAGCTTTTAAGGCCAGGCTGGGTAGGGCTCTGGGCAACCTGGTCTAGTGGGAGGTGTTCCTGCCCATGGCAGGCGGGTTGGAACTCCAATGATCTTCAAGGTGGCTTCCAACTCTGACAATTCTATAATTCTATGTTCACACCCCTTGGGGTAGAAGGTCACAATTTTCATTCACATCCACAGAGATGCAACTGCCCCATAATATCTCTGGGACTCTATGGAAAACCTCTGTTTCTCTTCCCATCTAGGCTGCATGATTTTTTTGATACCCTTAACCAAAGTAAGCTGAAGACTCTAATTTGGCTCAGATCAGCTGTCATAGTAATCCCACTGCCCACTGTCAACTACCAGTGCTAAAGGGGAAAAGAAATCCCCTCAGTGCAGTTCAGAGCCTGTATCTAAGCTTACANCCCCCCCAAGATAAAAAATAAGCATAAAGTAAATACATATAAATACTTGCAGTACGCAACCATTACTATCATGGACACAAATGACCCTTTATCTTTTTCCTGTTCATGCATATTCTGCAGACTTAGGAAAGACGTAGAAGTAGTAAGTAAAACTGCTTTAGATAGTCTTCTGTTTATATCATACAAATATCTGAGCCCTTTGATACTGGGAAGCATCTCATACACAGTCTTCAAAGTATATATAATATACTCCTAATAATTTAGTAAGCGGAACTGTAACAGCAAACAATTAAAAAAACAAAGCACAATAGTTTAAAAGAATCTAACCTCATTATTTAATCCATAAGGAGAGACTATGAATTAAATTCTGTCAAAAATTATTAGAAAGAAATGCATTGCTTTCATTCTATTCCATATTTTTCATGCATTGAATCAGGTAACCTAAAAAGATGTCCAGGGCACTGCGTACATTTTTGTGTACAATTCCCAGTATTTTAGAGAAATACTGGAATATTTTACATCTTATTGTGTCTCAGTTTGCATTTCCTTAACTAATCCTAGCATTCACACTTGTATTTATAATAAATCAGTTTATATATCCCTAGTTAATATTTGCTTAGGGCTTATGTTGATTTCACAATACATGCAATTTTCTGGCTCCATCTTTATCTTCAAGGATTAGATTGAATTGAGCAGCCCTGTAGTAATTTAGTTTTATCTTGTGCCTTACAGTTTTATGTTCTTGTAATAGCAATTCCCTTCTCTATTTTATTTAATTAAATATATCTTATTTCACAATGACAACATTTTTATTTTTGAGTTTATTTGCTAAACATCTGCCATTATGACAAGATTTTGTGGTGAGAAAGCACTTATTTTAAAGAAATTTAGAACAGTAATTGCCAAGTGTAGGGAAGAGGAAAGGATTAAAACTTGACATAAGTGGGGTTTGAAATTAAATTTGAATTGCTTAGGATACTTTGTCTGGAATCTGGCGCTAAATAGGTATACTCAGATTATCTTTCTTCTATTTATTTCTTGGGTTTTGGTTGTTTATTGTTTTGTTTGTTTGTTTTTATAAAGGAAGTGCTTTCTGAAAGCAAATGTGGCTAGATCTTTGCCAAGTTACACAGAAAGTCTTGTGATGATTTTTTTATCTTTGGCTTCACTTACACTAAAATAGTAGGTAAACAATTATTTTTTTCAACTCCGTCATTTTATCACTATGCTGTTAATTTTGATGCTGCTGAGTGCGAGGCTATTGACAGCACATCCGCAATAAAAAGCAGTGGGTTTGAACACAAGGACTCAGAGTTTCCCCACCTTCCTTAGCTTAAATGGGCAAACTGTTTTGATAAAACCAAATGTTGTGCAGGTGCATTGAGTTCCTGTTGCAGAGGATGTTAAACAGGTTTGATCCTAAATTGACTAGTATGTGCAAAGTGGATGTATTTACTCACAGAGCTGGCAGCTTCTTTGGTAAATAGTCTGGCACAGCACAGAGTAAGCATGTCTAGCTTGAAGTCTTTTTTTGATCTGCAGCTGTGTGTGCTTATCTCCATTCTTAATGGAAACCCCCAAATAAAATGGGTATGTATTTTCTAAAAGAGTAACTTGCATCATCAAAAGTCTCATTGCTTTTTCTTCATGAAGTGCCTTTTCTTTTTGAGTAGATTAATCTGAAATCATGATGAATAGGAGAATTCTGTTAAACAGAAGGTTTCTTATAGCTGGGAAACCCCTTTTGTTAACTCCTCCTGCTTGATTTTTTGAAAAAAAGTATGCCATCTTTTACTTTTGTGCCTCTACTACACCAGGCACCCTCTCTTTGTCCTTAAATCCCTGCTGATGACATATGGATAATGCCTTTTCCTCCTGCTCTCAGCACCAAGCACCCATACCTATATGTGCTTATCAATTCCCTCACATATCCTGTCAGTGTAAATTAAGCTCAGGGACCTGACTTTTGCAGGTTTTTGCAAATTGGGTCTGATTCTGGTCAGAAGTAGGTTAACTCAGATTCTTTGTGCTATTTGATTGGCACAAAGTCTTGCATCTGGGTGAGGGCAATCCCAAACACTGATATAAGCTGGGCAGTGACTGGCTTGACAGCAGCTCTGAAGGGCTTGGGGGTGCTGGTGGACAAGAAGCTCAACATGAGCCAGCAGTGCACGCTTGCAGCCCAGAAAGCCAATCGTATCCTGGGCTGCATCAAGAGAAGCATGGCCAGCAGGTCGAGGGACATGATTCTCCCCCTCTACTCCACTCTCGTGACACTCTACCTGGAGTACTGCATCCAGTTCTGGAACCCCTATAGCAAGAAAGATCCGGATGTGCTGGAACATGTCCAGAGAAGGGCCACGGGGATGATCAGAGGGCTGGAGCACCTCTCCTATGAAGACAACGTAAGAGAGTTGGGGTTCTTCAGTCTGGAGAAGAGAAGGCCACAAGGAGACCTTCTTGTGGCCTTCCAGGATCTGAAGGGGGCCTACAAGAAAGCTGGGGAGGGACGTTTTAGGATGTCAGGTAGTGATAGCACTAGGGGGAATGGATCCAAACTAGAGGAGAGTAGATTTAGAGTGGACATTAGGAAGAAGTTCTTCACCATGAGGGTGGTGAGACACTGGAACAGGTTGCCCAGAGAGGTGGTGGGAGCCCCATCCCTGGAAGCTTTTAAGGCCAGGCTGGGTGGGTCTCTGGGCAACCTGGTCTAGTGGGAGGCGTCCCTGCCCATGGCAGGGGGGTTGGAACTCTAATGATCTTCAAGGTGCCTTCCAACTCTGATGATGCTATGATTCTATGATTCTAACTGTAATCCCTGACTTCACAACACCATTTCTACTCAGGCACCACTGCCCAGCTAGTATAAAAACCTACCCCAGCTCAGCTCAGCTTTCATGCAGTTAATGAGTCTGACTGTCCAGTACACACCTCTGTTCTAACACAGAACAGCAGTTATACTGCCCGAAAGACCTCTGATTTAATAAGGAAATCTTTTAACCCGAAAACACTAGCACATGCTTGTGGAAACACATTGCAGAGATGTAAAAATACATTAATAAAGGGTGAGCAAGAAACAGTATTTTACTATGTGTTCTTCACATAGATTAGGTTTAAAACAAATTAGTTATTTCTCCATTAAGTAAAAGTTGTAAAACTTTTTGTCACAGTAAGGCAATACATTCCCAGAAAGCTTTCAGAAAAAAAAAAATAAAAAAATTTCTACTAGGTCTGACTAGAGGAAATATGCTAATAATTTTGGGAATTACAAATGTGCTTGGTGCCTTGTAACACCTTATCCAAAATTCTCTCCTACCACATGAAGAAGGAGGAGTAGTGCAAATCGGAATGTATGATGAAGGTAACACTCCTTGTTTTCATATAAGAAAGCAATGCAAATACTATGAAGATGCATATAACTCATTTCCTTACATACAGCGTGGGCTGGGACATGGCTGAAGAGAGTGATCAAATTGCTGAGATGGGAATAATGGAAAAGACACAAAGTAGTATGCAGAATATGTTCTTTTCACAGTTTCCTGCTTTAAAAGTATACTGGGTTGACTCTAATGCTTTTAAAGATATTTTTAATGTTGGCTACCTGTGTTTTAACAGCTCAGTATTTTATCAATGTTGCACGAAGGCAAGCTTACTTGGCTCCTGATTTGGCCTTGGTTTTAGGAATAAAATATTTGTGAGCTGAATATGGGTTTTTTTGGGTGTCCATTCTTTCAAAGCAATGCCCAGCAGCAGTACAATCAGAATATCATGTCTAACAATAATCATATGCAGTCATTTCCAATCACAGTGGCTACATGTCAGAACAACTACAGACTGCTGGAAATGTGGGGAAATGTCAAAGCATATTAAGCTATCTAGAAAGAAAAAGGGAGAGGTTCACAGCTTGATGAGGAAAATTAAAACCTTACTGAACCATGATGAACACCTGAAAATATCAAAGAATAAAAGATAAATGGGGAAAACCCTGGAAAGTTATGAAACGTAAAAAGGAATAAGGTTCAGTAGCATAATAAATTATATGAAATAGCAAAGAAAGCAAAGATAAACAATCTATATCTACTAAAAAGCTCATGGCCTGCAGTAAGTTGCCAAAATGGCTCTAACAACTGGGAATCTAGAATATTGTGTTCACTTTTAATACTTGAATCTGAGCTGGACAAAGACAGGCCAAAGGGATGTGGGGGTACAGTTCAATTCTTACAATACAATTCTGGACCAGTTGCAGTGTCTAAATTCAAGAGAGTGGTTTAAACAGTCCATTATTCAGCAGTGGTTTGCTGTAGAGTCAGTGAAAAGCTGATATGTAGGTAGTAAACTATGGCTGCTTATGTCAGGTATTACACTTGATGGTTCTTATGCAAGAAACCAGTATCTGGCAGCCTTAGATACTGAGAAGCCTGAGCCAGTCACCCTGTTCTTAAAGAAGGTACCATAACATATGCACCAGTCCATTTGTGGTTATCTAGGATAGACAGTTTGTGTTCAGCCCTTTTGCAGAAAGAAAGTAATTTCCTTCTGGGTCATGGGTGAACTCTTTATTAATCTGCATTGGGTATCTGCCCATTGCCTGGACAGATAAGTACTAAATCTGTGCTAATTGACATGCATGTAGCCTTCTAGTTCAGGGCTTTAGAAGGAGTAGAATGGGATGTAAAGCACATTGCCTGGCTCAGGGCTGCTGCAGCAGACTGTGTTCACAGAGGTTCATGCCAAACATAGGAAGAGGCAACACCATCAGTGCAGGGTATTCCAAATACACATGTGGTGCCTTCATACAGGCTGGACAACTTCCACTTCTAAGATCTTTTAAATCATTATAATTTTTATATCATTATGAGTCTATGAGAAATTCAGGCTCCAGAAAGCTAGTGTGAAGATAAGGTCAAAGTGTCTCTCCAGAAGAGAAGGGTCATCTGTATCAATCTGAAAAGCTGAAAAACATGAAACAAAAGACGAACACAGAAAAAAATGGAAGTGATACAAGACCATTTAATTTAGACAAGATTCTTAACATTAAGAAAGAGAAAACTGAGCTAACCATCAGGGAAAACTTCTTGCTTGTGAGAGACATTAAAGTGACTCCAAAGGTAACATGTGGGATGTTAAAAAAACTGATTGAACAAAAAAGGAAGAAATATACTGCAAAGAACCGTTGCAGGGCAATGAACTGGATGACCTAATACCTCTTTTCCATTCCTTACATCTATGATTCTGTGATTCTAAATATATATTCAGAATTCAACAAGAGGCAGTGAGACAGGAGAGACTTTGAAGAACATAAGTGGAAAGTTAGTGACAGATGAGGTTGATTCTGCTGCAAGCCTAAATGAATTCCTCACCTTATTATTCATTGGAGGGGGGGAAAAAAAAAAAAAAGGAAGGTAACATCTCCGGGACTAAGAGACATTCTCCTAGAGGGGAAAGTAAAATGTTAAAAGGCTTTGCTATTGCACTAGAGAAGATAATAAAGCAATTAGGACTGTTAGATTTGACAAAGCACCAGGCTCAGATGAATTGTATCCTACAATCCTGAAGGAAGTAACAAAGGAAATAGGAAAGCCTTCAGCAAAGGTTTTTGATAGGCCACTAAGGAGTGTAGTTGTACCCAAGGACTTAAGAGGTACTAAAGGTATTCCAGATTCAAGAAAGAACCAAGGGAAGATTCAAGGGACAAGTCCTCTAAGTCTCATTTCAGTTGAGAGGAAGATATTGGAAATATTGCTAAGGGACCATGTTGAAGTAATTTCAATGCATAATGCAGGTAAAAGGGAAAACCCTGAAAAACCTGCATGACAATTTAGCATGTTATGGGAGTAGCAGACCACAGTGAACAGATTGATCTCATTCCTACAGTTGTCGCGGTGGTATAAAATGAAGAGAAGCCCCTGTATTAACTATGATATGAATTGGTGGGACTAAATACTTTCAATTCAGCTGGACATTTCCTTAAAGATTGTCAAAGTAGAGCTACTTTAGCAGTGCAACATTACAGAAAAAAACATATAAAAGCTCAAAGGGAGAGATGCGGCAATACATCCTAGTGGTTAAAGACATGTGATGAGTTTGGCTACTGTAGTTCCATCTGTATTACGATCTTGTATAGACAGATCAAGCCATAATAGCTCTAAACTACTTAAGCTAAGTACTACTACCAGTGCAGTCAGGCAGCACCTAGCTCAACTCAGGCTGCAAAGCCTGACTGACATCTGGGTAAATACTTCAGCATGATCCTGCCTACAATCAACTGTTATCACAACTGCATTACCCCAACTGGGATTAACTAGTTTAAAGCCAGCTGAGGTGAGCCTGTAAAAGCAGTGATATCTGTAGACATGTTCCTAGACCACTGGTCCTCTGTCTTTTCAATTTAGTGAATCCTAATCTGAAGCTTAAAAAAAAAACCAACTCTACTTAAATTCTTTTGTGTCTTTAGATGTAAACTTGTAAAACAGAAATCATGAGAACTATATTCCCAAAACTGTAAATAAGTCATTAAGACATACTCAAGCTTGAGTCTACCAGCTCTAGATTTTCTTTATCTGTAGGTTGTGACTGTGCTCACATTCCCTCAGGAAACCATTTCCTCTTTGTCTTCATCCTTTAACACCATTATTTGTCTCTTACTCTTTTACTTTTCCTTACCCACTTCCAGTTTTCCCTTCAGGAATCCCTTGGAAACCTAGACTTAATCCCTGACTGAATCTGTAACCATGAGCAAGTTATAAAAATTCAGACCTCCGGGCATCCAAATCTGTTATTCCTTTGTTACAGGGTGTTACAACCTCCATATATGGAACATAGTATTATTTCTTCTCTTGACAGGGTTTTGTGGTTTATGTCACCAAGTATCATGTAGACTTTTTAAACAATCGGCCAAAGGAATGGTGAATAAAATAGTCTTTAACTTAGCTTAAAGAGCTCAGAAAGACTGGCATCTTGATCTGCTGAAGTCAATAGAAACTGTGTCTTTCCACAGAATACATGATGCTAGGTCACTTAAAGGTGGGCAAAGAGGATTTCTTCTGATGTCACTCTTCTTAATTCTAACCTCTTTTCCCCTTCAATGACAAGTTTTTAACTGCCCTAAATGTAGATATCCCACTTCCGTGGCTTAAAAGGCCAAGATTTTACATGTAGGATGACTTCACATTCTGTTTATCATTTGCAAAACTTGCCATAAGATGAAAACTTGTAGGAAAGTTAGAAATGGCATTGTTATTAACAAGAATCTTCTCAATAGCCTGATCAGATTTTTTTTTCCTTCTTTATATCTTTGAACAGCTGTTTCTTTCATCTCTCAGTAGTTCCCTCCTTTCCTCCCTCCTTATTTTTTCAGGTTGGCTGTCAGGGTTTTGTTTGCTTGGTTTTCAAGTAGGCACCAGACAGTTAAGTAGAGGGCTGACTAGGTAAAAAGAAATTTTGTTTTGTTTATATGACTGTAAGCACCTGTTACAGATGGATAATTTAGGAGGTTGTTTGGGATTTGGCTTTTGTGGCACTTCACTGTGAACGGAGCAGAATATTTCCAAGAACTGTCTGAGCTGTGTCTTTTCATCTAGCACACACAAAAGGCTACCTCCTGAAGGTAAAACTGAAGTCAACAGGGTCCCACTAGTGTGACTAAAACCATCATTTGGCCCAGAGCTTTCTTCATATTCACAGGGATAGATCCTGCCTGTGGATGCATTTATGACACTTTCAATGAAGCCAGCTGAAGTTGTGCAGAAAAAAAAAGAAAGAAAAAGACAGAGAGAGACAGAGACATTCCCTAGTGCTCTTGTGAGCTTTCAGCTTTAAAGTACAACCTGTGCAGAAGGATTAAAGGATATAATATGTAGCATGCAGAGGGATGACTAGAGGGCATGAAGCCATCTGCAAATGTTTGAAAGATGTTTGCGTTCCCCTTACGTGTGAAAGAAATTACTTCCTATGTTACCAGAGACTTTTCCAAGAAATAGTTGGTAAAAGTAAAAAAAGGGAAACTTAAAATAAACTTCAGGGAAATGTTTCTGACAGTGAGATTGTCTGTATAATTTTGAATGCAAGAGCAAAATGACAAGCAGTAGACAATGCAATGCCAAAAGTTTTTGTTTCCTAGTTTCACCGGGGTAGCCCCAACTTCTTATATCATCTGGGAAGAGAGTTAGAAACCTAAGAAGGAAGAGTTGAGAGTTCAGTTTTCCTGGGAGTGGTCTAATGTGAAATGAGCATCCTAGAAATGCTTTACAGAGTTTGAAGCCTTTCCCTTAGTTGGTATCCTTCTAGCTTCATGATTCCTACATTCTTGACTACTCAAGAAGTAAGAGAGTTATCAAGATCAGAAAAGTTTGAACACACAGGGTGTTCAATACTGAGGAGAGGTCAACTAAGGAATTTTTTTAATTGCCTGTTAATGACAAAAGTGCAATAAATTAATAGATAGCAAAGGAGAGAAAGAAGAAAAGCCTTTAAATAAAACTAAAACCTGAAAAAGTCACAAGACAGTGGTAGACATCCAACTGGTCACACTGAAGGTTGTTTGTGTAAGTATTAAACAATCAGCAGGTTGTGTGTTGATGGTAAAGGCAGATCATGGCTTGCAAGACAGGAATAAGAAATGCGAAGGTAGTAGAGAGGAGCAGCGTACAATTAAAAAGTGAAATAAGTTAAAAAGATCAAAAGTGAAATAAGCTAACTAGATTCAAACCATATCCCAGAATCCATAGGACTGATTTTCCCTGCTCAGATGAGGAGGTTGACAGCGCTGTACCGACTGCAAACTGTCAATTTGTTAGCAAAGACCAATGAATTCCTAAAGATATCTAGGAGTTTTAAAAAACAAACCAAAAAAACCAAGCAAACAAAAAGGAAAAAAAACAAAAAACAACCCCTCCAAATCCTCATGTTATTGGAAGACTACATTTGTGGCAATCATAAACGACAGCTTTCTGGAGACAGAAACCCAGATGACAGTGAGCATTCCCATGTGTTTTCAGGACCTGCTTCAAAATAAGGCCATAGGAAAAAACAGTCACTAATTTGTTGTTGCTGTTGTCTGATTGATATCTGTAAAAGTCACATTTACTTTTAAGGGGGAATTACAAAAAAAAGGAAGTTAGTTGAAAAAAGATCAGGAGTGTATAAATTCATATATTGTTTGCAAGTGGTATTACAGAGTATTTTTAAAAGTATGCTAGAAGCTCAAGATAAACAAGCAAATAAACAACAATGCACCTTCAAGGAGATGAGAAAAAAAATCTCAGCATGGTTAAAAGGTAAAAGAGTTTATTGAAAATGAAAATCCTTCAGAACAACTGAATTTGTATCTACTTAAGAAAAACAGAAAAGTATATAATCCTCAGGAAGCTGAATGTAGAATTGTAATAAGACAGGCAGAAAAGATTTTGAAGAATAAATTGTTAACAGCATAGAAGCTAATCATAAAAGATGTCAGAAGCAGGAAGTTTGCTTCACCAGTGGGTGATCAACGTGCATAAAAAAAACACCATTCAGAAAGTACAAGGTTAGATTGCATTACAAAGTCATTGAGTGCGCCCTCAGCAAGTTTGCCAATGACACCAAGCTGTGCAGTGCAGCTGACACTCTGGAGGGAAGGAATGCCATCCCGAGGGACCTGGACAGACTGGAGACGTGGGCCCATGCCAACCTCATGAAGTTCAACAAGACCAAGTGCAAGGTCCTGCACCTGAGTGAGGGCAATCCCAAACGCCGATATAGGCTGGGCAGTGACTGGCTTGACAGCAGCTCTGAAGAAAAGGGCTTGGGGGTGCTGGTGGACAAGAAGCTCAACATGAGCCGTCAGTGCATGTTTGCAGCCCAGAAAGCCAATCGTATCCTGGGCTGCATCAAGAGAAGAGTGGCCAGCAGGTTGAGGGACGTGATTCTCCCCCTCTACTCCACTCTCATGACACTCCACCTGGAGTACTGCATCCAGTTCTGGAACCCCTATAGCAAGAAAGATCTGGATGTGCTGGAACATGTCCAGAGAAGGGCCACGAGGATGATCAGAGGGCTGGAGCACCTCTCCTATGAAGACAGGATAAGAGAGTTGGGGTTCTTCAATCTGGAGAAGAGAAGGCCACAAGGAGACCTTCTTGTGGCCTTCCAGGATCTGAAGGGGGCCTACAAGAAAGCTGGGGAGGGACTTTTTAGGATGTCAGGTAGTGATAGCGCTAGGGGGAATGGATCCAAACTAGAGGAGAGTAGATTTAGAGTGGACATTAGGAAGAAGTTCTTCACCATGAGGGTGGTGAGACATGGAACAGGTTGCCCAGAGAGGTGGTGAAAACCCCATCCCTGGAAGCTTTTAAGGCCAGGCTGGGTGGGTCTCTAGGCAACCTGGTTTAGTGGGAGGTGTCCCTGCAGCGGGGTTGGAACTCCAATGATCTTCAAGGTCCCTTCCAACACTGACAATTCTATGATTCTATGATGTGTATGGGAATTAAGCCTGAAGAACTGTTTCAGACTGACAGAACACTGATAGATGTTTCAGAAAAAATCAGTAAATTGAATATTAACAGTTTACTAGGGTCTTCAGTGTGAGATTGCTCGATTAATAACAGAGTTGTATCCAATCCCTTAATTATTTCCATAACAGAGAAATGGGAGGTGGCAAATCTACTATCAGTCTTTACTAGGTTTTTCTGAGTGATTAGGTGAACAACTGACGAGTTGTTCCATCTGATCCAAAACTGAAGTTTTGAAAAAATTAAAAACAGAACCAAAAATCATGACAGCAATAAATATGACATGCCTGGGAGATGTCAACATAATTTCTGTGTAGAGAAGCTGTGTTTCAGAAGGAATTCTTTGCAGATGTTTAAAAGCGTGTGGAAAACAGTGATCCAACCTGTGCAGCACACTTCAATTTCCAAAAGCCATTAGCATGATCCTTCACAAAAGCCTCTTAGAGAAACTGAGCTGTCTGAGTAAGAGGGAAGGTCCTCATATGAATTAATACCCAGCATAAGATAGGAAACAAAAAGTAGGAATAAATGCTTAGTCTTCACAATGGAGAAAGATTACTAGAGAACTTGTGCTATTCAGTATATTCAAAAATGATCTGGAAAAGGAGGTAAATAAAGAGGTAAAGAAGGCTGTGGATGACACAAAAGTATGCAGGATACTTAAATCTAAAGCTGACTGTGAGGACTTACAGAAGGAGCTCATGGCACTGAGTGAATAGGCAATAAAATGGAAGATGAAATTCAATGTTGATAAGTGCACATAGGGAAAAAATAACCCTAACTACACATACACAATGATGGGTTGTAAATAAGCTATTACCACTCAGAAAAGAGATCTTAGAGTTAACTGTGGATAGTTCTCCACAAACATCAACTCACTGCTCAGCAGCAGTCAAAAAGGCAATAGAATTGCAGGAAATACTAGGAAAGGAGAAGAGAACAAAACAGAAATCATTTTTATGCTACTATGTAAATGCATGCTGTGCTTGCATCTTGAATGCTGTTCACTGTTTCAGCCGCCTCAAATCAAAACATTATAGCAGGACTTGAAAAGATACAGAAAAAGTCAAAAAAAGCAAATAGAAGTATGGCCTGTCTCTTCCATGAGAACAGGCTGAGGTGACTTAGACCTGGGTAAGAAATGAGACAGTTACTGAGTGGGTGAACAGTTACATACAAATTACAGTTACCAGTGAAATGATTAAGCAAGTTTAAGCAAAAAGAGTTGCTATTTTGTACACGGCATGCAAATAAACTTTGGTCTCTTTGCCACAAGATAACGTTGAGGAGCAATTAATATTGGGCTTTTTTTTAAAATATTTGAAAAATTAAGAAGTCCAGTGGTCTGAAAGCAAAAGCTGCTTCAGAAACTCCCTCACACATTTGCTGTGTAGCCAGGTAATATATTAGGGAATGAACTGAGTTCCTGTGGTCATCCCTGAGCAGTCACTACAGGGTAGTGTTGGAAATTAGAAAAATGACTTAATGGACCATTGGTCTGAATTTGAATCACTCTCACATTAGAGGAGACAGAAAGTGCTTCCTCCAAGGACGGTCTGCAATGTGGTGGTTAGGAAATTGTAGGTTCAAAACCCATCAAGGAGAAAAAGGTCCAGACTGTGACTCCCCAGGCATAGGACCAAACACATCCACCTGTGCCAGCCAGGACATGAAAAAGACTTAGCACTGTTTGGCCTCCCTTGTGCAGAAGTGGAAATTAATGATCCTTCTAAATCTGGTCATCAACTAAACATACATAGGAAAGTGATGCCTTTCCTTCACTGTCCATAAAGGCTGTATACAAGGAACTGACTGAGTCCTAGACATGCAGAAGTTGCTGGAGAAAAGGCAGCCTGCATTGCTACCTGGGGTTTGGGTACTCTGCACCAGCAGGCTGTCTGTATCTTACCTTTCATTCTGGGGTGCAGTGCTGTGATTCTTGGATAAATCAAACACACCAGAGTACAGACCTCCTTCTTTTGATTTAATCCAGGCAGCAGACGTGGGCTGTTATCCTACATGTATCTCAGCTAACAGAACAACATTTATTTTTCTGCAATTTTTCAAGAGTAGAGCAGATAAGTGTCAGGATACAGATTCCTTTGCTTTTCCAGGATCTGGATGCAATTGCACCTTGTTCCCAGACCCTTTCTAACTATCTCTTTCTGTGCCTCCACTTCTGTCTCTGCCCCATCTGACTGCCTGCCTCCAACCTAACCTTCTTCAATATGCAGAAAATGGTCTATAGCAGCTGAGCTGATTCCTCACCCTCTAGATCTGAGGGGAGAAAAAAACAAAACTTGAACAAAACAAAACAAAGAAAAACAAGACAAAACAAACAATCAAACAAAAATACAAAAAAAAAGCCAGCTTAACAGACTACACGTTTTTCATAATATCAAAGCATAAGGAGAATCAGCATTGAAATCACAGGAGGCCACATTAACAAGAACAGTGTTTTACCATCATATCTCTGACTCTTCTTTACATTTAAACAGGTCAGAATTTTTCTTTGCACAAAATCCTGTCTCCAACCACAGCAGCAGCATGATCAGAAAGATGTAGATGTGCATTGCCTGAACCTTTCTTTTTAAGTTTTCATCCATTCTTCTTAACCTGCTGGACCTCCCGCCAAAACTGTGCATGAAGCTGCACAAGAGACAAAATATGCATACAGTTTCCCTGCAAAGCTGGCAGTCTCATAGAAACAAGCAGTGTTTTTTAAAAAACAAACAAACAAACAAACAAGGAGCGTGAATTTGCCTTTGCATGCTCCTGCAAGACTGCATGCAGGTTCAGCTACTGTTTTGCAAGAATAGCTTTCATATATAATGTAAGATCAAAGATCTCTGGGGATAAGTTACGCCTCATTACATTTTCAATACCATGATCCCTCTGAGACTCTACCTTATAGTATCTTGAATAGCCCTAGTGTTTAAGTTCAACAGTGTTGCCTGGTAGGCCACTTCACACATTTATGTCCTTTTAAATGGAAAAGTATTTCATCACATCTCCTCCAAATGCTTTTCTTTTTTTTTCTTTTTAATTTCCATTTTTACTTTCTTTGCTCTATTATCTGTGCATGACTGAAAATAATAACTTGGCTTGACATATTCTGTACCATTTAGATTTTAAACTTCCCCCTCACTCTCCCTAATTTTAGGCTACTGCAGATTTATGGGTTTTTTTATCCTGCATTCATATCATAGTTCATTTCTCAGTAGTAATAGAATTGGTTTTCCTTATCCCTGTTTTGAAGTATTACAAAATTCTTATACTGCAGTGGCCAAAACCACAAAATAATAGTTGAGCAGTGAGCACACTAGAATCATGGCATTTCATTCAAGTGTTTTCTTTTTTTTTTTTCTCCTGTAGCATTCTGTGCCCTTCACGAGGCTGGAAATAAGACTATTTCCTATGGATGTAATTTAAAAACAAATGAAATTTTTATGTTTGGAAATACAGTTTTGTACAGATATATATATATTAAAAAAAAGTCTAACATCTAGGAATGTGCATTTATATTGTGATTTTATGATCACATCCTACACCTATGTGTTGCTTTGGAGCTAATACAGACCATAAAAGGCACTTAAGGGTTTCTTTTCCATTCTGTTGAAGCGTATGATTGATGATGTACCACACTTTTAATAGTGGTCTCAGGAGCAGGGAGAAACACATTTTGCTCCCTACTCCGGCTCCTTCCCTGTCCTCTTGGCAGCCGCGTGCGCTGCTGGCGAGCGCCTTGCACAGCCACTGTGCTTGCCAGCAGCCACAGCTTGTACTGCACACCCAGCCAGCAGGACACACCATCCTGCTCTCCGTCCCTGCAGCTGGAGAGACCACAAATCTGGCTTAGTTGTAGCCAGGGCATTTTGAAGTCCTAGCCCTGTCTCTGAACAGAGCTGTGGGACAACTACAGAGTGATATAGTGGCGTCTTTAAAAGTCACCTCTGCTGGGTTATGTTCTGACACGTGAAAAAACCACCTGTGCTTTAATCGCTGCTTTTAACAATCACCTTAGAGTGCCACCTTCTCCCTTCTCTTTCTGTTCTATACATTCTGTCCCCTAGCTCCCAGATAAAATAAGCAGCATTTTTAGGGAAGATGTCCTTTCGCACGCATGTTGCCTTAGAATTATAGAGCCCCAAATTCTTGATTTGGATCATTGGTGAGTAAGATTATGTGAATTATGCCAACAATCAAACGAGCTGGATAGAATTAAGTGGAAATATTTCTCCCTTAAACTTGAAACAATGTCTGAGCAGGAGTTTGGATGGATTAATCACAAAAAAATGCAGTTTTGGACTATGCTGAAACCGAACATCAATTTAGCAAATGGTTCCAACTCAGCTAAAAACAAACACTCTTTTCTGAAAATGTCAATATAATTCATTTTAGCATTCTCTAAATGTTTTGGGTTTTTAGACCAGACTAGCCATAGGCTTTAGATGCCTTTCACAAGGCCAGTAAGGACTGGATAAAGAAGTCTTTATATGCTTTACTATACTATTAAGGCATCCATTTGAACTGCCTCCCAGCTTGAATCAATGAGCTTTCCCGTTTACCACCTTCATGATTAAATGCAAGTCAAAATCGAGACTGGGATTTTCCCAATCTCTGCAATTCTATTTACTGTAAAGTATTTATTCAGTGAAACAAGGAATGGAGTGATTCTCCCCTTTACACTGTTCCTCTTCCCACAGAATCAATTCGTTGAACATTTATTTTCACTTTCAGGTCAATGCAAACATTAAAATGTATTGTTTTAGTTTGTTTTAAGCACTGAGCCTAAATAACACTATCACTTCCCTGCAGAATATTAGCTAAAGGAGTAACATAATCTCCTCAAAATTGGAACCATATGCTGAAAAGTCATTAATCTATAGATTTTATATATATACACATCCAGAACAGATGTGAGTCAGTGCTTATAGCTGGTGGGGCAGGTGGAATGGATGAGGTTTTAATCAACGATCTGAAAGAAGTGAGAGCATTAATAATAAAGGGACTGAGTCTCTGTTAAAATCGTACAAAATTAAGTGTTCCTACAACTTGCTAAACTCTTTTGCTTCACTGTCAATCAGCTTCAGAACATTCACTTAGAAAATACGAAAAAAATTAAGTTCTGTTTGGACTTAAAAAATCTCTCAAGGCCATGTCTGTCATATGCTTAATAATTTTTTTTTTTTGCTATCTAACATGACAGTTACATGTTTCGATGAAATTGCAGTTCCACAGTAGGTCTCATCTCTTCTCCCAAAGCCCTGTAAACACAATGCATTTCCAAAATCGTTTGCTTCTATAGGGTCAGAATCAGAAAGATGACTCTGTCAATGGACTAAGTGAGAGGTTGCTTTTGACCTTAATCTAAGGGGCAGTAAAATGCATTTTCATTCTTTTTTAAAGTGCTACGTGTGAACTGGTGGGGGGCGGGGGGGAGAAGTTACATGTGGTTTGTAAGGAGAGGGGATTTTTGTTAGCGTTTTAAATTTATCAGCTAAGTGCAGTAGCTGGAAAAAAACAAGCATGTTTTAAAGTACACTAAGCTTTTCCAGTTTTGAACCAGAGACACCAGCCTTCCAGCTAAGTACAGGTAGACAAAAATTGCTTTCGATTTAATTTGATTTTACTAATCAGTTAAAACCATTGAGAGAAAAAAACAGTTGGTACCTTTAGAGTAGGAAAAGGAGGCATAATAATTATTGAGCATAATAAAGTTAAATTCAGAACAGTGGTTCCTGAATCTGTGCTTAGCTTGAAGGTTCCTGATAACAAACAATATACCAAAACTTCACTTGTTTATATCCTTAATCAATTGTTCCTACAATGACACTGTTATTTTAACTCAGCAAAAGAGTGAGATCCATGTATTTCCACAGCAGGTTTCACAGGGAAAGCTTTCCCAAGCATCTTTCTGTGTAGTAAAGGAGGCATTTTAGAAGTGAGGTGATTTAACATTCCCAGAGTCAGCCAAGCTCTTATGAAAAATTCTAGGAATTTAATGAAGGGTCTTATCTTTAGGTACATTGTAAAACATATATTGCTAATTATATCCTTCCTAAAGAATTCTAGACAGAGCTATAGTAATAGCTTTATTTCATCCCAACTCATAGAAGCCTCCTGATTTTCCCTCTTAAAGACATTTGAGTTTGTCCTCTCCAGTAAGATTGCACCTGGGACTGAAAGTGTTCGTGATGGTGCTTGTGATTCTTGTTCTCAGTAGCTTCTGTAGTAATGTTGCATACCATAATAGGCAGGATACCAAATATTCTCTCAGCCCCATCCCTTGAAACCATTTCACCTGATGTGGGAGAATGGGTTCCCTGGACCGATCTAAAGGGAAGTGACACTACATCCTAACGTGGGATTTGTTTTCTGTGAGAGACACAGTTTCTTGTCTCTTCTTTATCAACGTATAAATATTTTGTATATCTAGAACAAATTCTGTAAAAATAAGATCCTCACTGTAGCCAGAATTAGGAAGTTGGAGTTTTGCAGTCCTTGATAGCAGGTGGTCTCTCTGCACCATGAACCATTTTCATGGCACAAAAAGCCTAAATCTCCACTATTAGCATGTAGATGGAGATACCTCTGTCATGTCACTATCTCGTTTTATATAAACCACTCACCATTGAAGTGTTCTCTCACTTCAATGTGTCCTCAGCAACTGATGACCTCTAGGGAAAACTCTTCTATCCCATTAACTATTGAGGTCCCTGTGGAGCCACTATCCTAGAAGAAATCATTTCACCATACCTCAGCTGTGTAACTCCAATGGTATGTGTTGAATCTAAAAGCAGCTTGTGACAAAAATCTAGCAAGTACCATTGAAGTCTAATTTCAAGACAATGACTGATATCAATAATTTTCTAAGCAAAAAGTGCTTATTCTCAGTCTCCTGCTGAGGATAACTCACTTGCTCTTCCTCTGCTTCCTCATTTTTCCCATTCCAATTAAATAACCAACCTGGTACAAAAAGCGATCTTTTAAATTTATTTTTTTTCTTTTCAAACTGACTAAATGAAAATGGGTTTAATTAGAGCATTTAGTACATGCCATACACAGGGCAGGCACATCTGAGACAGCTGCAGCAATAGCCCTGTGTATTAACATTTCAGAAATCTCTAAAAGTGGGCAAATGCACTGTCCTTCACTACAACAATTATTATTTAATAGCTTACATCATCAAATGCCATGTAAAGAGTAAATGGGAAAATCAAATATTGTAGTGTGAGAGATTACTGTTTGTCAGTCACAAAAATAGTCTTAAATTCCACAATTCAACTGAAGAACCAATTCAACATGGCCCTGCTTCAGAGTTTGAAAGGAAGCCATTGGAGAAATTGCAACGTTACCTTGAATGTACATCCCAGCACAATTCTCAGTATGTTTTGCAAGTAACATTATCTCTACTTTAAACAGGGGTAAACAGTGCCTGTAACAAATTACAGAAAGCAGTGCAGAGCTTCTCAAACTGCCGCCAGCTCAAGCCAAAAAATATTCACGATTAGGTTGACTTACTTGAGAAAAACACCATACAATGCAGCTATCCAGATTTCAGATACAAGCAGACTCTGGGCAAAGACAGCTTGAGTTCTTCTGCAACATCTTCCTTAGCATTAGCAGTCTATGGTGAACTTACGCAGAACCAGCTCAGGTAGCTGAGACTACATCTACCAGATAACCATACCAGAGGACAGCCACAGCCTCAAGGGAGACATCAGACTTGAACTCAAAACTGAATCCAGGAAATTATTGAATACTTCTGAATCCTGAAAAAAAAAATAGTCTTGGTTTATTCCAGGTTTAGATTAAATTCTGCAGGCTCTAAAATCTTGATATTTTCCCATGACATAGCTGTGAAAAGATGATGCTGGTTAGCTCTAGCTGCCTCCAAAGACAGATGAGGGTGATTAACAAGAAGGAGAGGGTATTCGTGAAACACGCAGCAGCTGCAGAAAGAGACAGGAGCTCAGCATGGAGCAGGCATGGGAGAGGAAATGTGTTTAAACTAAAGTGCTGGATCTTCTGAGAGCTGTTTCTTCTTTTCTAGAAACTGCCACCACTGCTGAGCAAATTCATCAGCTGAGTGACTAATGGGAGAAGCCCCGAGAGGAGGAGGTACAACTGAGCCAAAACTACTTCCCATAAAGCCCTATTCAGTGCCTGTTTGTCTCATTTATTACTGCATAAAATATCCTTCATGGGAAAGTGACTGACAATTATACTTTCTCCATATATCTTTGCACTCTTCGTTGTCTCGACAAAAATAGGCAGCCTTTGTCTTTAGCCTCGTTCCTTTAAAACCATTTCCTTGCTTTTTTTCAATTACTTAGTGAAAGAAAACGTCATTCTCCTGTATTTTTCATATCACTCTTCCTAAAAGGAGCCACTTCTTATTTTTCCATGCATCATCGGAAGTGATGTCAGCCTCACCTGGAGCATAAATCCACAACCAGAATTTTCGGTTCCCTAGAAAAAGGAGAGAAGCAGGAGGAGCCCATGAGATGCTGAAGTGCATTTTGTTGCCATAGAAATCAGGTAACGAGTGACTTCATCTCCTGATGTTGCTCCAGGAGTGAGGAGTCACAGTTTCTAGACCTGCGAAGGGAGGACTCGGCCAGTCCATCACGATGCAAAGTCAAACTGGCTTTATGATGCCTTTTATTCCTTGAGATTTTAAACCTCTCAGAGGGCACAGCCAACAGACAGGTATTTTGTTCTCAAAATAGAAAACACACACACTATTTGCTATCTTACAATATCTTTCCCTTTTCCTTCTGTTGCTGCTTATGACCTTCCGTATTTTCACGGTGCTCCCTGTTTTGAACTTAGGTTTCCAGTGGCTTTTGCCTGTCTCTGATCTCCTCGTTTTAGAGTCTATCTTATCTACATCACTTGATTCTGTACGTTATATTTGGCTTTTTGTTGAGAACAGAAGATAAGGTGATATACTAGACAAGACACTGCACTGAGATTTAGACTTGCCTTAAATCTGACCCAGGCCCCGAAGAATAGTAAGTTATTTTGTCTCCCTGAGGTCTCCTTATCTGTCCAACTGGGACTGTAAACTGCCCTAAGCAGGGACATGCATCCATTGCCTATGTCTGTACCATCATTAGGAAAAAGGTCTCAGTTGCACTTGCTGTATGTGGACACCATGCAATCAAATTGAACATACCATCAAACAACATCCAAACAAGGCAGGGCTTTCCATGTGTAGTAGCCACTGATTTCTTCAGCAAATGCGTACTTCATGAACTTCAAAGGGATGTTACACTTTCTGCAAGATTACAGTATGACTCACAAAAGCCCTGTCCCATATTTGCTTTTGCCACTGGCCATGTCTGCATCTCACCAAAATCCTAAGTAAGATAAACAATGAAGAAAGTAACATAAGTGTAAAATTTAATAGATCATGACTGCAAGCTTCAAAATGATAAACTCAGAAATTCGTATTAACCTCTAGTAAACAAACTCCTCATTGCAGATACCTACAAGCAGCACTGGGTGCTTTTTTTAGGATGTGATATTTTGCAGGTGGCCTCTGAGAATGAGCTGATGGCAACAGTTGAAATCCTGACTGTGATTAGCCTGGCAGCACACACAAGCTAGTAGCGCTTAATACACCCAGCTAGTCAGCCAGGCTTATTAGCTAGGACCTGACCCAATGCTTTATTCGCATGGGTTACAGTGAGTTTCTGACTGGGAGAAGTATTTGTTTGTTTCTGATTGCAAAATACAGCATACATAAGGTTCTAGTTTCCTGGTACCGTAGAGGGAGTTTGCAGGCTGGTCCTTGATTGGTTAATATGACAGTACATTAGTTTCAAGCAACAAAATGGTGGACTACTTGAATTTTTATTTAAAAAGAAAAAAAAAATTAAAGCTAAAATAAAACTTCCAATTAAATTATGCAAATATGAAAGGAAGTTAAATATTTAGATTTTTAAGGATATCTTCAAAATATCTCCCCTGAGTATAGTAAAATTTGCACTAAAGGGCCTAGCAAATACATTAATTTTAGAGAGGATTTATTGGATTTAATGCAGTACACATTTAAATGGGCTGTGACAAGTAATTCAGGAGTTTCAGTGTACCATATGACATATTTTATTTTTTTTATTACTACTGACGTGTCAACAGATTTGAGGAAAACATTTTTTCAGTAAGCACAGCTGCTCTCAATTTGGATAATGATAGTCCATCACCACTTTTTGTGTGTACAAACAAAGGGAGTGAATGTTCATGCAAAACAGGGAGTCTGTATAATTCCCATTCATAAACCATTTGCTGACTGTACAGGGTCAAGACAAAATTATTATTTCAGTTACCGGCCTCAGCAGTACAGATGCAGAAATAGAATGCTTTTCTGGTCTTGGTAAATTTAATTTCTGTGAACTCTGTCGTCACGATAGCACATACAAATAAGAAATAGACACTCTCAAAGTTCTTATTACAGTAACAGCACATTCTGCCAACATAGCCATTCACTGGATATTTCCAGTGCTCTACTTTTTATATTGCTCTATTTCTGTCTTTCCCAGCATATCTGCCCGTCCAAGATCTATGATGTTCCTGTGTGATTGTTGCTAGTGGCTGCTCACTGAAAATGCAGCTGGGTAAGCTAATTTTCTTTCTTTCCTTCTACATTACTCTGCAGCAAAGGTTTAAGTTTAAGATTCTTCATCTATCTCCATACCTGTAGGTAGTAAATTTTAAGTTTAATGGTAAGAAAATGTGAATATTTATGACATTCCTCATTAGCACAAAACTTGGACTGGATTTCCCATGGCTCAATTGAATTACTTAAGCCTTATTTTAAAAAGCAGTTGTTTATTTATTCAATTGCCTTGTGGAACTTCTGGCCGGTTGAAACTCTCATATATTAAAATATTTGCAAGAAATACTATTTTCCGCTTTTTCCTCTCACATTTGCAACAATTATGTTATCTGAGAATAAGGGCTTTGTCCTTTATGTTAGATTACAGGCAAATGATTTTTATCTATATTTTAGATAAAAATCTATAAAATGGTATAGTAAATCCAAGATTTGCATCAGAATAAACCTCTAATCTTCCAGGAGCTGGATTAACTCTCCTTGACCTTCCTGCCACTCTATCCAAGAGGAGACTGCAGATGGAAGAAAACCTTTCCCTTTGCAATTTCTGGGTTTTCAGAATTTAGTTCAAAATTACTGTCCTGAGCAAGCTAAATGAAATAGAAATTGAGTATAAAAAAGGAGAAATTCAACTTAATCCACTATGTACCTCACACCTCTGTTTTGTTTGGGTTTTTTTCTAAACCAAAATGGTTTTACCCAATTACTTTTTTCCTTCTTAGAGTACCTCTTCCCACAGAAGTCACTGATGACCTATTTGACTAACACCTGGTTTGAACCACGATGAACTCAGTCTGTTTGTCAAATGGACCCAGGAGAGAATTCTCTAGTGTATTTTTCCTGCATGGGAAAAGTAGTCTACGACGTTTAAAATACTACCACTTGTGCTGATGAAGTATAACTCAGCCTACAACAGAGATCTAGGGACATAAATATACAGAAGTGGAAGAGATCTCTAAAGTTCTGAAGCATCTTCCTGTTTGGGCGATCATGTCATATAACTCATTAAAAATTTAATAAATTCCATTATGAAATAATTTCACCTTTTTTTTCTCATTACTCCTATAGGAGGGCTACTTCAGAACTTCAGGTCTCTGATGGTTAAAATCTTTCTGTTAATATCCAGATTAAATTTATCTAGGCCTCATGAGAACGTATTTGTCTTTTAAACAACTTTGGGCTTCAGTTTTAGTTTCTTTTGAGTGTGGATGTAATCTTTATTTCGATCAATTATAGAACAGAAAAAAATTCCTGTTGGAGCTTCATCTTGGTATTTTCTCTGCAATGTTCAGAAGTGTTTCTCCTGATCCATACAATAAATATATTTAACTTTTTGATGTATTCATCATGTGTTCATTGTCATTTTGTCATTATAAAATCATCTTGTGCTCCTGGGATAATTCCTCTGCTGATTCTTGCTGAATAACCTCTAGTTTTCACACACACAAAAAAAAAAAAAAAAAAAAAAAAAAAAAAAAAAAAAAATTAAAAAAATTGCTACAAATTGCAGTAGACTTGTAATTTTAATTTACATTGTACACTTACAGTCAGACCATTTCTATTACACAAAACGTCAGCCAGTTCTTTCTGAAAGATTTTTATCTTCCTCTGTGTTACACCACTACTTTTTGTCATCGTCCCCTTTTTAACCACCTTTAATTTTTTTCAGACAACACCAGTTACACTGTTAAATAAGTTTAATCTGAAAACTAGTCCACAAGAAACGTCAACAGCAGTTTCTCTTGGGATGACTAAATTCTCCTTCTGCACAACCGAATGCCCTTTTATTTGAATACCTCAGAAATTACCGTGATCTCTCTCATTCTGTTTAACTAAAAATTTTCAAGCAGTGCTTTATCCAAACAAATTTTAACTGCCTGCAGTTTCCTTCTGCTTCCTCTCTGGCTACAATGGCAACAGAGAGAGGCTAGACAATTACCTCTGAATAGTCATCTAATTTCTGAATGGATGAAGTTAAATGAGATGAAGGCAGTCCTGTTGTCTGAATTTGTATTACCACAGTCAGACGGAGCATTCAAATTGTATTCCTGTTGTCTCTAAAAGCATACATTCTTCCTATCCATACAATAAGACCTGTTTATAAAAGTGATATTGTCATGGGAATAGAAATAGTAAATTAGATTATTCAGAAACATGTAAAATCCCAGCCATTGGTAGCTCAACAAAGAAAATATTCATGAATCAAATCAGATTAAAAAAAAAAAAAAATCAGGGAACTATTACTTATTTGCAAAAAAAAAATAAAATAAATAAATTCAAATTTACTCATAGTTTTTTTTCATTAAATTGGTCACAATAACATTACCTTTTGCTTTTTTTGAAAAATATTGATGAATGGGTCCTTTGCTTGAAACTGTTACCAAAATTACTATTTTATACACAAGTTGTATGCATTTTTTTGTATTTTGTTTATTATTTAAGTGACAGTCAGAATGGGTAAAAGTGTCAGACAAATTAGTCTATTATACTTTCCTCTAAGCCAAATAACAAAAATATTCTTCGAGATTTTTGTCATTAAATCTGTATCTTTACAAGCATCTCTATGATTTAACATGAAGGGCTTTCATACCTTTCAAAAAAGAACCTAGAAAAAAACATGCAATATGTTGTTCGCAGAGACACTGAAATTGCATCTAAACAAAAATATTTGTCATACTATGGGCATTTAAAATCTTAGACAATCAAATTACTGTGGCAGTCAAATTATTATGCATTGTCAACACCACAAGAGCTATCTATATGTGTGCTCTTAGTGGTAAAGGAATATTTTTTTGGTTAGCTTAGCCCAATAGTGCAAGAAAGCATCAGGAACCCTTTTTTGTTCAAGAGACACCGTATCATATCTATACTATATATTTCATATTTAATGAACTCAGTTATACTATCTAACTCAGAAATATAAGCTGTGATCACAGAGCTTAATTCTTTTTTCTTTTATTCTTATTTCTGAAGGATTTTTTTTTTTTTTATGTCTGAAAGAAATAATTGAAAAGTAACTGTTGAATATCGCCCAGCAAAAAAAATTAAGAACTAATCATGACTTCTTAAATTCACTTTATTCAAATAAAGGAAGCACCTTGTTTTTAAACATACTGAGTTCAATTAATTTACACTGACCTTAATATTTGCTCAAACTCCATGGTACAGATCCAGGCACGTCAGCTTTGATTATTTAAGCAGATAAATATGGATTTTAAATTCCAGCTTTAAGTTCCAAAGTGTTGGTCTAAATTCAAGGACATTATTGAAAAAAAAAGGATCCCAACGGTATTAATCCCAAAAGAGTACAATAATTTCCACTCCTGTACCTAATACTAAAATAGATAACATTACTATGTTTTATACTACTAGAAATAACTGAAGACAGAAAAACAGTTTCTAAGCTTAAGCACTAGTATTTAATTGTCCAGAGTGTTTAACTTTCATCGCATTTTTTTGTCAGCTAATAGTCTTCCAAATAGCACACAGACATTGATCAGAGGCTCACACATAGGCAGTAAGAACAAAACTGCACCAAGTTCGGCTCTTTTTCCTGTCAGGGTTTTCCACCTGTCCTCTGCAGACTTTGCATCCTCAGATATTTCCACGTGACCTCATGTTACACACCAGGACAAGCAATACTTATTTTCCTGCTATGAAAACATCACTCCGATGAGTTGCAACACAGCCCTTACATTATTTCAGACACTTTCAAGCGGCAGTGATGTTTATGTTTTCTGCTTGTTTGGGTCTCAGTGGAAAATGTAGTGGACTTGGTGGGGGGATGGTGAATAACACAAGGGAGGGTTAAAAGAAAAGCACTATGCAGAAAAAAAGAAAAAAGAACAGCGTATGTTATGCATTATTTCTTCAAATTAGTACTATGAAGACTATTTAGTTGCTATCACAAGACAGAAAAGCTGTCCATTACCTTGCAAAGGACCTTGAAGCTTTCTCCTACATACCACCTTTCATACTCAGCCTGGGTTGTCATATACCTGTCTCTGCAAGTTTAGGCACAGTCAGCAAAATCTGCAAGAGATACATAAATACACAAGAACTCTGTAGCACACTTGCTGAACTTGTTTTTCAAAACAGCAAATCTTCTTGAACCAATGTCATCATAAAAAGTCGGGCTGAAGTTCACACTCACACAGGACCATACCATTCACACCTTGAATGGCATCTCAGAATACAGTCTGTTGGGATCTTGTAACATGAAAATACCTTCTGAGAGCTGCTGTGTAGCTACAGTGTGCCTCTTGTACGGCATATAACTCCCATACCAGCTTGGTGTTGCTACGCTCATCATCCACATTTAGTACAAAAGAAAAGTGAGACTTGGAAAGATCTTGCCAAAGGATATAAAATTCTGGTAGGAGTGGAACCCCACGAACTCACAAGAGGTGTCTCTGAACTCCTCTGTGACTCCATTAGTTTGAAATTCCTTGTATTCGTGGAAAGAGATGACAACATTTCTAAGGGAGCCTTACGGCTCAGTAGTTTTGACAAAGCAGAGGAAGCCCACGTGATGAATTCCAAGACTGTATCCGAAACATTGAACAAAACAGGGCCAGGGATTCTCTGCTTTGAGGTACGTTGGCGCAGATTGGCTGTATCTACAGCGCTGAAGAATTGGCCCTGAGTTCCCTTTGGTCTCTTTATGGTGCCCCAGTAACTGTAGGGCATAAAGAGAGAATAAATTTAACTGAAGGGCGGGTAAAACACCCTCTTCCTAGTTCTGTGTGTGATACTAACAGGCTCTCTCCTCCCACTCCCTCTAAAGTACTCCTGAATTTGGCTTCATTCCAGAAGAAAAACTACAGCTACTCTGGGAATGTGTCATTGGCTACTTGGGCAGAAACTGAAAGTAAACTGGGAAAAGATTGATTAAGCAAATGATGAAAAGAGAGCAAGAAAAGGCCAGAAGGGGGTAGTAGGAGATCTTACCTGTGTAGGTGCAGAACAGAATAGAGTTTGTAAAGTGAAAGAAATAAAACCGGAGATATAAGAAGCCTGATTTATAAAGGCTCTGTGACAGATTTGCATGTGTGTGACCCTTTGTGCTGCTCCAGGCACACCTCACTCACAGCTGCCTTAGCGGTGGACTGCAAGACCTCTATAAGCTGTCTAGGCTGCACTGCTCAGGCTGATGCACTCAACTGGACTTGAGCATTTTTCATCTGTTGTCTTTTGGTAACATAGAGAAGTCCAGCTAAAATCAGTTTTTTTATTGAAGATCTCCACAGCTTGAAACTCTTTTTCACCAAACCTCCTTTTTTTCTCTTTATAAACTTTTTGTAGTGGAAGACCTAAGCAGAGATTCCGATTGTGCTGCTGCGACAATCCTGGATAAAACGGCTGACCTCAGCACATCTCCTTCTGTGAGGTTTGCTCCTGTAGAGCTCCCAAAAGAAAGTAATGCAATCTACTGGAATCATCATCAGCAAGGTGTTATCTTTCTGTGGCATATTTTTCAACAAATACAGAAGATGTGTTTGTTGAGCAGACAAACAAAAATTGAGCCTTCACTGGTTGAAGGCACAGCTAGCTTCATCATCACCATTCATCTGCACTAAAATATATGAGAGGTCTTTTGAAACTCCGCACAAATAGTTAGCCTTTAAAACAGTATTTTCGGTTTATTGGAAAGATCCAGGACTGTGATTTTCTTTTTAAATTGTAATGAAAATAAAACACAAATGAAAATCAACAACCTAACCCAGACTCCCTCCTGGGATGTTATAATGTGAAAACTGTATCCTATGCGCTGAGTTTATCTCCTGCAGATGCTCATTCTCCTGGAACATTTGTATTAGATGCTTTTTATTGGTCATCACTTATTAATATCTATAATATCATTAGGAGGCTGTTTCTAACATCTATAGGCCGTTTTCACAAACGTATGTGTTGTCTTTAAAAATGTCATTCATAAGGCCATCTAGTGTTAATATGCCTATTAAATATAGGGAACAAAGACTCAGTCCTGCAGAAACTGACATGTATTAGGACAAACCAAAGGAACATAGAAAACAATACAGCTGCTGATTACGTATTTAGCCTTAGGAAGGTCAGCAGTACAAAAGCAAAACAACTTTCATTCCAGAAAATGTACCCAGCTTTATTGGCTTTGGATCATGTAGCTATAGGGGTTTTTTCCTATTGATTTTTGTCTCGGTTTTGACTGTGGCCTAGGAGTCAGATGCCTAACCTGCTAGGCAAAGCTATAACTGCATTATTCACAGTCCCATTCAGGTCTGTTCCTAGACATAAAGGCCATTGACTATAGATCTTGTTTTCTACTCCCCTCTGCTACAGGGCCACTGCTGACTACAATGGAGCTCTGGGCTGGTGCATTGTCAGCTATTTCTTGGGACAAGTTCCAAATTTCAATTTCTTTTATTAACCATTTCTACATTTCTTCCTTTCATCTGACTCTAATGCTTACACCCCAATGTGCCCAGCACCTAGGGCAATACAGCTTTTCATTTTGGCAGCCAGAAAGAACCACAGACTCTTTGCCTGCCTTTACTTCTGCATGTCATATTAGTATGAGCTGGTGTAATTGACTGTAGCTGGCATATGTTGCCAATGTTGTTCAATTGGCACAGTGAAGGGACTTCCTGAAGAAAAGAGAATATTTCCACAGTATTTTCAAGTCTGTCCATGTAAACTTATAATTGCCGGGAACCTGTATGTTAGAGCAAGGCTCTGACCAACAGGCAAGCAGATCTCATACTGTTCTAACAGATGTAGACGAGCAGAGACTGCCAAGTGAGTGTATTTGCATCAGTTGTGTTAACTGAAGGCGTAATTTTCAGCTGAAAAAGCTACTTACAGTTTAAATAGCTTTAGGCTTAGGACTGTTTTACTAACTTCTAGCAGATTTTTTTTGGAAAAAAAAAACCTCAGCACCTCTGTAAACTTTGAGCTAGGCAATGTCTTGGAGTGGAACAGGGCATTATCGTGGAAAAGTTCCTTGTCCCTTTTAAATGTGCCTTCCCTCTTTTCCCTCTTTTAATTCACCATCTGAAACTAACCAAGGGAATCTTATGCATTCCTGCAGAGCTTCATCTGACGAGGTCAGCAGTCTTGTTCTCTGCATTTTTTTCTGCACAACAGGGGTACTCACAATATAGTACGACCCCCCGGTAAGGGTGATACTACATGGATTCTTAAAAAGAAAAGCATGTGTGCCAATTTGGCTTGATTTCTTTGAACACATTGCTGGATTGTTAATGCAGGGGAAAAGGATGGTCATATAATCTGTCTGCGTTTCACAACTGCTCCTGGTGCCACATGACACTAGAGAGAGATTTCTTTACTAAGTCAGAGAGCACATTACAAAGGGTAAATGCGCCGAATTGGATTAAAAGCTGGCTTGTAAAGAGGAAATGGTTTGTGCTGGAAAAGAGCGGACAATTCAGGATGACAAACAGTAATGACAGGGTTGCTGCAGCAAAGCTCAGTATTAATAATACCAACAATGATGCATATTAATATAATACTTTGCACTTCTATAGCTCTTTGTTTTTTTCAAACTATTTTACAAACATCTAATTAATCATTATCTAATTAAGAATGACTTTGAAAGGGGCTGGAGGGGCGTGTATGACAATATTCAAAATATGCCTTTGTTTGATAATGGCACAAAATAGGAGGAGGGCAGCAGCCACAAAGGCACAGAGCATACACATTCAAAATGTTTTGGATAGATGAGGTTTATGGTCTGATAATTGGCTTATGCAGTTCAGCATAGAGAAGTATAAAGTAATGAGAGAAGGGAGGATCAAAACTATCCACAGAGACTATAGCCTGAAATGAAGCACAATACAAACCAAGAATAGACTTGGATGTGATAATGGATAATGCAGTAAATCCCTCTCTACAGTATTTGGCAGAAGCAGAAAAGGCCTTGGGATTTACATTGTATATATAATCAGTGTCTTTTCCTGTTAAATAGGGCAGTAATGAGACTACATTAGAAATGTTGTGTACTTCTGCTCTTCTTAAGCCAAATTCCCTACTAATTTACCTGTTGCACGGCTCTTTTAAAGTCATCAGAATTACAGGGGCCGTAATTTGACCTCATATTTTTAGTGTTAATCTTACTGTTAAAGAAATTCAGGGCCAAATCAAGATGTCATATAGTTATAGGTCAAGCCCGTGGGCAGACAAACAAGTCGACATCTGCAGAAACTGATGTCAGTGCTCCATCCATCTTCTAGCAAAATAAACTGGGATCTGTTTGGAGGGGCTCCATCAGCTCACATCACTGTATCTCAGGCAAATGCATAATTTTCTCCCCTCTATAAGATTATGTTGAGGAGAAGGTGTCAAAAAGAGACATGATCATACACAGAGCCAGCACAGTATACAAACAAGCATGACAGCCAATTCACAACTATGTAAATTGATATTCAAAGTCACTGCAAACCAAACGACACCTAAATTTGGAAGATTAGATGACTATCATCTACCTCACTTTCGCCTCCCCACATCATATTCACAGAAATTCCTCTGAATATTGCAGGAGCATTTGGTATTTGGAGGAGATAGCATAACTAATGAGTATCAGCTGAATCAACTCTACTTATTATAGGAAGGACATTACTGGTAATGAAAAGACACAGCAAAGGCCATGCAAAATGATTAAGGGTCTGAGCGCCTAAGTTATAAGGAAGATTGGCTTATAGTAGAGGAAAAGAAGCTATCTTAGAAATATTTAAGAGTCTGAAGGGATCAAATAGGCACTAGAAAACTGATTCGAATAGTAATTAATTTCTTAATAACACTAAAGTTTATGTTAAACGTGCACAAGGGAAGTCACCTTCACAAAGAAGAAATGCAGGAAATATTTTGTGGCAGAGACATTGGTGCAAAAGAAACCTATAGAAAAATCAGCAACTAAACACAAGGCAACATAGAAGAGCAGTCCCACATGAAAAGAGTAGAGTAGCTTAGTTTGTTGAGGGAAAAGGATCTAGTTTCTGAGTAAAAAATGTCTGATGTGTGCAAGTTTTCCTATTACATTCTCCAAGTATCTCACACTTCTAGTCATGTGTGCAATTAAAGAATTCATACCCTGGAGAAACAGTGGTATCAGGTGGTTCTACTCACAGCTGAAGTCTTCTGTCGATATAATAGCAGCTACCAAGGGACACTCATATACCACAAACTCAGATTTCCCTCAGTAGGTTAAAATTGCTCTTGTCTTAGCTATTTGTACTTCTGCAGGCCACTGGTGGCAATGGAGTCCAGCCTACAAGGTTATATGCAATACAAGTTCTAGATTCTCTGCTTTCTTCCTCTCCTTAATCGCCCTCTTAGTTCCTGACCTCATTCTTGTTTCTACACTTTTTATTTGACCTCAGCAAATGGTTGCTTATCCAGAGGAATATAGGGACCACATTGACTTCTTTGGTGGTCCATTTTCTCTACTGTTGCTGTCACGACAGGATGCAAAGTCTATACCCATAAATGAATATCCATCCACGTCTTCTGCAAAACTTATGCTACAAGTCAGAATAAAAAACCTTGAGAACAAAAGATCATAAGCCTGGAAAACTGCCAAACCCACGGGGAATGAATAGGAGAGATGAAGGTCATTGTCCAAGTCCTCAAGCTGAAGTGATTCCAGCAAGTTTGAGGAAGTAGGTCACAAACTATTAGAGAATAATGAAAAGAAAAGTCTTGAAATATTGTTTTCAGCCTTATGTGAGACAAAATGTGTTCTTAAAAGAAGTCTAGTAATCAACGTGACTCCAAGAATGTGAACATCTACTGCGAAGACAAAGCAAGTCAACGTGCAGGTTGAAATAAAGACAGTTTGATAGGGAAAGTGTTGCATGTGCAAGCAAAGCAAAATCAAGAATTTATTTACTACTTCCCATTGGCATACAGGTGTTCAGCCATCTCCAGAAAAGCTAGGCTTTATCACACATAACAATTACTTGGGAAGAAAAATGCCGTAACTCTGAATGTGTCTCCTTTTCTTTTATCCGCAGCTTCCATTCCTGAATATCATATGGTATGGGATATTCTTTTGGTCAGTTGGAGTCAGATGTCCCAGCTGTGTCTCCTCCGAGCATCTTGTGCACCCCCAGCCTACTCATTAGCAGGGCAGCATGAGAAACAGAAAAGGCTTTGATGCTGTATAAGCGCTCCTCAGCAAAAACTGAGACACTGGTGTGTTATTAACACGGTCTTAGTCACAAATCCAAACCAGCATTATAAGAGCTACTGAGAAGAAAATTAATACCCCAGTCAAAACCCATACATTCATTCACCTTCTGTGACCCACAATTCTTTTAACTCATCTTCCCCATTTTCTTTGCAAGGATAGTCAACATAATTTCCTCAAATCTAAAACAAAGGTAAATTCATTTCTTTATCAACACTTCATTTAGAAAAAAAGTATAAAATATTTTTTTAAAAAGAGAAAAACTTTCTTACAACACAGTATGATTCTATTGATATCTTTAAACTTTTATGTTTAATCTTTAGGAGTATACAAAATAAAATATCCCAGACTCTAAATACTAGTACAGAGATAAAACACCTTTTGCAAAATCTCTATCAGGAAATAACGAAGTCAGCAAGTTTCAATTCTTTACATCCCTCTTTCATAGCACATGAGTAGATTAAAAGTAAAATTCATGCAAGCTTTTTAGAAAAAAAAAAGTTCATGTCAAGTAAATTAATCTGGGGCTGTCAAAGAAAATTTGATAATATGATTTCTAGATGATTCATTTGTTAGTGTACAAAATATGAATAGAGTCTCTAACACAAGTGTGTGTCCACAGATTTGACATGCACCTGGCATCAAAGGACATCCTGACAGAACAACTTAAAGGTTCTCATCTAGAAGAATAAAATCAAATTCAATTAAAAAATACATAGCAATTACCATACTGTGAAATTCAGAAGGAGAAAAAAAAATACAGTAACTTTTCCACTAGACAAGATCTTAGAAAAATATGACAACTCATACTGTCTAACATGCAGGCGATGTCATTTATCAAACCCAGGTAAAATGATAGTGCAGCCAAGAATTTAGACTTGCCTTTAACTCTGTGTTATTTTATTAGACTTCTTCCATTTTGCATTGTTACTGGACCATATCAAAAGCAAATTTAGCATTAGAACTTCTTTCAGCATAACACACACGAAAAAAGAAGGAAGGCTTTGGACTGAACAGTTCAGGTGTGGAATGTAATATTAAAAAATCTAAACTTTCAGGGAAGAGTATGTCAATGCATTTAATTGTAAAAGTGTCTTGCTATAGCAGCCACGCAGTGATGCAGGCATTATATATTGTATTAGCATATTACGACTGCTGTGCTTCAAGACCAGGTCTTTTTTGGGATTCGAATTTTAGCTTTTTGAAAACACGATGAGCTCAAACAAACAAACAAACTGTCAGCCCAAAATTAGTCTCTCAAACGCTTTTATTAGGTTATATTAAAATAGTGGCTGACTTGTATCCACAGAAGGGTATAGTTACAATATGTTTGCCTGCTTAGCTACATAGACACTTATAAATTACTTCCACCTACCTAAAAACTACTTTTTTTTTCCCCTGTCCTTGTCTTCATTTTTCTCTCTAGTTTCAGCAAAATAAGTCAAGTTCTAGACAATAAACGGCTTAGTTAAAAAAATATGTGGGCCATTAATCTTAAGATTCAACTAAATCTCTGTGGGTTTTCTTAAATTTCCCAGAGGAATTTTTAAAACCTCATATTTTTAAGACCTCAAATTCAAACTCTGTTAATTTAAGCTAGTCTGAGAAGAAAAGAGATAAATAATTCACTCCGTAACCCTTCCCATCTCTCCCACTTAACTGCTCTAATAAAAGTGGTTAAGAATGGTACAGGTAGTGCTAGAAGGAAGAAACAGTGGTATTTTCAAAGCATTACAGAACGGAGACTGCAACAGAGGCCCTCATAGTCAGAAGAAAGAAAAAGAATGGCCTTCCAGCAAGAGGGGCTGAGAATAGCCTAAAACAGCCTAAAGCAATGAAGAGAACAGCCTAAGATCTAGAAAGACAGAAAATGTACTGAACTAAATGGGACAGTTAGGAGTGAGGTAGCTGTGGTCTACTGGTGTCAGCAGAGACTTTGTGCCACGTCATCTCTGATACAGCTTTGCTACATCATTACCGTAACAAGAGATGCATACACAGAAACCAATATTCTGATGCCTGACCACCATGTACTGGAAGATCAAAAAAGAACAGTCAAGCTGCAACCTAAGTCATCAATTTTGAACAGTGAAAAGAAAAGGACATTAGATGCAACAGTTTATGTTCTATTAAGATTGGCATGGTTCAAATACAGAGCAATAGGCTGCTGGTAGTTCAAAGCTATGTTAAATAAAACCATAAAAAACAATTCCCTGTCTCTATCTATTTATATGCTAGCAGTCTCTCTATTTGTCTTTCATCATTTTCTGTGCATCATTCTTCTTTTAAAATGGAGCAAAAATGATGATTTAAGAACCTAAACTTGCACTGAAATCTTGAAACCCAGCGTCTGGCTCCTGAAGAAGCTCTGGATTTATGCATTTGGGTATGATATGTTCTAAGGGGATCTTAATTTGCTTTCATCATATGATTCTTTTTCACTCCTCACATACATACTGCACTCCTAGTAGCTGTGTGGAGCTAAAGAGTGAGATACTGGCTTGAGGAAGAAAAAAAATATTTCCAGTTTATATCTGAACTGAAAAGGAATCTAAGTGACAGATACCGAAGCTGAAGCTTCAGAGAGGAATATTTTCACATCAACTGCATCCAGAATTTGCAAAAGAAACTTCCAATTACATTTTTGATTTTCTGGAATCAACATTTGTTTTCATAATGTTCACTGAAATAAGTAATTGAGCTGAAATTAAGAAGTCCTTTCAGAAGTTTGACTCCTCTAACTGTTTTGCATGGTTATGTTAGTGTCCCTCTGGCTTTCAACTGAATCCAAACAACATAGTTCCTTTGTTTATAAAACGTTACATGTGCCAAAGATGCACTGTTTTGTTCTAACGCGACAAGTAGCAAATGACAGTGCTCTGGGGAATTCCAAAGAAAAAGAAAACAAGCACAATATGCTAATGTGCGTCTCCATTGCCTTTCCGATTATCCTCCACAGATATTTTGATTGCTATTGCACTGTAGATAATTGTGATAGAATTATACACTCATAGAATAATTTGAGTTGAAAAGGATGTCTGGGGATCTTCTGATTCAAGCTCCAGTATAAGACAGGGTGAAATTAGAGTAGGTAGAAGAGCACTTTGACCAGCTGAATATTGAACATCTCTGAGGGCAGAGATTCCACATCTCTGGGTATATTGCTCCAATATTTGCCTACCCATATGTAAATTTTATTCTCCATAAATCAAAATATCTGTAGTTGTGCCTTCCATCCTTTGCAGCTTGTCCTTTATCTGCGCTCCTCTTAAAGAAACTTGACTCCACCTTCTCAGTAGGTTATGGATAACAGCAATTAGATCCCCACTATCCCCTTTAGTTTTCTCTCCTCCAGGTTAAGCAAACCAACTTAATCAGCCTCATTTCACCTGTCAAATTCCACATCCCCCTAACCATATTAATGACCTTTCCCTGAATACGTTCTAGTTTGTCGATAACTAGTTCAAGGGGGGCCCAAAATGGATCACAATCTTCTTTCTCATGTTCCACGTGGCAAGATGACAGAAAGGGAAGAAATATCTTTCAGATAATGGTGCCTGTACAGAACACCTTGACTTTTGTCTCAGGAATAGATCTTTAGAGATGTAGTGCTCCTGATTCAAGAAAAGGCTAAAGCTAAAATCACATTCAAATGAGCTCTCATTATTGAGGTGAGAGGGAGCAGCCCTCCAACATTACAGTTTTATCTGCTCAAAGGAAAGACATGCATAGTGAAAACCTCTATAATCTTTGAGAGTAGAACAGCAGAGTAACTTAATTTTTAACAACTAAATTGAATAAAACAATTAAATATTACCTAAGCCAGACTATTAAGATAGCTGACCATAGGTGGCATCAACACAATGAAAATTAAACCAATTTGAACATAGAGATATACAGTTTTGCAGTTCAGTATGGGAGGTACAGAATGGCACTGCATTGTGAAGTAATCTGTAGATGTTCATTTTCTACAGACAGTCCTACACAACAGATTTACTATAGTACACAGAGACCTAAATGGGGTAAATAAAATAACAAATGATGCAAGCACTTTATCAAATATCATCCTTTTGATGAAACTTCCCAGAAGATGGAGGTTTTGTTTCATTTGAGTGTCAGTAATTTGTTCCGTAATTTCTGATCACAAAAATGTGTGAGGTTAGTGCCCGACCTTTGCTTAAGGGAAAATCTTAACAAAAAAACTTGTTGTGAGTTTATATCAGTAACCAGATTCTACAGTCTTCACAGTTGTGATTATTTTAACCCTACTGAGTAGTTTGTAGCTTTCAATGACTAGCAGCTAAACACACTCTTGGTTAGAGGCTCACACTTCGGCTTCACCCCAGCATTGTATTCCAGTGGCGTGCGATGTGTGTGCATGTGTGGGCAGAGGGGAGGGCAGGCAGTGAAAATTGGACGGTTTTAGCACACTATTAGAGCATCCAAGCCTGAAGTCACAGTGTTTAATGCTTGGAATGGGATGGTCAAGCAAAATGCTATCACTTTTATCTGGAATCTGGGAATAAAGCCAACTCGGATAAAAAAGAAAAAAAAAAAAACAAACACACCACCAACCCTGACTAATCTGACAGCTGTGGCTAAGCATAGTGATAGCAAATGCCAAGCAGGCCAAGAACTTGAATACTGTGCTGCAAATGAAGCACATTGATATTGTACACTGGTGGTATATACGGACAGCTGGATGGAGGTGACGTGAAAATGAGTGGTAGGTAGACATTTCAGGAATCACATCTGCAAGAATCTCATTCTCTCGAGGATACCTGCAAGGACATCACTTCAATTCCACTTTCATTTTGCAAATTTTTTTGAATATGGACGTTTGAAAGGAACATCCGGTCTCCTCAATGTGGAGAGCAAAACTCAAAGGACATGCTTGAAAACCAAGAGGTGATGCTCCAGATTTCTTAATTAACAGTTCTGCAACTGTTGTGCAAGACAAAGTTTCATGGTTCAGGTATTTTTTCAGAACAGGCATTGTACCTGGGAGAAGTTCTCCAATGTAGAGACTCCTGTATACACTGGAACAACTTCTAAGCTGGTGCAAGATGAAGTCCTGCTGTATCAACTTGCAATATTACAAGATCATAACACTGTCAACAAGGCAGTCAAGACTATCCCCAGCAGAAGAGAGAGCTTTGTGACACTCAGTGCATGGCAGTAAAGCAAATCTTAGATGGAGATTTGGGGAAGAAAACCTGAGATTCAGATGCTTTGGTGATGTGTGGAATGAATGAATTTGAAAGAATAAATGAAACAGGTAAGACAGCTTCAGCATTCAGCCTATGGTAACTCTAGTGTTTTGCTTGACAGCAGTCTGGGGGCTCATAATAACAGAAAGTCTCTTCAGTAGGAATAAACTGCACCATTTATTTTCTAAGTGTGAAATCCCAAAAGGGTCTCAAACAGGCTCTATATTACTATTTGGGTGAAGAACATGATATGGGTGTCCTTGGTTTGCCTGTAATAGCTTTTAGATATGCTTGCACTCTATTGCACTTAATATGTCACCTTATTCTTTGATTTATCATCTTGTTTTATATAGAAAGTGTGCCAGAAACATACAACTGAAAGAATGGGGTGAACCTGTACTTGGAAATTCTCCATATTTCTTTTTCATTAAGTGTTTCATGATGATATTTCTTTTTAATTCTAATCCAGCAAGCACCTTCTTGGGACCAAAACTTGGTACCTTGGAGGTTCCTTTAACTGACAGAGGGTATGCAGAATCAAACGTGCCTGCTGCAAAGAAATCAATTCATCCAGCCTAGTTGCCTGCCAATTTCAGATTAATTAGCAGTTTATTCAACTGTCTTGCGTAGGAGCTTCCATGTCTCCCTGTAGGGAACTATTCCATCTTTTCATAGCTTTCATTGTCACATAGACTTTACTGCCACCCAGCCTAATTTCTTTTTCCTTGATTTTGTATTTTGCATTGTATTTCCCAAAAGGACTCACAGCTGTGTCTCTGTTTGAATCTCCTTTTGTAATTTCTTACCACATTTCTGTTCTTTCAGTATTTCTCTGTAGTGTGTTCTGCATCCTCCATGACACTGACAGTATCAGCTCTCACTGATCTAGCATCCTAAAGCTCATAGCTCTAGAGAATCCCAATACCTTCCACCCTCCAAATGAGTATCTGATTCCGTTTATAATTAACAAGTTTAATGGGCCTTCTGCCTGTTTGCAGCTCATGGCAATGTCTTAAGGAAAGCAGTTTCATTTAACTTTTCAGGATTTTGATATTGCTGTTACTGTTTATTTTGAAATACAGTTTTAACCAGAAAAATTCTATTTTGACACCACCGAGGTTTCATCTATTTCATGCATAGGTTATGGGTATGAACAGGAATAACAAAATACACAGGCAGATATTAGTTCAGGAGCTCTGCTTTGGCCTGTTCTGTTTGGTCTGTTCTGGAGCTGGCTGGAATTGGCTATGCCATGTGGACATTCTCTTCCTACAGAGTCCACGCTTGAAGCCTCCCTTCTGCCAAAAGCTTGCCACAGAAACCCAACATAAGGTCTCATTACAGTGGTGACAGCATTTTGACATTCAATAAAACACCAGGGGAATCAGGAGGATTCAGTAGGTGATTCTAGTACTTCAGACCTTCAAAAGATAATCTTCATAATACAGGCTTTAAAAAAAGTCAGAATCCATTTTTTTTCAAAGACTTTAAAATACTATGGGTTCTGTTTTCTGAACACATATTTTCCCTGGAAAATCATAATGAATGTGATGACCTTTGTTTATGTTTGTTGATTTGCAGCATACGATGTTGTGTGTACCTAACAGGCTGCCGTGTACCCAGCAGTAGTCAGGAAGGAACACTTCTAAGAAAAAAAAGTCTAGAAACACCTGANGGCGCTCAGCCAAGGTCAAACCCATCACAGGGCTGACAGAAAATTTGGTGGAGGACAGAGACAACAAAAGCAACTGAAACCCAACAAGATGAAAAGGGTATTTTATGTTCTGTTGTACTGGGTTTATCTGGAAAGGTTATGAGGGGTGGCCTCTGTGAGAAGAGGCCAAGGGCTGTCCCATGCTGTACACAGCTGGGTCCAGCCAGATCCATCACAGACCCACTGTAGGACGTAGCTAAATTCGTTCTGAAATCTGTTACACTCCTGTGAAAATATACTCAAAAAAGAGCATCAAACACCAGAAGGAGAGAAAGCTTCAATACTGTGCAAGCACTTAGGATGATGAGTTGCTCTAGGCTCAGGGGCTCTTGCTCTGGGTCCTTGCTCAGATTCTTCTTCATTTCTTCAGCGGCTGGAATCCAAAGTTCTGCCTTCAGTCCTGATATGAGTGTTCCTGAATCCAGTACCAGAATCCAGCTCCTGAACTCGGTTCCCGTCTGCTGCTGGGCCCTGTCTGGGACTTTCCCGGTGCCTGCTCCACAACATCAGTAGTGACAGTGACGTAATTGCCATCAGGGGGGATTGGGTTCCATACTGCTCTTGTATATATTTGTATATATTCCGTTTTATCCATATTATTATTTTCCTTTTCATTAAAGCTGTTCTAGTTTCCCTTTCTAATTCATAAGTCTCTCTCCCTTATTCCTTTTCTCTTCCCCTTTAGGGAGGAAGGGGGAATAACAGAGAGTGTCTGTTAGGATTTGGGGCTGCCCTGACCCTAAATCACAACAACACCGACTGCCTGGAGCTGCACTGATGGCACCACGTCATAGACTATGTACCCTGCTCAGCCCACCTTCTGCCCTTACATAGTGGGCATGATGTCAGTATGATATTGAATTCCCCATGGTTCAAGTATCAACCAGTTTGGTTGTCTATCCTGTCTGTGGCCCCCTCCCACCTTCTGGTAAAAATTAACCCTATCCTAGCTGAAACCAACACAGAGGTAGTACTTACTGACAGAGTCATGTTCTGAGGCTGACTTTTCTCACTTGTTGACTCGAATTGCCCATATATAGACATATGAGATAATTAGAGAATTTCTAGGATATCCTTTTTTCCCTCCAGTTTCCAGGCCAGTAGTATTTCTCTATGTCTTTTATCTACTTGGTGTTATTCAGATGCTTACTAAAATCGAGGACACTACAAATGGTATTAGGCACCCCTATTTGGGATCCAAGTTAAGCTTGGAGTGTCCTTTTTAGGATAGTGTTTCAGATAATATGAGTTCACTGTTGAAAGTAGAAAATATTGAAAACAAAATATATTGCACCAATGCAGTGATGTAGTATTTCTCAAACCCCATTGCATGTCTTGCTATGTGTAATTGCATAATACTCTGTTTTTTGAGTCTTCAGCTACAGGTCAAACAACTGGAAGTAACCCAAGTGACCCAAGGTAGTTAACTATAACACAGAGGGCTACATTTGAACCAGTGAGCACAGGCTGTGTGTATTATCATAGAAGAGGTACAGATACTCATTATCCTAAGCACTTACCTTTAGACTTCCTAAAATATACATAAAAAATGAATCCCATGAACTATACATAAATTAGGCTGATAGTCACTAACATTAGCAACTATTGTGTAGTCAGCAGATTGACTATAAAGGGAGTCTAGGGTGACAGTTCATTTTCAGTGTTTAAAGTTAGGTGGGATCAATGCCATATATAAAGTCTCCGCAAAACTTTAGCCCATCGTCTTAAGGATTTATGCATATCCAAGATCCTACAACCAATTCATTCCAATAAGGAGGGCAACTATCAGTGACTAGAGTTTGTTATTTCTTGTTTGCTCTGCAATTTTCACAAATGAGATACAAAATGAGAAAAAAAATAAATCTTGTCTAGCAGTACTTCATGATCTAATTTAAAGTGTTCAGGGAAGGAATATTATAAACATAGAGAAGCCAACAGCCAAGTTGAGCTCCCAAGATCAGATTGAAACACAGAAATTTGAGTCATTGATATTAAACCCTGAAAGACGTCAAACATACTTCCAACAGAAAGCACCATGGGATAAGAAGTTACTCAAGATTTTATATTAAAGTTTCAAGAGATGTCATTTCACTAGCACCGGGACATTTTTCATTGACAAGTTGAGAGAAACATTGGCTTCTTTCTCTTGAATCCACATTGCCTATGAACATATTACATTGGCCTTTAGGAAAAGTAAAGCTATATGCTCAGGGCTTTTTGCTCAGGATTTTCCTCAGACCTACACTATAAACCTTCAAAAAAGTACCAAAATCATTGTACTCCACCTATAGTAAATTGGTGAAAAGGAATGGGGCAAATATGTTAGAAAGTTTTAGCACAAAACACCTGAATATTATTGCAACAATGAATATTTTCTGTATCTAGAAAACAATTTACAAAAAAAAAATAAAATCCGAATATTCTGTTTGTCTTCAGGCTGATTAAATTTCAAGTTCATCAAAGAAATAGACAAATGTCACATCCAAGATTATTAGTTCTGAACGCAGAAAGCATTTTCTTCTACGACTATGAGATATATTGTAGAAAACAGAGTTTGATTTTATGAGGAAATTTTCCATTGCTCATTCCACCCTTAGGAAGATTTCAACTTCTCTGCTGCGGTCATTGACACCTTAAGATTTTTTATTAAATAATTTACCGCTTACAGATGTTTCATCAGACTTGAACAATAAACCTAATTCTCGATCACATTAGCTTTACTGTGTGTCTACATTTGGGTGCAATGCCTGCCCCAGAATTTTCTACCTAACAGTATGTTAGTCTGGGTAGACATTTGGGAATGAGGAATGCACTGTTTGTAGCAATTTTATATTCAGGAAGTTCACTCACCACTCGAGTGACATGTGCCAATGAATTTCATTCTTTGGATTACTTAATATAGAAATAATTAATAATGTTATACAGTGTTTGGACAGTAGCTGGTTATCTGTCAGATGGATCACTGACTTAAATTTTACAGCCTGCTTTTTCCCATAATGTGATTCATGTAATGATAAACTTAGTATGATTTTCTGATTCTAGACTCAATTCAGAAAATACATAAGAACAGATTTAAATGTAAGTATGCTAATGTTTCCATAGACTCCAAGTTAAGCATATATTTAAGTGTTCTGCTGTCTCAGAGCCTAAGTAAATCTTGATTCTTTATCTAAAATTTGCTTTTCATAAACATCTGTGAGCTTCAATTCACACATTTGTTAAAGAATGAAAAGTTCAGCTATAAAAGATACCAACAAAATGAAATTCTGTTTGAAATTCACCAATATGTTTGCTAATCATTTTTTTTTTCAGTATTTGCCCATGTCTGCTCAAATGTCTGGGTTTTGGCTTTTCATCTATTTCAGGAACATTTTAAGCAAGCTATGCAAAAATCTTCCTTTGTGCTAGTTCGGCATATTTCAGGAACCTTGAAGGATTTTCTTCTGGTCTTTGTTTAGTTTTAAAAAAATTTATGCCTTCATGTATACTGTGGAAAGCTTAAATCACTGAAACTTCTTCTAGGAGTCTCTTTTTTTCAGTGTTCGTTCAGATGCAGCTTATATTTAGGGGATGTTGTGAGCAAAGATGCCTTTATTCATGTAAGTGCCACTACTTTACTAGACCTGGGGAACCTTTATCTGTTTATATTTCTTTTAACGTGAGTACCTAGAGGCTTTCCATCCCAACATTACTTAATGAGCTGTTCTGTGTCGTTGCCTTAGTTGAATACAAGCACCTTCAACATTAATTGGGGGAGAAATGGTATGTGTATGGAAATTTCTATGACAATCACAAAGCTTAATTTCTGTATGTTTTTAAAACAGCTACTCACCCCTGGCTTCACATCAAAATACTAACATTAAATGATTGTGGCCTTCAAAGTTTCTATAATTTAGTATAAATATTCTACCAACACCTAGCAATACCACTGTAAAGACTTGCTGGTGATTGGCCCACCTTTCCTTTTCCAGGGCTATATCTGAGGACATATATATAAAAAGACTTCTTACCTGAAAAAGAAATTAAATACAGCAGAAAAAACAATTAACAAATATGAGATATGGGAAAAATCTTTCCTTTTGGAAGGTACAAATTGACATAAATGACATAAATAATTTTCTTCATGTTTGATTGGAGAACTAATAAGCAGCAGAGATAGGACAAAGGATTTCAAGCCACTATGTGAAAAGGTTAATACCAGTACTTCTTCCTGCTACCAATTAATCTGAGCTGTGATTATTTAACTTGTTGCTTTTTTCTCTTGATTTGCAATGCAAAGTTTTACAATCCAAACATACTGTTAATAAAATAAAAAAAGACAGAGTACTCCAGAAAGATATCACAAGGGTTGTCATCTGTAGAGAAACCATGAGCCTTTAGAAATGTCCCTCATATGAAATATTATTGTTCTAGTTCTGTTATGCGAAAAGGGCAAGTAAGAGGGACTTCTTTAATTTTATTAAACCGTTCATTGATTTATACGCATCTATCATAACCTTTCTCACTCCTGTTTACTCCAGAATAAACAAACTTCCTTCTCAACTTTTTCCTCCATACAGGAAAATTTTTCTTACTCTCTACCCTTTACCTTTGCCTTAATTACGGTCTAATTATTATGTAAATGGCCTCCATTTATTTCTGCTGCATTTTTTTTTCACTAATATGACCAGTAGACCACAGTACTTAAGATAAGGGCAAGCAGGATTTATACAATGTCATAACATTATCTTCAGGAATGTTTTATATTCTAGCCCTTACCATAGCGCATGTGGTATTTTGCTTCAGCTACTTCACGAAACAGATGATCTCCCCACACTGAAGCAGTTTGCTAGCATAGCTTTCCCTTCTTGCTTTCACTTCAGTAGTTTCAGCCAATTGCTCTTCTCGTATCTCCCTTACCTATTTGCTTTCACCAGAGGATAGTGAGAGAAGAGGAACCAGGATGGAGAAAAAGAAGACCAGCAGCAGATTCTGGATACTGTTCTCTCACAACCTCTTGCCTTCTCGGTGCTTGGCCAAAACAGTCAGTTCACCCTGGGTTTGTCCCACAACTCACTGCAGTAGCTCAGCTCCAGTGACCAGGAGAGGTGCAAGCACATTGAGCAGGGAGAAGAGGAGAAAAAAAAAAATATCCTTTGAAATAGGAGGTGGAGAAAAGTGGAGGGAGAGAACAATGGGGGTTTTGGGGGGTGATGGAACTCTGGCAGGTACTTGGAGAAACCACAGTAACAAGATTGTTCCTGAACTGATTGCAAATCAGAGCTACAGAAATGACAGAAAGCTTTATTTGTTTGGGGAGTTAGAGCTTATTTTTAACCCATAATTACTTCAGATTATTATTTTTTTTTCAATTGGAATTGAAGTTTAATTTCCATTTGTAGTACTTAAATATCTCTGAACATCAAATTCTTCATTCCGGTGAAATAATTGCATCACATTCCAGTGTTACCATCTTACACAGTTCATCTCTTCTCTAGCTCATTAATGACTGATACATCAAACTATATAGAACACAGTGTTTTTCATCAGGTACCTCTATACTGAATGTTAGGTACAAGGTTTACCTCATCAAATGCTTTTGCAATCTAAAAGCAGAATATGTAGTCCATACTAGTCACCAGGGCTCCCTTGAGAGAGAGGGTCACCATGAAGCACTTCCACAAGGTGAGCCATCTTATCTAGGATAAAATGATTCACCCCCTGTTTTCTGTCTCTTTAGCAGTTTCTGGTACATAAGTGCAATTCACCTCCAGTATATCAGGGCTACTTAATTTCCTTGAAAGCCTCCTTCAAGGGGTTTCATAAAAGGCTTGTTGAAATTCCAAATTAGTTATAATAACTGCCTTGTTGTACCTACAATTCAGTTCAAATACTCAGAAATTAAAGATGTGTAATTTTCTTCCATGGCAGTCATATTTTTTCAGCTTTACCATTTGATACCCATCCAGGTGTTCTGTAAACAAAATAAATCTACATTTATAATTCAGACCTTTATTTCATACTAAAGCAAATTTGAAATCTACAATTTCTAACACTTTTTTTAAAGGTGATTATACTGTCTGCCATCAAACTCCTCAGGTGGGGTTGATTAATTTAATGATGAATTACATCTATTTTGACAGCATTTTCTTTAAATTCCTTCAGCATGTCATCCAGTCTTGATACCTTGTCACCTTCCAGCACCTCTCCAGAACTTTAACCACTGCTACCACTTCCTTGTATTGACTCCAAAAGTTATTTTAGGATACATATTTTTCCATCATGCTTAGTGAGAAAGACAGTCAGAAAGAAATATAATTATTTCTTGACACCACTACCATATTTCAACACATTAATTTACGATAGTGTGTATTATACTAGATTTCAGGTTGTGGAGGAGGAAAGGAAGCAGGAATCCAAATCCATTCCCCTTGAAACTTCTGGAGATACACTGGAACTGTAAAATCATATTTACAGCACAGAAGGAAACAGAGTCAGAGACTTGAAACCAGCGAAGACCAACCTCTTTCACAAAGTACTTGGCTGTAGGACATAAATGGTGCTCAGCATTCAAAAGTAAAACAATTATTTTGTGGTTGGTTTGTTGTTTTTTTTTTCATTTTAAAGTTCATGAAATAGTATACCGTCTCTGTGGCCACCTAGGACAGAGTTTGCATGCCCTGTGATGCAGTACAGAAGGATTTGGGGGTTCTTGCACGTGTGCAGGATGTGGGGACAGAGTTTGAAGGTACAGAGTGTAAAAATGGGATGCTTAAATGATTGCAATATGCTGTTATTTGTGGAGGACAGTACATCAGTATTTGGCAAACAAGGGCAGCCTAAGTGTAAACTTAATGTTTGTCTCAATTTGTCTCAATTGGTACACATACAAAGAGCCAAAATCTACCTTTTTGGGACAGATATTTTTTGACAGATAATGAAGTGGAATATAGGGGTTTTCTTCATGTCGCTACCACAAGGTACCTATTTAATTCAAGGCTATACAAGGACAATCTGCTATGTTGTAATTTATTGTCATTTTCTCACTATATTACTAATTTATATTTCTACTCTTCTCTTTACATTCTTCATTATAATTTTCTCATTCGTTTTACTGGTAGAACAACTTTGGATTTCAAAAGGGAGAGGAACTCTACTTCAAAATAGAAATTAATAGTTCAATGGGGTGCCTCCAATTTAGGATTTATCAGTAACAAGGTCATGTATACTTCTAGTATTTTCATGGATAAAAGTAAAATACTACAAAGCAACTTCCTGCACATTTTCCTAACTGCTCAATGAGCCTCATTGCTTTAAACATAAATGACCAAAAGAAACATATCTCATTTTATGCAAGAGTTAAACCATCAGGCTAAAATACAATCTTTCCACAGTCAGACTAAATTAAAAGATACTACATCAGTCCCAGAAAGTTAAGTAGATTTGAAGAAAAAAGAAAATGCGGCATAAGTTAAATTTTATAATGCATCATCAGCTCTCATGGTTTTTTTTCTTTCCCCCTTTTTAATCCTTACAATGAAGGAGAACCTCTAACTATAGAAAGAGATTTATCGCAGATGACAAAACTATGAAAGGCAATCATAATTTGTGACATTTCATTCCTGTTCCCTCCTTTCACTCCCAAGCATAAAATTTCCAGACAAGTTTTGTAATGACCTACCAGGTACTGATTGAGCAGCTCCAGGTAGAGTCACAATTCAGACCCACAACATACTGATAGCTTTCCACCAAGAGTTATAACATTACTTGAATGACTTGCTATGATTTGCAGCCTGCCATTGCTGTATGTGTTTTTACAATAATGCTTCATAAATACATTGCAGCCTCAGCATCTGATAACTGAAGCATTTCCCATAGGTGCATTATGGAAAATATTTCATGTTTAAATTATAGAGAAATATTGTCCCTTCTTATCTCCCAGATACATTATCCCCACAAACTATAAATGTTTTGGAAAAGGGTTTATCAGTTTTAATTAGTACGTATGGAGGAATGAAAACCTGCATAATTGCATTTTATTCCTCCTGAGCATTAAATTCACTATGTGTCCATTGGAAAAGAAAAAAAAAAAAAAGATCTTTAGCCTGGAAATTATCAGAATGGGGATTATTTCAATGAGATAAAGATTAAGAGTAGTAAGAGCCGATTAGCTGAGGCCGTTTAGTAGGATATAGAAACTTGTATCTGCAGTTTGTGAATTCAAACCCAGTTTGTTAGTGGAATCCAAAAGATTTATCAGAATAACAACCTTCAAGAAGAAAAAATGCCTTGTGATCAAATAGTCTGACTTTACATAAAAATTATCTCTTTATCCCAGAACTACGAATACCTATTGTTTGATCAAATTTTATGCCTCAGGAATGCATAAAAATATCTGATGGATTAGAGATGCAGAGAACCCAGCCTTGTCACTTGCCAGAAATTTGCCTCTTTTTTTTTTTTTTTTTTTTTTTTTTTTTTTTTTTAGAACCGTTGGGCACAAGGCATTGCTGGATTTGCACAGTATCTTCATAAATAGACCAGCTGCTTTTTCATCTCATTTTTCTGGGTCTGTTGTATGTTGTCTATGTTCTCTTAAAAACAGAAAGATGTCTGCTGTGCATAGTGTTCTAGTATTAGTCTTTCCAGTTCCAGTCTCCCTCACCACTCCCCATCATTATTTCATTATTTATGTTCAAAGAGTTATACTATTTCTTTTTACATGAGAATGTTGTTGAGTGCTTGTGTTTGCTTCTTTACTTCCTCATTTTCTTTTCAGTACCCTTTTTTTTTGAGGACATACGTGTTAGCTATGGTCAATACTCTAAGAATGAGGCCTAACTTATATAAAACTCAGCCAAGAGCATGACAGCTAGCACGTACAACTAATTTCCTCAGCTTTCTAATCTATATACAACTAAATTCATCAGAGCTCTCCCTGACTGGCTTGAAAGGCCCCTGGGTAATGAACATTTGCCACCCACACATGCTCAGAAGTGCTTATTCATCGGAGATGAACATGGCACCCACCTGTCTCATAACTAATGTGGGTGTGTGGTGAAAGTATTACCTCAAGTTTAGAAACAGACACATGTATTCATTGTTCCAATTCAGCATTTTCACAGCAATATATTTTCTTATTTTTTTTCTACAGCATTTTGCCTAAACAGTTGTTCTCCATGTCATATTTTTGCATTTGATAGACCTCCACCTGAAATGAGTAGTAAAAATGGAGGTTTATAATAAATTATAATTTTTGCAGTATTGCATATTGATATGGTATAGGCCTATATTTATCACTTGTATTATACTAATACATAGCCTCAGGGCCAGGAATCAGAGCCCTTCTGTGCTGGATGCCTGCCACGTATTTAATAAAAAATGTAATTCTCTGCTCCAGAGACACTACTTTCTAAACATAGAGTTGGATAGAACAGGTGGAAAAAAACAAACGTAGACAAGGCTATAGTGAAACAATCATTTTTCATCTTTCAAAATTGTAACCGTTATGCTACACAGAAATTTAAACCTGTCTTCCTGTGTACCAAACACAATCTATAGTCTAGTTTCATTAACTATGTCTTTTCCTGTTAAAAATATTTCTATCAATATTATTTCATTGGATTTAATCACTTTTAAATCACTTTCACCGAAGTATAAAAAGCTGTTGAGCTCCTTTGTTTAAATACAGAACATAGCAATAATCACTCTTTGGTGTTATTCTAATTAGCTCAATCTCCTCGTGGAGGATAACAGATGCGTACTAACTCAGGACGATTAGAAAGACACTAATAAATGCAACATCATGGCTCCTCACAGAATGCAAAACCAGATCCAATATGTAACCGAAGCACTTTGCAAATTACATTACCACATTTCAGGAGATGGAACTTAAATCTCTCATTGGGATAACTTCAGACACAAGGACTTGTTATGCTTATCAGTCAGTATTCATACAGTTAGGTTTTGGTCCCTTCAGTCGATGTTAGACTACAGAGAAAATGAAAGTTACCACTATTCAAAAAAAAAAAAAAAAAAGGCTAAACTGTTGAATCAAGAAATTTGAAAGTGCAGGGACTAATTCATAACTAGGAAAACTGCAAAATTCCTTGACTTTCTGTGGAATTGCCATATCTTCTCCTGTCAGTGTTTATAATGTATCTGACACTGAATGTAAGGTAAAGTAGTAAAAAGTCTGGAAATTAGGAAGAAAAACACACATTGGTTTATGAGAGGGTAGACTGTTTCATTTTGTTCATTTGCTTTTTCCCTGAGATCAGTTTTATTTCAAACAAACTGTAATGCTGAGGACACCTCAAGGAGAAGAACACTGGTGACATCGTGTCTTGTAGAAGTTTAATTGTCCCTTCTGTGCCTACTTGACAGGGAGCTCCTGAAAGTTTTGCCCTATCATTTACGAACCAGTAAGGATCCACTATACAGCCCATTGAATATAGTAGAAATTGTTCTGCAGGCTTCGATATTCTTTGGATCAAATCACAAGAATTAATCCAAATAAAGCTATTTTTTAAAAATATTAAAGTTTAAATTACTCCATCTGCGAGTGATTCCAAAGTTGCCTTATCCCATCAAAAGACACCTACTAAATTCAGCATGAATCCCTCTTTCAGTAGTCATATCCAAAGGGCAAAGATAACAATTCTATGAGATTTAAAAATTAAGCTTTTGGGACCAAACTTTTCTGTCTTTCTCCATGAGAAGTTGCCATGGCTTTCAGTCCATCATCATGTCCAATACCCAAGACAAGCAATTAAGAACACGAAACAGTTTAAAACTAAGGCACAATTTATGAAACTGCAGCATACCTTTGAGATCCAGGAAAAAATATTTGCTATTGTAACTTTCCTGTCTTGCCAAAATATTTGTTATCTCAGAGGCAGAATTTTTCAGATCCACACTCAATAGCATCTATAAGTTAGTCCCATTGGAGTCAAGTTGGCACCACAATAACAAGTGCAGTAATACTCTGGGAATCTAGAATAGGACTACAATAAACATGTAGTCTCAGAACACTACAAAACCAAGAAGAGCTCCAGGTGGTGCTAAGAGACATATTTATATTACAAATATAAGGCTTGATCCCATTGTCTTCCCTCAGGTTTAAAAGATATCATTTTTCTCATGTAATACAAAACATTTTCTAATCAGAGTGGTATTTTTAATTGAAAAAAAACCAAACATCTTATATTTCATTGCCATCTTATAAATAACAGAGTTCTTGACTTAGCAATGTTCTCTTACATTAAGGAGTCGCCTACCAAAATAATCTCAGTTATTTCAGTAAGTGTGCTTATGGATACATGGACTTGTTAACGGAAGGCTTACAGAATGGGGATCCATTTAAAATGACATTTACAAGAGAGAAAATTCCTACTAACCTGATAATGCAAGGGCAAGTCTGAATCGTAGAGAGGATGGGAAGTGAGGCAGCCCTGATTTTGCGTGCAGCATAGCATCTGAGGTGTCGAAAGCAATCACTGCTATATTTTGTTTGAAAGCAACAGAAAAACTACTTTCGGAAATGGCACATGCAAATTTAAGGAAGTGACTTACCTATTTATTTGCATCACTGGCTAAAAAGCAGTTTTCCCTGCAGGCTATAAAACCATACATTTGCATCTTGCCTAAGATTCCATAACTTTCCATCCCCTGACAGACCAGCTTGCAAGAAAGTGTCCTTGAGTGTCAGAGCAAGGTGGTCTTCTTCATCTTATGTCCCATCTGTGGGGAAGGGAAGAGATCCATGCAGAAATTAAAGACACTATGGAAATTATTTTTAAAAAGAAAGAGTTCTCGAGTGGCCTCTGCTGTACTTCCTCTCCTTTGTTTTGTACCAGCACGATCAATGGACTCATTGCCTGCTGTAATTCCCTGCAGTCATTACTTTACAGGTGAGTAATTTATGGCTTTGTAAAGGGCTCTGGGATGTTTGATTATGTCAAAGGTGTTATTGAAGTTCAGATTGTAGTTGTATACTAAATAGGATGAGATTACCGCTGGGATTTATATCATTACTTTTGCTAATTATTCACAACATGGTGCCAATCACACTGTAGGTGTACTTGCAGCAAAGGAAGACATGGTCCTGTTGAGGTGAACATGAACCCTATTAGGTAATAAATTATCCAAAGTGGTGCATGGCATTGGCCTCCAGTCACAGAAGCAATGATGGGAAGGACAAGGAAATCTAGCATCAAAGACATTAAACAGAGATCTTCACTGGAAGGGTTAATTTCCAGTGTGCAAATTCCTCAGTTCTCATCTGACCCAAGTTTCCTATCTCATGACAGTATGTGGTAGGGAATGGGACAGACTTTTTTAGAGCCACAGCATGAAAAGGTGATTGGAGTATAACTTAACTACTGTGGAAATATCTACCTAAAGGGACAAGTACAGTAACTAATAGAATCATAGAATGGCTTGCATTGAAAGAGACCCTAAAGAGCATCTAGTTCCAACCCCCTGCCACAGGCAGGTATACCTCCCACTAGATAGGTTGCTCAGAACCTCATCCAGCCTAGTCTTAAATACTTCCAGAGATGAGGCATCCACGACTTCTCTAGGCAACCCATTCCACTGTCTCACCACCCTCATAGTAAGATCTTCTTCCTTATGTCTAATCTAACAAAATCTAAATCTACCCTGCTCTGGTTTAAAAACATTTGCCTTTGTCCTGTCACCGCACGCCCTTATAAAAAGTCCCTCTCCAGCTTTCCAGTAGGCCCCCTTCAGGTACTGGAAGGCCACTACAAGGTCTCCCTGGAGGTGGAAGTCTCCAGTTTAAGGAGAAGGGTAAAAACTTCAGTGCCTCCCAGCTAAAGTGGAAAGAAAAAACAAAATGAGACATGATTCTTCCCCACAGGATTCAAGTTCTTGTCCCTGTAGAGTCTTCAGTCAGAGTGAGGAAGCTCATACCACACAGTAATAGTTTTCCAATGTGTCTGTAAGCAAGTGGGATCCCTGGGGATTACAAGTGTAACAGCATCCTTAGATCTAGCCCAAATGACAGAGATGGGGAAAGCAGTAAAACTTTATTTTTAGTTGCAGGTACTACAATGATGTGAAAAATCCTTTCCCTCAGAGGGCTCAAACTACCATTTTCTCTCAGACCTGAGAGCAAATCACGCCATTTAGTCACACTCTGTAGCAAGAGTCAAGCATTCCCTTTCTGAGCTCTCACACCCTCACCTTCACCTTTCCTATCTGATGAAAGCATCCCAATTTTGTTAAATGAGCCACAAATTCCAATTCACTCTTTTCAGTGGATCATCCTGACTTCTACTAGGCTCACAGCATTCCACTTGTAGGAAGCTTGTATTTCTATTTTGATGGAGGGACATAGTACAAGGAAGTATGCAGAGGGACCCTGAGCAATAGTGCCACCACCAGAGACCGATTCACAAAGCAACTCAAGCATTATCACACCCTTACTACATCATTTAATAATTAGGCACTGGGCTCCTAGCCTCACCAGAGCTTAAGAAATGTCTTAAACTTCCCTTTCATTATTTAGCAAATAACCATTTGATATTGGTAGCTCATGATTTGCAGAAAACAAATACCTCCAGTGTGTATTGAGGCTGTGGGGAGGAATTTTACTGTGTTTATTTGTTTATTCCATATATTGCCTAGCCTCTACTTTCTGTTGTGAGAACATGTTTCTAGGGATTAGTCACGGAATTTGGAAGAATTATGGTTTCAGCTTTCTGATGGAAGAAATGGAAAATCTTCTAGCTTACCAAAAGTTAGAGAATAATGTTGAATGTAGAAGACAGGACTTCTTTGTCAAAATGTAACTGCATAGGGTATCAGAGACTACATCATAGTGTTTGTGAAGAATAAGATGAGAAGAATTTAAATGGAACACATTGGACTTCTGATAATATTTTCCAGTGATAAATCTTTCTTACTTTCCTAATAATTCATATCCACCAGCACATTGGGTAGAATACTTGAATTTCTGTCCTACAATTGGGGATCTATACCCGGAGAAACTGTGGAGTTCCAGGTTGAAATGTGAAATTCCTAGACAATGTCCTTGGATGGTCAAGAACCCACAAGTAAAGAATGAAAAAACAAATGTGACATGTATGATGAATGTGTTTTTAAGACATGCTGCAGGTCAGCATCAACAACATTCAGAGGTAAAGAAAAGCATTCTGTTTTCTTCAGGAAAGACAACACATCGACGGGTTATGTTTGTCTCAGCTGTCAGATCTGAATACTGATTATTATTTGACTATGAAATACCAGGTTATCTGGGAAAGAGCATGTCCATTGCTAGAAATTACAACTACATGTACTAATGAACCAACTGACTGACACTCCTTCCAGTTTACCCAAGGAAATGTAAAATAAGACAAGACAAGGGAAACAAAGATCGAGGAGTCATCAAGACACAGAAACAGGCAAAGGAGCAAAACCCTATTTTTCAGGCCAACAAAACCATACCTATCAGATAGATAGATTCTGCATGATACCTGGGTCCATTTTCAAAAGAGCACTTTGGTAAGAAAGGTAGAGCTTGGGGAAAAGAAAATAACTTTGATAGATGAGTGGACATTAGTCAAAACAAACAGTGATTTAAAAAATTATACTTTATTATAAAACCTTAAAAATCCATGTGTCTATTTTCTTCCAGAAGGATTTGTCCCTAAACTGATCAATTTTTTTTCAGAATCAAGGATCACAAAATGATTATGCTTAAACAACTTCAACATTCAGGGATCCAAAAGTCCTGCCAGAGGCCTCAGGAAGTAGAACTGCTAAAATACGTAGAAGAATGAAGCCTCCCAGCGGTGAAGGCTGTAGGGACAACAGCAACGGAAAATGCAGGAAAGTCAGAAGTACGCTGGGAGATAAACACAGCAGTGGGTTGAACTATCACCACCAAAGCTGTGTACATAGTATAGAGCTGGCTGTATTCCGGCTTAACTGATCAAAAAGAAATCAAACACAAGCGACTTCAAAATGAAACCCTTGCTATAAAGATGTGCTCTTCCTCCTCTATATATGACTACTTCTGTATTTTACTTTTGTTATTTAAATGATTTATCACAGAAAAGATAAATTAAAAAAAAAAAAAAGAAATTAAAATGATATGAAAACACATAATCCAAAAGCTCAGTAACTAAATTCTAGACTTGGCCAAAGGTACTGAATTACGTTGCTATTTTCCAAGTACTGGTGGTAGCAATTTATGCTTTTTTGTTCAATGGAACAGAAATAACAACAAATTACTAGTATCTGTGAGAGAATCAAATATCAAAGATTCATTGCTTCCTTCATTAGTCAGACATGGGTTATGTCCACACAGCATTTTCCTGGCAGAAACCATCTTATTCTACCCATCGCCTGAGCCAGCTCCAATTTGGGAGCCAGAAGGCATGTTTATCACCCAGTGAAGCCTGAGATAATGTACCCTCCCTCCCTGCAGGCCTTATCAGCTTGAGCACATCCCACCTCAACCATGGCTGCACCACTGCATCCAGCTACCTCCAAGCACAAGCAGAGATTGTTCCAGTCCTCCTGCACAATTCTCACAGATGCCTTTACTGACACCCTTGTGCAGAAAGATAACCAGCAGTAGGTAACTATCAGCAGCATTGCTGAAGGAAAAAGTTTGGCCAGCTGGCATAACACTAGCATTTATAAATGTTTTCTAGCTGGCCCTTCAGTGCTCGTACAGATCTGACAGAGAGGCAGGGAGGAATGATTGGGGAGCTGAAAAAGCAAGACTGTAATTTTGATACTACTGCGTACAAGATAGTGCCATGACTGGAAACATCATATCACTCACAAATGCTGAAAATAACAGACTGAAAGGATCTATAACTCCAGTGATTTATTTCAGCATCATTTACTGCTCTGTTTAAACCAGGTGAACAGCACAGGGAGGTTGTATTATGGTAAAAATACTGACGTATTCCAGCCTGCCTCATAGAGCTGAACTTATAAAGGATCAATGTTTCATGGTCAAAAAACTGTTTCTATGCCAGTTTTGGAAGGCTCAGTAACACCTAGGGAAGAGGTGGAGGTGACTGTGAGTTGTTGCTATGATTAGTAGAGAAAAATTAGTGATGGGTGTGCATTTGCACATAGCTTCCCTAAACTCCTCTTTTGAGGATGTAGAAAGCAAACCTGCTTTATGATGGATGATTTTAACTTAAGGGATATTTGCTGGACAACTGGTTCAGTTTGTTGTTGAAAACAAAAGATGGGAGTTATACACGATAACACAGATGTCTAAAACTCAGTAGCATTAAGTTTAACATAGGTACCTCAGGGGAGAAATAAGCAGTTCCAGTGGATAGTTCATCCCATCCTAAAATAGATGTCTAAGATAAATCAACTGAATCACTCCCTAGAAGTGCTTATTTATCTCTGTAAAAAAGAAATCTCAGAGTGGTTAGCTGAAATTTAGATGACTAATTCTGGGAAATCTAGATGAAGGAGAGATGAACACCACTAATGATTCCTTAAAATGATTACACAGGTCAAGAAAGTTTCTTTCTTACAACAAGAAGGCTGCTGTTTAAAGTGAGATTTGAAATAACAATAAATTATATGTAACATGGGTAAATGGGTAATAAATGAATGGTGTACAATTTAAAACTTAAGCAACTCCTGAGAAAGTTAGTTGAATAAATTTAACATTAGGCAAAGCTAGAGCTTCAGGAAATGAGAATTATGTATTAGGAATCTATGTATTAGGAATCTATGTATTAGGAAGAAAGGTCATCTTAGATCAGTTGTAAGTCTTGTTTCACGAGAAGCAGATGGAATCATTCCAAATGGTGATACAAAAAAAAAGTGAAACATTTGCTCTAAATGTATCTTAATATCAGAAATAAAGAAGTGTTATACCCTTTCCATCTAAACACCAACTCTGTCAAAAGAATAGCATGAGATAACACCCGCTAAAGATAAAAATTTTCAAATTGACCCATAACTTGGATCCCAACACTTTTTTGAAAGAACTTAAGAATATTTTTAGTCACTCTTAATTTTCATTTTTAAGAGATCTCAGAAAGATGGGATATTGAAATGGCTTGGAAATCTGCCAGAGTAATTCCAATGTTTAATAAGGGTAAAAGAGATAACCCAGGAACCAAACAAAAATTATTCTAAAGTGTATTTCAGAAAAAAAACAACAACAATGGAATAGTTATAGCTGAATTCTATCAATAAACAGTATCTAAATACATAATTAATGCCAGTAAACGCAGTTTTGTAGAACGTAATTCTTGTCAAACAAACATACTGGATTTTTATATCAGGATTATAGGTCCCATTGATAAAGCTGACCATGTCGGCACAGAATTCCTCACTTTTAACATGGCGTTTGACTTAGTGCCACAGAACACTTGGGTTTAAAAACAAACTTGAAATGTGCAGAATTAACAGAGTGTACGTTAGACACAATAAAAAATATCTCATGGAGTTCAGAAAGTAGTAATTAAGAACTCACTGAGCACAGCTGCTTCTACAAAGTTCCCCTAAATCCATACATATAAGGAGCAATGATCTAGAAAGAACATATGCACAAAGCATAGCAAGGCAGTAAATAACAAAGATGAAGCTCTGCTGCAGAAATATCTGAAATGTCTGCTAAAAGTGTTAAATTCCAACAAAATAAGTTTAAGGACACCTAAATGCAGAACAATATGTCTGGGGACCAGGAATGGAAATTATAGGTACATAAAGAGAGACTCTCTTTTGGAAAACAGTAGCTCAGAAAAGGACTTGAGAGTCATTGTAGATAATCACCTCAAAATCATCTCTCAAAGTAGTGCTTTGGCTAAATGGCTAATATGTTTCTTGGCTATATAAAAGGTGATTATCAAACAGAAGTAGGGAAGTGTTACTGCTGCTCTATTTTGCTTTCATAAAACTGCTGCTACAGTAAGACACCTCAGCCTGGAGTCAGATCTTCTAGAAGACCATGGAAATCACAGAGAAAGTTAAAAAAAAAAACTCAACATGTCAGAGACTGGAAAACAAATCTAAAGATGTGAGGCTTAAAGAGCTCAATTTATCAAAGAAGTCTGAAAGCTGACTTGACCCGTGCATATAGATCCTTGCACATGAAAAACCCATCCAGTAAGATGGTTTTCAAACCTGCTGACAAAATTATAATTAGATATAATGACTAGAAGCTGGAGTTAGAAAATTTAACCTTGAAATAAGATACAATATAGAAGAGGAAATTTCATGAGGAAAGGTGGCAACTCACCATTAGTCTGAGTTGTTAAGGTGGGTTTTGGTAGCTTTCTGAAATAAAAAGTGTAACTCAACTTTTCAGATAAATTATACCTCCAGTCTGAGGAAGGGTTTAAATTAGGCAGTCATAGGCCACCCTTCTGGCCTTGAAATCTCTCAAGCCACGAATACCATTTTCTCTACCCTTAATATTTATGTGGCACAGGTGAACCAGAATTACCTACATTACTCAGCATAATCATTACCTGGGTAGATATGCATGTAGAAAATGATCGTACTCAAATTTCATACTTTAGGGTTTCAGCCAGATGTCCAATGGGATTCAGAAACATTTATTTAAGTAATGCTACACTGGTTAGATGTAATCTGTTTGCACTGAGTGGAAGGGGAATTTTGATTTTGTCTGTGCTTTTAACAGCAAAAAAATATAACCCTTTTTTGTACAGAAAGACGGACTGCAAATTACTCATTTTCTTTACTCTTCTCCTTATCTTCTAGGGCATTCAACTCTTCCTGAAAGTCATAGTATTTTTCAGTCATTAGATAAGCATCTCTTTTCTTTATTTTTAACAAGTATAACTATGCCAGCATGTCCTTCTCTCACTTGTGGTGCAATCATCTGCCTTTCTTATTCAAAAACAATGAACATATAGATGTTATGTTGCAAAACCTATAGCTTAGTCCATCCCCAAGCAGAAGTAAAACTATAGCAAGTTTATTTTTCTGAAATTATGGAAAGGAAAATTTGCCGTAAGGTGTTAGAGCAGGGATTTTGTCTTTCTATCCATCACCACCACAGATTCCATCCAGCCTGAACTGGACTCCAGCAGGCATCTCCACTGTTTGCAGGCTGTGCCTACATAGACACCTGTGCAGAACCATTGCTTTCCATGTGCTAGCACAGGTGCCTTGTGGTTGGAATTTACATTAGCAGAAAAGAGATGCCACCCGTCATCTCTCAGTTGGCTCTGCAAGACTAATAGGCAATATAACTTTTTTTTTTTTAAACACTCTAGTAAGCAGACATGACTCTAAATACACACAGCAGGCAGAAACATTGGGTAGGAAGGTGCCATTTTCAGCCATTCTTCAGTGAAACACCATCTGTTACAACATATGCAAGTGCAGTTACACATCCGGTTATAGGAGGTGAGAAGGGTAATTTTCTACCTGAGAAGCATGATTTCTGTCAGATCATCTCCTTTCACCAAGTCTCAGCCTTTGGCACCAGAGGCAATCTACTGAAAAAAGAAGAAATGTCTCCGTTTTTCTGTCTCCCCCTCATGGAAAAAGAGACTCAAATCTCTTGCTTTGTACTGGAGTAATGGCACAGGTGGTTACTGTATGCAGAACAGAAAGGTTTATTTCAAAAGTCCCTACTCACTGGAAGAATTTGAGAGTAGGAGAAATTCAAAATGAGACTAGAACCAGCAAAAAGAAAATTAATATTTAGAATTTACACATAAAAATGTAATGAGCCTGAGCTTCCAGTTCCCTTTATTTGAATATTTTGGCAGATACATTATTAACCCTAATCTTATTTTCCTAGCTGAAAAATTAACATAAGCAGAAACACAAAAATTATGATGTGCCAAAAAAAAAAGAAAATTATGGCTTGAAGACCCTGTCTTTGCATGGAGATTCTAGATTCCAACTTAATTCAAAAAACCCCAGTTTCCTACAGCCTGACAAATCTCCTCCAAAAATTATTTCCTCACTGATTACAGAAGCAGACAATTGGTGCCCAAACAATCAAAGAAGGTTGTATTGTCAGAATGTTAATCACAGTGTTTCTTAGCAACCATATTTTATTTACAAGTAACAATACTTTTTCAGAAGCCTGTCACATTTAATGACACATAGCTGTGGGGGAAGGGCTAGAAAATGTATGTGCAACTCACACCTTTGATGATAAGCAGTTTGTGAAGAGCAAAGAGCTTTTGCTGACAACCAGGCATTGATGGTAGTAGATAGAGAAACCTCTGAAAAGGGAAGCTGTGGGGTAAGGGTTTGCATAAAACAAGGGCTTACCCTCATAGTCTTCTGCATCCACGTAGGTTAGTGCATTTGCCTGTGTGAGTCCGTAGATACCTCTCCCTTAGTCTCCTTGACGCTGTGAATTTTTTAAAAAATCATGACATAGCCAAAGACTTTGGGGATGACAAGCTTCTTGTTTCTTTGCCCGTGGAGCTCCTAACTGCTCAAGCTCTGCTCCCAGTACTTTCTCAGTAGCAGCCAGGGTCACAGCTCAATGTCTTCCATGCTTTCACATCACTGCCAGTGGCAGCCATCAATGCTCACATCTATCATCCCATTAAATATAAAAGATAGTCTGAAAAAGTCTGTGTGACTCTGAATCAGTTTTCTTCTGTAGTCGTTGCCTACTTGTCATCCTCATGTTAAATATCAATCCTTTCGGGAGCTTTGAGAGATAATTTCTAGATAGAAGACGCAACAGTCAGAGAGAGAAAGAAATACAAAACATTTTGTTTCTCATTGTAAAAACAACTTTCAGCAAAATTGTACACTGGAAGGCACAGTAGAAGTATCAGAGGGCTCTCTTTAGCTTTCGTTATGATCAGCCATGGTGATAGGAAGGACTGTATCATCCAGTAAAAGTCACTTTTCGTGGGTAACTCTCAACATTTACAAACACGCACACACAAACTCTTTTCTCCTTGCTCTGTCTCTAATAACACCTCAACAACCATGTCATGTTGATCTGTTACAATATCCTGTCTCTATTCATGACCATCAAAAAATATTTCAGTGAAAACTTCAAGAAAAGATAAAAATAATCTGCTACCTTAAAGATCTCAGCCTAATCCTCTGAAGTTAGAGTTACTCCTAAATCCTTTAGCATGAGCTTTCATATTCCTTCCCAAATAGCATAAGCTTGTATTCTACACATCCTTGTTGTCTACTACATTCACCAATCCTTTTAAAATTCTGCTGTGTTCCATGAGTTCCACACTCAAACATTAAGTTGCTTGGCCCTTCCCTTCTTTTATCCATTTTGTAATAATCACCTTCACATTGCAACAAATACCTTCATATTCCTGAGATAACAAGAACAGCAAGCAGGATGAAGAATCACATGGTACCATGTACTAGTAATATATCTGTGGATTATCTGAGATACATTAGTTTGAAGATCTTACATATGATACACATGGCAGAACTACAGCCTGGGCATCAACACAGCTAGTCTTATAGATAGAGTTGAACACTGGAGCTAAGCGGAGTCCTAATAGCTCTTCTGATCACAAAAACTTTTGCAAACTTACCACATTTGACAAAAAGAAGTCTCGGAGAAAGGAAGAACAGGCTAATTTTTGCATATTTTTTTGTCTATGACTTTTCTTGTTTTTCAGATATTCTGTCCTTTCATGATAGAATAAAAATAGACGTAGGAATAAAATTTAGGGATGGGTCCAAATCAAAACAATAGATCATAATTCTGAGAACTCTGTCTCATCCCTAAAAGAATTTCCAAAACCACAAACTGCTAGTTCAAATCTAAATAAAATCTTTGTGGTTCAGGCTTGCCCTGATTAGCACACTACACACACTTCCAAGTTTTCAGCAAGAGCTGGACAAAGACATATATTTCACATAAAGCACAAACACTCATAAAATTGTCCATGACCCCTTGACCTGCTTGAACTAGTAAGCACTAATTACAAACAAAAAAATACGGTAACTAAAACAGTTTGGAGACTTCAGTCTTGCAAAGCAACATGTGGAAACCATCACTGTGGAAAGACTTCAGAATTATGTCAGATATCTCTTTGGCTACCAGAAAGCTTTGGCATCATCAGTGAAGGAAAGGGCAGACAGTGACAAAAGGTTTCTGAGGAACCTAAGAGACTTTTTTAGTCTCAGTCCGATCATGGAGCCTCTCATCTCTTTGCTCATTCCCCAGACAATGCTGAGAGCAGTTTCTGCCTACACACAGGGAAACAGACATCTATCTTCACTATACTCCACCATTCACCTGAGACAAAAGTGCCAAACCATAGCTGCAGATCCCACCCATTTAAAAAAAAAAGCCCCTAGGCAGCAGTCTCTGCAGCCTGCTATATACAAAGGATTCAGCTGTGTCTGGTCCTCATACTCACCACCAAAGACAAATCTCACCCTCTCCATCACAAACCTAATTTGGAAGACAGTTTATTGTCCATCTGCCAGCCACTCACCTTTGGAGGATCCTTCTGGCCTCCAGAGCAATAGCAGCACCTGGCAGCGGTTAGTGTTTTCTCTCTAATAGTTTATGTTAACAGTATTGCAATAGTGAAATAACCAAATTTAAAAAAAAAAAAAAAAAAAAACATAAAAAAAAAAAAAAAACAAAAAACAAAAAACCCCACACAACAAAATAAAACAAAACCCAACAAAACAGAACAAAAACCACCAAAAAAACCCCACCATTTCAAAGCACTTATAGAGAGTGCTGTTGTCAATGAAATTCAAAAAAAGCATATTGAACAAACCTGACTGTGGAATGTTTTAATAAAATTGAAAGCATCAGGAAGCTTTGAAGTCTTCTAAGCATACAGTAAAATCAGTTATTTACTATTGCAGCATCAAAAGAAAGATCCACCAAAACACTGTACAGACATCAGGAGGAGAGGCTGTCATGGTCTTTGTTTGCAGTTTGCTTGTTTTTCTTAAAATCTGTCCTAAAGGAAGATTCATGAGTTTTTATGATATAGCACGATCCTCATGTTTATTCCTAATATATTTGCTTTGAAGATCACTTACATTGACTTCAGTCACAGGCGAGGTTAATATCTTCTGTTTTTACAAAAACAGTTGGGGCAACATGACCACAAATGACAGGAAGTCTAACAAATATTTTTCTGGCATTTTGTTCTACATTGACTTTTTAAAATATCAGCTCTGATTTGAACATAAGCAACTGCTTTAATAAAAATAATGTACCCTTTTAAAGACCATTAAATATTTCTGGCGAAGGATCTAATCTGCAGAAGTCCCAAGTGTTCACAGTAATTTCAGTAGAAGCCACAGTTGTTCAATCTTTGGGAGTCACAACATTTATGTGGGTGTCTGAATAAATTATTTGCTTCATTAACCATTAACCAATGACAATACAGAATTATAAAATCATTTAGGTTGGAAAAGATCTTTAAGATCATCAAGTTCAATTAGAAACCTAGAAATGCCAAGTCCACCACTAATCCACGTCCCCAAGTGCCACATCTACACAGCTTTTAAATACCTCCAGGGGTGGAGACTCCATCATTTCCTGGGCAGCCTGTACCAGTGCTTTATAAACCTTTTGGGGAAGAAAATTTTCCTAATATCCAACCTAAACCTCCCCTGACACAATTTGAGGCCATTTCCTCATGTCTTACCACCTTCTACTTGGGAAAAGCGACTGACCCCCCACCACAATACAACAGGTATAGACCCTTCATCAGCTTCATTGCCCTCAAGCTCCAGCACCTCAATGTCCTTCTTGTGGTGAGAGGCCTAAAAGTGAACCCAGTATTCAAGGTGCGGACTTACTAGTGCTGAATACAGGGGGACAATCGCTTCCCTAGTCCTGCTGGCCACACTACTTCTGATACACGTCAGGATGCTGTTGGCCTTCTTGACCATCTGGGCACCCCGTTGACTTATATTTGACCAGCTGTTGACCATCAGCCTCAGGTCCTTTTCCACAGGGCTACTTTCCAGTCACTCTTCCTCAAGCCTGTAGCATTCCATGAGGTTGTTGTAACCCAAGTGCAGGACCCAACACTTGGCATTGTTAAAGTGCATACCATTGGCCTCAGTCCATTGATCCAGCCTGTCCAGATCCTTCTGTAGAACCTTTCTACCCTCCAGTAGATCAACACTCCTGCCCAATTTGGTGTCATCTGTATATATTAAATATATATATATATTAATTATTGTTATCACTAAGAAAGATTTCTTATCAATTATAGAAGTCACTGCAGCTGTCTTCATGCTGTCTGGACCTGACAGAGACCTGAAGGGGAGAGAGGATAGTGTGGATAAGAATGCAGGGAGAAAGTTCCCCAATATGTCTTCTTTTACTGTACCAGGCCTAGATAGACCACAAATCTGCACAAACACAGTTACAACGGACTAGAAGAATTATCTAATTCATTCTTCTTGCTATGACAAGAAACTACTGTAGCTGTCATCTTCCCAAATTATCTTATTCCTGTTTGCTTAATTTGTTCTCTAAGACCTCTAATGATGAGCATTGTGCAACATTCTTAAGCAACCACAATGCCTCCTAATTCCTACCATTAGAAAAACATTCCTAAAATGTAAACATAGCTATTATTTCTTGCCTTACCCTTCATGGCCATAGTAAATATTTCCTTTGCAGCTGTTTTATGTATTTAGACACTGTTAGAACCTCTCTTTTCTATTTTATGTCTTCTAAGGTGACCAAACTCCCCATCCTTTGTAGGTCCCCAGACTTTCATCAGAGCCTTCCTCTGTACACCTTCCAGCTGCTTCACATCTCAAAATCCTTAACAATGTTGTGAAGAAGAATTACATTACAAATTTCATGGACTATGTTGCTTTTTATAAACCCCAGTGCAATATTTGAGCGTTGCACAACAGTGTGGTGGGTTGACCCTGGCTGGATGCCAGGTGTCCACCAAAGCTGCTTTGTCACTGCCCCTCCTCAACTGCATCAGGGAGAGAAAATGTAACAAAAGGTTCATGGGTCAAGACAAGGACAGGGAAAAAAACCACCAGTACTGTTACAGACAAAACAGACTTGATTTGGAGAGATTAGTTTAATTTATCATGAATCAAATCACAGTAGGATAATGAGAAATAAAACCAAATCTTAAAAACAGCTTCTCTCCACCCCTCCCTTCCTCCTGGGCTCAACTTCACTGTTCATTTTCTTTACCTCCTTCCCTTGAGTGTTGCAGGGGGAAAGTAAATAGAGGTTGTGGTCAGTTCATCACATATTTCTGCCACCCCCTCCTCCTTAGAGTGCGGACTCCTCACACTTTTGCCCTGCTCCTGTGTGGGGTGCCTCCCATGGGAGACAGTACTCCACAAACTTCTTCAGTGTGAGTCCTTCCCATGAACCGCAGTTATTCACAAACTGCTCCAGCACTGATCCCACACAGGGTCACAAGTCCTGCCAGCAAACCTGCTTCAGCATGGGGTTCTTTCTCAATGAGGCCATAGGTCCTGCCAGGAGCCTGCTCCAGTACAGGCTTCCCACACAGTCACAGCCTCCTTTGGGTGCATCCACCTGCTCCAGCATGGGGTCCTCCATGGGCTGCAGGTGGATATCTTTTTCACTGTTAACCTCTATGGGCTGCAGAAGGACAGTCTGCCTCACCATAGTCTTCATTGTGAATTGAAGAGGAATCTCTGCTCTGAAGCCTGCAGCATCTCCTCCTCCTTCTTCTTCACTGATCTTGGTTTCTGCAGAGTTGTTTCTCTCATGTTCTCACTCCTCTCTCTGGCTGCAAATAACATTGCACAGGGTTTTTTTTCTCCTTTCTTAAATATCTTATCACAAAGGAGCTACCACTGTCGCTGGTTGGCTTGGCCTTAGCCAGTGATGGTTTCATCTTGAAGCCAACTAGAATTGGTCCTATTGGACATAAGGGAATCTTCAAGAAGCCACCTTCATAGCCGCCTCGCTACCAAAACTTTGTCATACAAACCCAACAGAAATAGCATAACACTCTTAATTTTGTGACCCACTGCAACCTCAAAATATTTCTTTGTAAGACTGTTACCTATGTTATCACAGCTGTTCTCATTGTGTTCTCAGGCCTTTATCCCTGACTAAGTACAGAACCATGTATTTGTTCTAATTAAATTCTGTGCTGTTTTCGAGACTATTTCTCTAAATTGTTGTGATCATTTTGAATTAATTCTTATCTTTCAGTCTGTTTACTGCTTCTTTTAGATTCATTTCATTTGCAGATTTAATAAGCATATTCTAACAACCTGGTGTTGGATTACAACAAAAACGTTGCGTATACTAAGCCTAGGATAGATCCTTGTGGAGCCCTCCTCAATTCATCTCTAGCAGTTTGACAGTGAAAGGGCCAGCAACCACTCTATGTGTAGCATCCCCAGACACTTTTGCCTCCTCTTTACAATAATACTGATTTGCTTGTGTAATGTGAGACAATGCAAGAAGGCTGAACAAAGCCTAGCTATACCATGTCTATACCCTTAAGGCATGCTACTGCACATAAAAAGAGATTGGATTGATCTGATATGATTTAATCCTGACAAATGAGTTAACACTCACTACATTTGCTGCCTACTCATTTACTACTTATTCATCTGGTGGTGTTTTAGGTCCCTTACAAAAAAGACTGTTGGATTTTTGATCTAGTGTGTTCCCACACTAGATAGGAATTGGCCTATCATTCCACAACCATCCCTTTTGCCTTTATTTTAAGTCCCATGTTTGTCCTTTTCCAGTCTTCCAGAACTTGATCCACCTCCACATGTTCTCAAATGCACTGAGAGACTGCAGAGAGTGCTTCAGACAGGGCTTTCATAAATCTGAAAAGGATTTCATCAAGGCTTAACAAACAGAAATATCTAAGTATACTTAAAGTGAGATTTTTTGCTTCTTTATCTTTGTCATTGATGTGAATTGTAATAGCAGTTTGGACACCATTGACTATGTAACATGTAGTATAGTAGAATTGTGATATAATTCCTCTAACCCTCTCTTAGGAGAGGCAATAGATGGTCGAACTAATCTCACCACAAAGTTTCTATAGATTTATTTTTTTCAGTTTTCATGGTACCAAGATAGACCCAAACTAAGCTCCAATAACAGTCTTCAAGTCATGGAATACCTTTCCAAAAAGTGAGAACTGTATTTTCACTGCACTCTTCCTCCTGCTCAGAATGTGAAATAATAAACATGCTTAGCTAGCTTTTTAGCTCCTGTGGAAAAATTAGGCAGCGCTGAAGGCTTGTAACTCAAACTTTGGCAAGAAGGTTGTTCAATTTGCATGCAATGATGTTTTTCTATCTTTGAAAATATCAAAAAAATACATGCAAAATGATCAATTTAAAAGCTAAGATGCATTAAAAAAGATCAAACACTTTAAACTTTAGAATTATTAGATTTGTGATTTTCCATGGTATTTACATTTGTGCATAAGAATGATTGGCATCTAATAATTTTTCAGAATACCTCAACCTCATTGATTGTGGAAGAGACAAACAATACCCTCAAAACCCATGTTAAATTTGGTAGCACCTGATTACTTTGATCTTAATGTTTTGTAACATATTTTTGAAAATACAGTGACTATGTTCTGATCCCACCTACAGGGAAGAATTGCATGCTCTTTGCATTCAAGTTTGACAGATATCCTCCACTGCCATATGGGCAAAATTTCCATTATCTTTAGTAAAGGTAAAGCACAAATGTTTTAAGACAAGGCAATCTCATTTGTTACCAAAAGGCATAGCAGCAGGTGGGAAGGCAGAAAAGTGCTCTTTAGCTACACCCAGTTTCAAACTTTCATAATATTATGAAAAGACGGCAAATGGAGTGGGTTTGAATCCTTTACCATCAGTACTGATTGTACCAAACAACTCACTACCACCACTTGCTAGACCAGCCTAAAAAGCTACCTTGTAATTCTATCACTAGGAATAAAGTTTTGTGAAAGGCAGACAAATAAACTGTAGATTTTTTGAAGAATGGCCTGATATGTCTGAAAAAGTAAGTAAAAAACTAACTAGACACAGAAGTTTTAGGGCTTAATGTACATGAAGTCATCATCAAACAAATAATGATGTTGAAAGAATTTAAAACAAAGCACTCAGGTTCCTACATTCAGGGGAAAAAAAAAAGGAAAAAAATCTTCATAGCTTTGTAGTTTCTTTAGTTACTTACAAGATTTAGAAAAAAAAAACCACATTTATTTGGGTTTTTAGGGTTCTGTGACTGGGCAGGTATTTTGCAGAAGTTGAGTCACCTGCCAGTTAATATATTTGTTCAAGAAATGGGAGAGTTGAGATCAGTCCCATCTCTTCTCCCACCATACGCAGAGTGCTCTAACCAGAGAAGACAGGGTGTCCCCCAGCTACTGCAGACAGATTCCTCTATAGCTGTGACGGCAAAACAGGTGATGTCAGAGGAATAGCAAGCAATGAACCTGACAGCAACCCACCACTGAGAGAACTTGACTAAGAAAGGGTAGATGTGGTATTTAGTCTCCTCTTCCTGACTTACAGCTGTACTTTTACAGCTGTATACAATGCAGTACACTCATTCCAGACATTCACCTCCCTTTGCTGTATTTCTTTAGCTGACATAGGTGTCCCACTGCTCCTCTTTCTGGCTATCTCTATCTTAATTTCCTAGCATTTTCCCATTTAATCCATATAATGCAATATCTGCCATAGAAGGGGGGGGGAAAAAAAAAAAAAAAAAAAAAAAAAAAAAAAAAAAAAGATGAAAGAAACAAGATGATGGCACAGGTTCAACCACTGTCCTATGACCATCCAGACTTGTCAAGCATGCTGTCATCGATATGGCCTTTGCCAGTTCATTGTCTCCTTGACAATACCTGGCCATCATTCAGGAGATGTTCCAGCCCAAAAATGGACCCAATAAGTTTGAATGTAGAAATCTTCTTATATGGACTGGAAAGAAATGTGTTTAACTGAGTGTTAAACTGTATTTATCTGAGCAAAATATTCTGTTCCATGGCATTATTGGCAGAGAATGGCCTCTACCCTGATCCCTAGAATAGCCTAAGGGGACATTGCCACTCTGAGTGTCACCACGTCTAAATCACTTCTTCATTCCAGCCCTAAACATTTGACCAGATTTCTATCAAGCAGTGCTTAACACCATGTGTACATACCTGCAGAAAACATGAAATTTTCTGTGATAGTGTAATAAAAATACAAGAAATATACCATAGAAACCTATTGTGCTTTGCTTCATAGGAAACATGCAATTAATTCCTTTGGCAAAAGAAGGGGGTGGGGGTGACTTGTCGAATTTGGTTTCTTGCTGTCTCTAATTTTTTTGGATTCAATGCAAGCAAACAGATTTAATAACAGGAAGAAATCTCGTCATCCTTGTCTGTTATGCAAATTCATGATGTAGCATGTTGGGGAGGTTTCTTTACATTCTGCAACTGAAAATTACATGAAAAGGTTGTTCCATGTACAAAAATACATGAGAAAGACATGCTAGTGGCTGGCAAAAACTGGAAAATCACATACGCACAAATCTTCCATAGAATATGCACAGATACTCACTTTGGCAGCAGACATACGCTTTTGTACCTTGCATTTTCCACATCTCATCCTCGTCCTTTCATCAGAATCAGTAGCTCAGGAATGACATTTGTAAAGTTCCAAAACAGAGTAGGTATCTATTCAATACCATCAAAGGAACTGATAAAGAATTGGGAACTTCAGGACATTTTTAAAAGTGGTTTATACTTGCTTTTTGCTTATCTGTTGGTTTTTTTTTCTAATTAAGATTTTATTGAGCTCTCCATAATGGAACACTATAATCAATCAGCAAAAGTATTATCATATGAATTTTACTTTCATAATTTACTTGAGCCAATTCATTTCTTTTTCTAACTGACCACATAGCTGTAACTTCAGGTGCAGTCAATCACTTCTTGGGGAACATTAAAGAGAGGACGCAAGAAATGAGAAGCACCAGAATAAATTAGATAAAAATCCTAAACAAAGACTGAAAAGAGAACCAAATTGAGTTCACCGGCAAAATCTGATGTGCTGTATACATGACAATTTGAAACATTAGAAGAATTCATGAGTCAGCCATTCGGGGAATCATATCACAAGTCTAGAGAGTTTATTCTCACACGAGACCCCATGAAAAGGAAATTGGTCTGTGAAAGCAATTCCAGAAAGCCAAATATACTTTAAAGCACTTCCAGCCAACCCATCAGTTCTTCTCAAGAGGAATTAAGAATGACTGTTCCTGGGGTAAAGGCTGATTGGCATGTCGGTCAGGTAACCTGGTGCCTCCCCATCGCCTACCCTAGTGGAAAACACCCACAGTCTGTGCTCACTTCACCATTGCAATAACTTCCCTGCAACATCAGCAAAAACCTCTATGCAGAGGTCCACCCCAACAGTTGCAAAGGCTGGACTGTCTTGGATTAGCATCTTTCTCCACATTCAGTGACATGAATTCATTCAAATGAATGCATTCTGCCATTCACAGCTGCTGTCACTGCAACTAAGCTTTTGCATAAAGGTATATCAAAGGGGATGCTCAAAACCTTTTCTTAGAATGAGGCATTCCTGACTGAGAAAGAAAATATCACAAGAAACTAGGAATGAGGCGGCAGCCTGCCCTGGGCCCAACACAGGAGCCAGAAGATGTTGCTTTTTCTGCATCCAGCTACACAAAATAAATCAGTTATCTCAGCTCAAGTCCCTATGTGTCTAAATGGGAATTATCTGATCAAATGTCTAGGCTCATCTCTTTTGTCAGGGAACAGCATGCAGTTCAGCAGGCCTATTTAAATGTCTACTTTAATATGAGACAAATTACACCTTTGAGAGTGCTTATTTCTTTCTACTGCTTATAAAAAGATCTTAAGGTAACTAATTCAGATGTACATATCACCACCAAACACTAAAAGTTTTCTGAGAGAAATTCATGCTATCTGTCCACAACACCAAAAAAAGTACTGCAGTTAATGACAGTTAGAGAGAGGCGCTGTTGCCAGTCCTGCTGAGGAACCACTTTTAACTATTCTCTCCTTCCTTAGAAAAAAAAGAGCTCTGTGAAGAAGTTTACAATGGTGACCACCCAGCATCAGGCCATACTGACAGGTTTCTTGTACAGAGTTTTCAATTTAACATCTTTCAGAAAAAAATATTTTATATATATACAAGTGTGTGTATAAAAAATTAAATATAATAAAAATAATAACAATTAAAAATAAATGAAGATATTCCTTGATCTAAATTTTAGAAACCTGCAGTTGGGGAATATTTATTATTTTCTGGAATACATAAGAATTTAGATTTGACTGAAGATGAACAATAGCAGAGCAAAATAAAGGCTTTAATTAATCACTGAGTGCTTGTCATTTTGACAACTAAAGAATCAGGAAGCTGGAAAGAACCAAAGTGAAACAACATCAATCATGCAGCTACAATAAATAATTTAATAAAAAAAAAATCACTGGGTAACTACAAGGTCTAAAATAAAAAAGATAAAAAAGAAAATCAGGAGCATCAGACAGACTATATACAGTTGACCCTACTTATGTTAATAACACTGGCAATCTCCACCACATCCTTTGCAATGCAGAATAAAACATCATATTAATTCACCTAGGAGATGAACATCACAGCTCTATAGAAAGCAGAAGAGGACTGTTTTGTGATGACATGAATATATTATTTTATCATGTTTTGTATGAAGTTAATTACTCTCATCAGCAAACAGATAAAAAGCACCGAATAATTTAGTTGCCATCACGCAGCATCACAGGCAGGTCCAGCACCCCACTTGGTGCTTGTCTCACAGAACCTGTAATCAAGCAAAGCCAACAATAGGGAGTGCAGACAAAATTGAGAGTTAACAAATACTAAGCAATGAACACAGTGAGGAACAAGGATATATCACCCTCAGTGACTCACACTGGATAGCTTTCTGAAAACTTCAGCTCAATGTTCAGCAGAATGATTAACAGACTGTTCAAAATTAATAGCATAAGGCAGAGGATAAAATAGAAAACAACATGATGCCATTGTAGAAAGCCACTGTGTGCATAAGAAGCCTTCCCATAAGCAGATGTAACAGGGGCAGTGCTGGGGCAGCTGAGCCTCTGGTTAGACAGTGGAGCAGTTTTTGTGGTTTTGCATTCTGTAAGATTTATTTGGATAGAATATGGGCTTAAGGCAGGAGTAAACTTTATTAGGCTTATTTCATATCTAAGGGTTTATGAGACATGATTGTGCCATGATGGAAACCAGAACACAAAAAAACCAAACAAATAATATTTCTTTCCCTCTTTTCACTAGCTTTAAAAAATACATATACATTCACCCCTCCACCCCAGAGAATGCTCGCACAATATCATTTCCTCTCTCTTTTCCTTATGGAGCAGAGGGGCTCAGAAAAAGTCCCATAATTTTACCAAAACAATGCAGGACAAGGATACCACCACCAACATCATAGCACAAGACTCAACAAGTCAGTGGAGTGGCAGAACAAACTTCCACCGAGTGGTTGCACAGTTCTAGTAAGATCCTGATACATAGAGTTTTTTCCTTCATGAGGAGGTTTCACAGTAAAGTGCTGAAATCATCCAGAAGTACGGTGTGCTGCAGTCCTGCAGTCAGCTAGCGGCCTTCTCCACAAGAGCTCTTCTCTAGGAGTTCAAACGCTCAGCTACCAGCAAGCTTTCGGCAGGATGCAACATCTGCTGCCCTCAATTTTCTGCTCCAAGTCTGCAGGTGAACTGGCATCTGCTCTGGCTGGTAGATAGGAGAGGATGTCTGTGAAGGAGGAGTCCTCCTACCCCAGCTGGTTTCTCCAGGGGTGGTGTCAGCAGCGCCCTCATACCTACAGAGACTTCACTAAAATGAGTATTATGTGCCCCTTCATGAATTGAAGCCTTCTCTGTCTAATCCAGCCTATTCTCTTCATTTGGGATTTTTTTCCCCCCTTATCTTATGGTGTCTTTTTGTTTAAACACAGCATGTGATGCAACACACCTTCCAGCTTTGGGGTTCTGGGGGTTACCATGAGATGGCCTGTAATAATACTGTGCCAAGACGGGGGCTGCAGAGCCAGACTGGGAAGCAGATCCTGCACCCTGAACCATGATGAGGAATAGCATGGATCAGAAGGGAGAAAGAAAGGGAGAGAGGGAGGGAGCCACAGATAGCAGTGATGCAGCTGAGCAGCACAGAGAGAGACGAAGGCACGGTGTGTTGCTGGGAAGGGTTGGGGCTGGGAAGGGATGTGGTCGCTGCCGACAGATAGTACAGGTAGGCACAATAAAATGCGACGTTAAAAGGTTTTCTAGGCTAATTGATGTTTCATTTCCACTAATTACTCCTCCTCAAATTGCAGGGTACAGGACCCCTGTCTGCCACCCCAGAAGCTCTCAGGCATCCCTCGTTCTACTCCATGCTGAGCATGCTGCACAGATTCACTTGTTTGGCCATTTGCTCATACATCAAGCCCTGCAGTCCATTAATCATTTTAACCACTCTTCACTCTGCAAAATAACATAATGACGAAAAAGAGATGAAAAGACCAGGAAAACTATCCAATCACTCCCCCTGCCAGCCTCGGACTCTTCCCAGGGAATATTTCCCCAGTATATTTTTCTTACCTATTTTTGACATCTTGAGTTTAGGTGAACAATTCTTCTGCCAGTTCTTCCACTTTGTTAATGATGGGATGACAGATAATAGATTTTGTTTCTGAAACCTCTTCACTTTCTTCAGGAGGACTCTTTCTGTAATCCCATCAGGATTTCTTTCAAGGGTTGGCAGTGGCAAACAGTAAGTCGATTCATTCGTATTCTCATGCCACGTTAGACACGCAATGCTTCAGTAGTTCAGATTCCCCATATGAGTCTTCAGCTGCCCTCTGTGCGGCATGGGAAGAACTAAGCCCTCAGGGTAAAAAGTTATTTCTTTTCCTCGCCATACTAACCCTGGTCTTTTCCACAGCAGAGACACTGCTGTCACTGGTGCCCAAATATGACGAATGATATGCAGATAATTTTCTAATATACCCATCTATCTCCCTAAGTGTGGTGAGACCACTGAAGGGAAGTAACATGTGATGGACCTGAAAGATATTGAAAGTTATGTCTACTTTTTCATGACACCCTATCAAACAGACTAGCTTAAAAATTGGTCAGACAAAGCTATAGTCTCATTTCTCCACCCCTTTTCTGTGTATTTATTCTTTGGTTAATAATATGATCATAATGTTCACATGGCTGTGAGCACATTGACATATACAGAATATCATTACAAGAACATATGCCCCTTGCAGCATATAAAAATAAGTAGCTACTTAACAACCACTCCTACTCCAGGGAAAAAATTGGATTTAGGAGAAATACATCTCTACAGTAATTTAATAGTGAAACAGTGTGCAGTCTTTAAGACTGGTATTTTCAGATTACTTTAATAGGTTTAGGTACCTTATTCCTCAAGTCTTACATGTAGTTGCATCTAACACCTAATAGTTACCCACAAATATTTCAGAGGATGATACAGAGCAGTTCCCAGCTCCTTCACTATCTTATCCCTACACTGTTGTACTGATATACCCTGTCGCAGTTTTTTTTTCTTTCCTTTTATGAATGGGATAGAATTATAGAATCATAGAATGATAGAAGGGTTTAGGTTGGAAGGTCATCTAGTCCAATCCCCCTGCAGTGAGCAGGGACACCCTCAACTAGATCAGGTTGCTCAGAGCTTTGTCAAGCCTCACTTTGAATATCTCCAGGGATGGGGCCTCAACTACCTCCCTGGGCAATCTGTTCCAGTGTTTCACCACCCTCATGGTAAAGAATTTATCCCTAACATCCAACATAAATCTGTCCTCTAGTTTAAAACTGTTGCCCCTCGCCCTGTCACTACAGGCCTTTGTGAACAGTCCCTCACCAGCCTTCCTGCAGGCCCCCTTCAGATACTGAAAGGTCACTATTAGGTCACCCCAGAGCCTTCTCTTCTCCAGGCTGAACAATCCCAGCTCCCTCAACCTGTCTTCGTAGGAGAGGTGTTCCAACCAGTTGATCATTTTTGAGGCCCTCCTTTGGACTCGTTCTATCAGGTCCGTGTCTTTCTTGTACAGAGGGCTCCAAAGCTGGACACGGTACTCCAGGTGAGGTCTGACCAGAGCAGAGTAGAGGGACAGAATCACCTCTCTTGATCTGCCAAGATGAAGCTACTTGAATAGGAAGCAGAGCTGGGGCAGTTTCACGTTCCATACATAGGAGCAGTTTTTCCAAAATTCTTGGGAAACAAGCATAAATTCAACATTTGCCACGAATAGCTCTACCCCTCCGTGTTGTAGCTTTTTACTGACAATACAATAGAAAAGATAGAAATCTTTGGGGCATACAGCTCCACAGTCTACTGGTATGGTTCACAAACTAGTTCAGGAGTTGCTGTTCAAGACCAGTGACAACACTTTGCTAGGAAATCCCACCTTTAATTTCTTTCTGTCTGGCCCAGGTTTAGTTCCTTCCACTTCACCATTTACTCTATTTATAAGAAGTTTGATTCCAAGAAAAATCACAGAATCATAGAATGCCTTGGTTTAGAAGGAGTTTTAAAGATCATCTAGTTCCAAACCCCTCTGCCATGGGCAGGGACAACTACCGCTGGACCGGGTTGCTCAAGGCCCCACTCAACCCAGATTAGAACATATCCAGCGATGGAGCATCCGCAGCTTCCCTGGTCAACCTATTCCAGTGTCCCACTACCCTTAAAGTGAAGAACTTCTTCCTAATTTCTAATTTAAATCAAGCTTCTTCCAGTTTGAAGCAATTACCCCTTGTCCTGTCACTACAAGTCCTTGTAAAAACCCCGTCCCTAGCTTTGCTTTTCATAATTTTTAGTTTTACCTTATTTCAGGGGATTTGTGTGGTGTTTTTGCTAAAAAAGATATCTAATCAATATTTGAGTAAATTACGTGTATTTATATTGTAACATTTAATTATTAATTTTACCATGTATATGATATTATAATTATTATAAAACTGCAGGATTATAAATTATGAAAGTTAATTTTAAGTGTATGTCCTTAAAAATATCCTACTAAATATTTCCCAGTAAGGCTTTCAATATACAATCACCTTCTAGTCTAAGTGCATTTTAACATTTAAAGACCCCTTCAAAACCCAGATAACCAAGAAAACTGTGTGTGAGATAAACATCCACTCTCTGCTTTCTTGCCTGGTATAAATCTTAATATCCTAGAAATGTCTTTGACTGTAAATGTACAAACAACAGCCCACCACAAAAATTTAAGTAAGACAAAAGAGTCAAACCTAGATGCCTTAAGTTTAATATCAGTATCCGTGTTTAAGTAAATGGACCGTAATACTCAGAGGTACCGAATGACTGCAGCTCCTACTGCCTGCTATCAGAAGAGAGAGAGAGAGGCAAGGACAGGAATCAAAGGGGAGAAAGAAAAGACAAGTATATGAGGTTGCCAGAGAGAGGTTAGATTTATGAACACAGTTATTACAGTATAGTAAATAAGGCCCTACTGTGTGATCTTGTGTCTGTACAATCTAGTTGTCCTCTTTTAAAATGTACTAAATATAGAGTAAATGTACCAGTGAAGAGAAAATGAATTGATAGGCAAATAAACACAGCAGTAGCTTGCAAGAAATATAAAAAAAATAAAACTCTTTAAGAACTGTTGAAAACATACTGCTATTTTTTTCTCACTCGGAAGCCTGCCTGGGAACCACTTGCCCAGGTCACCAGGGATCAGACAGGAAGAGCTGTAAAGGGGATCATGAAATTTGTGTCAGCTCAGGATCAGCACAAGTGTTTCCCAAATTGTAACCGATCAGAGTTCTGACTTCAGCCCAGCTTCACACTTGTGTTCAGCTGACTCCAAGCCATACTTGCCTTCTGTAACCCCAGGCAGGCGGATGACTCTGTACTACTCTGTAATGGCGTGAAGCAACCTAAGCACAAACGAGATAAATCAGCAGGAGAAGGGCTCCGGCAGCTCCGCAGGAGGGCTGACTTGTCATATATTTATTTAGTTTTATTTATCTTACCACATTTAATATGCTCACCTTCCAGTGGGGATGCAGGTTACATAAGCCTTTCCTCTCATCTTGAAGAATAATGCTGCAACAGAAACACAGAGTGCCCATGTCACTTGTAGTTAGCCACATTCACCGGATTGGCCAGCAGGATTTCGGTTCCATGCCTAGCAGAGAAAGGAGTTCAGGTGTCAAGCCACTCAGACTCCCCAAAGTCTGGGAGTTCTCTGAACTGAAGAAGTGGTGAAGTTTAAGACAGATGGCAAGAGCTAGATATTGCCTGTAAATCCTTATTACTCTGCTCCCTTCTCAGCACCTGTATTGCCTCCCAGCAGTTGTGTAACTTATCTATTGCATAACTTACAAATAAAACAGGAATACCCAAGTTATTGGTGCTTAGATGCTGCTGGCAAGAAAACAGAGCAGTTATTTGAAAAATCTTTGGAAATCCCAGACTAAAAATTTGTTCTGTGTCATCCACAAAAAACATTATTTTCAAACTACAGACAGCATGTAATAAAAATTCACATTCACACCTCAGTTCTTAACTTCCTCCAAATCTGGACTTAAGCTTTCCAGACCGGTCTGAGTACTAGGGATAATTGTCCATACTATCATAGAATCATAGAATGCCCCAGGTTGGAAGGGACTTTCAAAGTCATCTAGTCCAAACCCCCTGCAGTAAGCACGGACATCCTGCAGTAAGCAGGGAAGGCTACTGTTATACTAGTGTTAACTGATTCTGATGACTAACAGACTAACACCAGCCTTCCTCTAGGGAGTATGTTTGCTAGGACACTATAGGGTAACCTTAATTTCCACCACTTGAGTTGAACAGCACTAAAGTCCCTCAGTCTCCAGAGCTATAAATCTGGAGCCAGAAGAGCTCCTTTTCCACTTTCATTAATAAAACGAAGATGCATTTCCTTCCTTATTCGTACAGTGATTTCTTGCCACCCACATCAGACGTTAGTACAAATGACAATGGCAACATGTCACCACAATTTAGAAAGGTAGAGATCACAGTTCTCCTGAGATGAAATTCACTGTTATGAAAGCCCTTCAGCCATCAATTACAGAGAAAGAAAACAGTGAGATTCTGTAATTATACTCAGAAAATCAAAGAGCAGCCCCTTTTACAAATCAATGCCACATAACCCGTCAAGAGTTGTTTGCATGTAATCCTATTCCTCCCAACCCCATAGAGGTCCAAAGGAAATACATCAGTGTAGTCAGAATCTCTTCTGCAGTACATCTAACACTTAAGATTGTCAAAGTGTACCCGTGAAAATAAATTCCATTACCATAAGGTAAACAAAATGTAATTGCACCGGCCAATTATAATGTCATACAACACCACAACATTTCATTTTTATCCTTCTTATTAGAGCTCTTTCCAAAAGACTCCCTCTCACCTTCAGTCCTCCAGCCCAGTCCCTATTATTATTATTTATGAATCATATTGCAGTAGCGGAACTACAGAACAATATTCAAACTGTTCCTGCTTTTCAATTATGAATGTATGTCACTTAAGAAAGGCATTTGTGTAAGTAGCTTCTGGAACCAGGAATTGCCAGTCAGGCTTATAACGAACCTAATTCTATTAGGTACCAGAAGTCCAACAACTCTCTGAAGCAAACCAGGTATACACAGTGTGTGCGGGTCACAAGACATATGAGAAAGGTCAACGGAAGTAGGGAACCTTATTCTCAGATTGATGAGCTTTCAAGGACCTGTAGGCAACAACAAGGATCACCGTGCTGTTGGTAAGCTGTACACAGAGGTTCACCTTCAAACTGGAGGCATTTCTGGAACTTCTCCCTGCTGGTTTTTTTTTTCTCCTTGTATTTTCCTGGGTCCTTGGTGAGTGACTAACAAGCCCACTACTGCTACTTTCAACATACAGGTGGAGAAGCCCCGATGCCTGAAGCATTTCTATAATAACACAATCAAATCTGAGGACAAGAGGGTGCACGTGGGTATGCCAGGTCAGCACTTTGGTAGCACATCAACACTTTCTGCAGAGGGGAAACAGGACGGTAAGGGTATATCTGGTCTTCAGAACTTCAATGACAGGAGTCTCAAATTTCCACTTGCATAACAAGTAATAACAGCATTGCCACTGACCTAAGACAACACTTTCTTTCAGAAAGCAATACAGTAAATATAAAACTCTCCTTAAGTGATATCATCAAAGGGCTTTGTTTTTACGAGGCCTGAATAAACAGACAAATAGCTTTAGAAACACAACAAAGATATGCAAAGGCACAAATTGTAGCAAAGGAAATTCTGATTATACATTTTCTCCACCATGATAAAGTCAAATCCTAGGACAGATCTCCCAGAGAGGCTGCAAAATCCTCGTCTTTGTAGAAAGTCAAGCTCAGCTGGACACAGCCCTAAGCAACCTGATCTAAACTGGCCCAGCTTTGAGCATGTAGGTAAGATCACAGGATTGACAGTATTCCCTTCCAACCTAAATCATGATACAATCTTAAAGACTAGTTGTAAAAGTTTATCATGGAAACATTTTCCAGCATCTCCCTGAACCACCACTGTGATCCCCTTACAGAAAGGTGAGGTGCAATTGTACAGCCACAGAAAATGCCTCATGTCTTGATTTCCAGGAAGGTCCCAGTCCACCCGTCCAGGCTAACACCATCGCCTTTACAAAGCTGGGGGGAGGGGTTCTGTTTCCCTTTGAACATCACCTTTTGCAGGTGTCTGAGCCACTCCTTCAATCTGTGCCCTAAAAGAGGAACAGCCCACAACAGAGAGTGATGCTCTAGACAGGAAAAATCATCTGAAACAGGCAAATCATTTGAACCGCATCAAGGCCTTGTGGCACCATTCTTAATCCTATTTTCTGTGTGGACTGCCTAAATTACAAGTGGCAGATGACAGCTTTGTCATCTCTGTTTTGAACAGGGACGAGACAGAGGGTAGATAAGCTCAGACATCGGTTACAGGCTAGTTTCTGCTTTTGGTTAGCTATAAGGGATAACTCCTGCTGTATATGCTTTGGCATGGCCCTACAAAGCCTGATCTCGCCCTTAGGTGCAAATGGGTGCCAGGGATCTAATTCATTCAGTCCACAGGAGTCAATGCCTCATCCCCAGGCACCACGATGCTTCTTTTTTTGGGCAACCTCAAAGACACTCTGAACCCAAAAAGGCTTCTAAAACAAATTATATCAAAGCCGTTATTCTGCGCATTCAGGGGAATTAAGTAAATAAATAAATAAAGATTCGAGCATATAGCTATAAGTAGGAGCAACAGCAAGAAATTAAACAAAAGGAAAACTAAGCTGAATATCATGGAAAATTCAATAGTGAAGACTACTATAGCAAGACACCGCCTCCCATGGGGATGATGTACTGCTTCCAATACTTAAAACTAGATTGGACAAAGTAACGTAACTCAGGGAACAGTCCTGCAATGAAAAAAAGGAACGGACTGCTTTGTCTGACATGTCTTTTTCATGTCTAATTTTGGTGATTATAGTATATCATTATGTATGACTCAGGATCCCTTTTCAAGGCAAAAAATGTCCATCACTGGCCCTCTGTCCACTTATTCATTTATTTATTCATTCATCCTTTTATTCACCTGAAGCTTTCTGAAAGCATTAACTATGAAAACCAAAACACCCAGTTTACATTTACAGGTCTGAAATTTCAATAACCTTCTGCAAATGTTAGTTATTTCACATTGGATTATAAGTAAGAATAACTCCTTTAAAAACATTTAAGATATCTAGTTTAGTGTTATCTTACGTATCTAAAATGTAGGAAGAGAGAAAATTATTTTCAGTGACAGGTAATTCGCTGGCTACCTGCCTGGAATTCACATGCTACGTTTGATAATGTTCATTTTAAAGTCACAGTAAACTGCACATCTTTTCCTGGGAAAGTTGAGTTTAAATATGAGAGGCAATGAGAGGTATTCAATTTTATTCTGACATTAAAAAATAAGCACAACAACGTTTAGAAAAAATAGAGAGCCTTGAAAATTTGAGTGGCTGAATATTTTAGTGTATTATTTTGTAAGTTATGTAACATTTTAATGTTGGTGCAGTGTTTCTTTCTTCATCCTGCTCCTCTCTCCCTCCTCCAAATGGAATAACGATTCAATAGAATTTAAAGACCTTTTCTTGTGCTGCAAGAATGGCATGCTGAAGAGGAACAGATTTCCTTGACAATCACAGCTCCACAAAGGAAGCTTTCACAAGTAACACAGAAAAAAGTGGAAATTTTTTTCCATGCAGGGAAACAGAAATACCTTTTCATGGCTCCCTGAGCTTGCTTTGGTTTACATCAACACTACCCCTGAGGCAGATACACAGGTGACAGCACTGTCCACCCTTTCCTTATCCTGCTGAACAAACCTTACTGCCGAGGGCAGCTTGAAGCGGGCTGCACCAATGCGAACCGTGGAGGCATTTCCTTCAGGAGCTGGATGTCTGCAAAGCAGATCAGGCCAGGGCATTCCTGAACCTCCCTGCAGCTACTCCCTGCTGCCCAAATGACCCTATAGAGCTGTCATGCATAAGGCAAGACAGACCTTAAGATGCTACAGGCTTCAGTGATCCAAGGAGATCCTGGCAACTCTGGAATAAGAAATTGGTAAAGAGAGGGTAAACAAACTTCCTTTGCTTCTCTTTTAGTGACTAAATCCACTCTGGCATAAAGGATGAGTTTAGCTGTAAATATCATATCATTCCTCTTACAAGGACGGCAACAGAGGAAAATTTGCTTCCGCTAGCCTGGAAACATGTAATGCTGTTCTGTCTCACTTAGAGTTTCTATGTCTCCTTCCAGCTCTTTCTTTTTTCTGTTCAACTGCCAGGCAGAGAGAGAAAGATCACTAATGAACCACAGCTTCTGTTCAGGTCATTAGCTGTACCAGAGAGAAAGTTAATGAACCCTAGTATATAAAGACAAAATCAGGTTTTCTTTAATAGTTTCCATACCAAGAGCATCATTTTCTGTTAGTGTAATCCCTGGATGATTTAGTTTGAGTCCCTTTTTTCTTTTTTTTTTCTCCACTCCAGCCTAGTTGTGGAAGAACGGCGCGACAGAGAACATCTGGTCATTAAGTGCATACAGATGATGTTCAGATGCTGTGAAGGAAATGCCAGAGGTAGCCAGAGAGGGAGGGGATGATAAGCTACCTTGTACAAGAAAGTCTTTGGGGAAAACCAGAAATAAAGAGTGGTAATTTGCTGAAGCATTGTCCCACAGACTAATTTGAACAGCAACAACAAAAATAATCAGCTGCTGACCTCGGCCATACACTGAGACCATCTCTTTTCCCTCTCTGGTCTTCTTCATGTAGATAAATATTCAGAAATCAAAGACTTCTGTAACCTTATGTATTATCTGAGTGATTTAAAGACTTGAGTATATTTATCTCTAATAGTGGCTCATGGGGGTAAGAAAGTGCTATTTATGTTCTATGGGGATATTTATGCTTTTCCAAGCATATCATGGTCAGGCAGGATGTCTTTTATCCTAGCTCTCCAGCGTCTTAAGCAGAGGAATCACCTTTCTCTTCTTTATAGCTCCATAAGGAACAAAAGAGTTATTCTGCATCCCAGATGAACTTACCTTCTTCTATTTATGTTTTGCTTTTGGTAGAAAAAAACCCCACGCTTGAGAAGTTACACAAGTCAAAGTTGTGGTGGTAAGACAATGAAAGTGAAGAAAAATCACCTACGAGGGTCCTGTGAAACTATATATACATCAAAAACAAAGACTAGGAATGTGGGCCAGGAACGTCCTTCCAACTTCAGTAAGTCTTGTCCCTTGATGTCTGCAGTAACTGCATTGATTAACCCCTTTTGGAAAGATTTATCTGACAGCTCTCATATCGACCAGCCCTACTGGGACACCGTCTGGACTGTTACTCACTTAAAGAGTAAACTCTATGTTGGTTTTTAGGTTTATTCATGGACCAGTTTGTATAGTGTACTTTCCACACTACAACCAGCCATAGTGTATGAGGAAATGAGGTGTCACGTAATGTAAGAAATCTGGATTTATATTGTGCAGTGTATTCTGCTTAAATTTCAATTTCCAGATTCTTCTGTGTTCTATACCCAGGGTGCTCTTTCCTACAGCCCAGTTTTGAGGAGAATAAAAAACATCAACAAGATTTACATCCAAATGAAACTTTATCAATCTTTTAAACAGATGCTGATAGCAAAGCAAGTTGCTCCACAACAATCCTGACGAGAAACAGCTATGTTGCCCATCTCAGTGGATATTAAGCACACTGTCACAAATTCTTATCTCCTGTTATCTGTGTGTGTATCAACATCTACCAACATTTTGCACCAAACGTGGAACCAGATTCACGGTTGCAGCCCATATCTTTGTGCTAGAGAAATGGATGCAGCCCAGCAAACAGAAATGCTGCATCTCTCACCCAGTTTTCCATAATTAGTGAGTAGTTTTAAATTATGGTGGAAAAATCAGTGAGTTTATCATCTTGTTTCAGACTGGAAATGCTGTAGCCTTACTCAGAGGTCAATGGGCATTACGAAGAAGGAATGTGGTTTCATTTTCTCCTCCATTTCCCAACCATTTGCTCCTCAGCTATTTTTAATAACAACAAGCAAAAAGATCAGCAAACACTTGGAAAAGCCTAGCTGATGGTGTTTGCATGCAAGCATCCTTCCACTAGCATTAGTTTTTCATCAGTATTTCTCTAGAGTAGCTAAGCATGGTATTTTTATCCAAAGGCAATTTACTGGTATAGAAAAAGCATAGCAGACAATGCATTCCTACTCTATTATGCATGAACACCCGGCATGTACTCAACTTTCGTCTATCTTATTTATCACACTGTCATTAAACCTATGTCACTATTACTGTTCTCTAACACACGCCACAATAATGTGTTCTTATCAGATCTCCTCTCTCATCTACTGATCTAATAATATACTACCTCAACATTTTGGTGATTTTTAACAAATAAAAAAAATGTACAGGTACAATATGCTTAGGAAAACAGTGTTTGTGTTTCAGCATAAACAAAAGCTTTCTTTTTTTTCAAGTCAACTTAATGGTTCAGCGCTGTTGACAAAATCATTCAATGATGCCCAAGCAAGGGAGATGCAAGTTAATTAAAACTTGTGGTTACAGAGGCCTGGTTGGCAAATATTTGTGAATATTTATGGATTTTTAGCAAGAACTACTCTACTGAATCAAGTGTCTCCTGGATTGAGTTAGAACAGAACAATTCTGTTCAGTGATTTTACTTTTCAGCTCAGTTCCTTCAACTAAGTGCAGTTTCTGAAATTAGCAGGATGTTTTCGCAGGCAGTGCCTGCTTCTAGCAGTGATAATGCTCGATGTTTAGAGTTAGTACCAGGGACTGGTATGCAGACCAAGGCCACTGCTAGATCTTGTGTACCACACTGGTGGGTCCGCGGGGAGGAGCAGACAGATGGGGTGCCCTTAAACTGACCAAGCGGGTATTCCATCCCATAGATGCCATATTCGGCTGCTGGGGGCCCTGGCTCGGTTGCTTTCAGCTCAGGGGCCCTTGCTCGGGGTCCTTGCTCAGATTCTTCCTTGTTTCTTCAATGGCTGGAGTCCAAGGAGGACTCTGTCTATTCTGCCTTTAGTCTTGATATGAGTGTTCCTGAATCCAGTACCAGAATCCAGCTCCTGAACTCGGTTCCCGTCTGCTGCTGGGCCCTGTCTGGGACTTTCCCAGTGCCTGCTCCACAACATCAGTGGTGACGGTGACGTAATTGCCATCAGCAGGGTTGAGTTCAACACTGATTTGGTATATATTTACATATATTCCATTTTATTCTTATTATTTTCCATTTCCATTAAAGCTGTTCTAGTTTCCTTTTCTAATCAATAAGTTTCTCTTCCTTATTCCTTTTCTCTTCCCCTTTGGGGAGGGAGGGGGGTTAACAGAGAGGGTCTGTTATAGGTTTAGAAGGTTGCCCTGACTTTAAACCGTGACAACATAAAAAATTGGTTTGAATTACAAGAAAGCAAGTTATGTATAGAGTAGCTCTCTCAGAGCAGTAACCTCAGGGTCTTTCTGACCTGGTACTCTAAAAGTGCCAGGGAGTCCCCTGGGACACAAAAACCCAACTGACCAGGTGGGGAAATTGCTAGGTTGGTCCCTGGTGGTGGTTTTGGCTCTGGTCAGCAAACAGCCTCCCAAACAGAGCCTGGTAGAAACAGGAAGAATAATTCCTGATGTGCAATCTAGATGCAAACCCTCCTGTTTTGAAAGGAGAGTGAGTTTAACAGCACTTCCACCCATTTGGCCTCTGCACCCGAGAACAGTTCCAGGCATGTTTAATTTATTAGTATAAGCAATGCCTGGTAGTGTCTGGCTCCACTCTTGTCAGATAAGATGGTGGTTGTCAAACTTGCCCGAATTTCCTTTAAAACATTGCTTATTGTCAGGGCTGCACAGTGACCAAAATTGTATCAGGCATCTGAAGACAAAAGAGACACACAGTTCTGGTGATGTGTTTAAATAGGGCTCACCACTCTGTTTTATCATTTTATCATTTGTCAGTGCGGAAGAGGAAGCATGTGAAAAATCATTAGAATGAGCAAGGAGGATGAATAAATTAAGTAAATTAGCATGAACAAGGCAGCTTATAATCCAATTGGTGATGGTGATTATATATCATACTCTGCTAAAGAGAAAACACAGACAGGAAGGACCCATTGTGTGGAAACACAAACTCCTCTGCTTGAAAGAAAATTGCGAGTAGAAAAATTAATTCAGAACAGCATTTTATTAGCAGAATCTAAACTCTAATAGATGTAATCAGTGCAGGAGATGAGGATAGGCACCATGTTGTTATTTTACAGGATGGCAAAGGCATTGTAAACAAGAGGAGTGATTGAATATTTTTCACCTTGTTAAGCCCCTTAACAAGCTAGCTGATTATATACTGTACCTTTAAAAAGCAGAAGATAGGGAGACAGTCTAGTAGGGGAAAAATAACTAGTGGAGGTTGTATTAACTTCTGCGATGTTTGTAGGTATGTAGTAAAAGTGCCAACTCTGACTGCTTTTCAAGTATGAACTATGGTTTTAGTTAAAAAAGTGACACTGTATTAAACTTCTGAGGCACCAGATGAATCATATCTCTATAGCAATATATTATATCAATAAAAATGGGAATTTTAGTTCAGAAAGTGACTTTGCAATGCCTGTCCAATACCAGTTTGGTTTTATGCTGGGCCTTAATTTTTCCAAAAGTTACATTTATTTTAGTATTTCAGTATTATTTGAAGAGCCCTGTTGTATTCTTTGACATAGATGAAGCTGGAACTTTGAGATTACTGAAACTGTAAATTCATATAACCATTGGTAACTCTACTAATATTAATAACCATAAAAATCAGCATCATTATCATCATGGTAGTGTCCAAATGCCAGTGGCAATTGGCATGCAGTCTGCTGTACATGGCTAAATGGATGTTGAACAAGACAGTCCTGTCCTTAGCTATTAACTCTCTAATAGAAAAGATAACAAAAGAGGCAGGTTATTTTCATTATTTGACCCAAAGACCTCTTCAGGTGAATGTTAAAATAGCTTTTATATATACATATAATTGAGCCACTGCAACAAGGCCCAGTTCCTTCAGAGAGCTATATATTGTCTCAGTTCTGCATTATGAACTCCTTTGGATGTCAGTCAGTCTGTGAATTTCATATAACCCTCAGTACTTGTGCAAAGAAAACTCTATCTAACTTCCCTAGATGTAGCAGTAAGAGAAAAGCATACATGTGAGGTGTGTTAGATGAGATGGGTGTCATCACAAAAAGATAACGTGGGTCAATTTCATTCAAGCATCCCACTGAGTACTGGCATTTTAAAATTCCTGAATCATGACAAGATCCATATTTTCTATCAGAAACTAGAGCCAAATTCTCAAGGGGATTGCAGCCAGAAGCTTCTGTTAGATTCAACAGGAAGTATGTTTGTTTGCTGGGTAAGGATTTGGCTTTATGTATTAAAGATATAATAATATTTAGCTGGAAAGGTTTCACAAATCTTGAAATGTTTCCAATCATAAGTTCTTTAAAATCATGAGTCAAGCCATGAAAACCATGAGATAGGCTTTAAAATTATGTTATCTGTTTTTTTAGCAACTCAATAAATACAGTTCTCTTCCTTCCTTCACAAGTTCCTTTACAAGGAGCAGGGTCAAAAACATACTATATTTTAAAATTAAATCTGAGTCTCTCATAAACCTCCTGATTCCTCTGTCTGCAACAAAAACAATCATTATAATAAACAGTAAAGTCTCCTTTTACCCCCAGAAAGCAGAGTCATCATGTTCAATTGCCTGTCAGGATTAGCCCTGGTCTGTGCTACGTGCCAAATTTTATGCAGACATTTTGGGAGGGAGTATACTTGAAGTCAATTCAGTGCTTCAAAATTCAGATAAGCCCTAACTACTTTATATTGTTTTCATAAGTAGTGTTTTTGGCTACTTCTATATGAGTAAACAAGAGACATCCAGAGTTTGAGTTCAAGCACTGTCCTATACCTGTCCTCCAGTGATGCTTGATGGGTACCTCATACCTCGCCATGATTTTGTCCCATGCAAAATAGCACTCTCACAGAGAATTTCTAGGCACAGTCTGGGGAATATTACAGACCAGGAGTGATTCCTAACTGACAGATTGTAATTATAATTAATTAGAATTCGACTTACTAGAATTGTTTTGGTTCACTTGTTAACCCAGTAGTGCCAGGTCACCACTAAACCATGTCCCTAAGCACCACATCTATATCACTTTTAAATACCTTCAGGGATGGTGACTCAACCACATCCCTAGGCAGCCTTTTCCAGTGCTTTGCAAATCTTTCAGGAAAGAAATTTTTCTTAGTATTCAACCTAAACCTTCCCTGGCACAACTTGAGACCATTTCCTCTTGTGCTATCACTTGGGGTACTTTGGGCATAGCCAAAATATTTTTTCCAGACAAGAAGAGATTTTTCTCAGTGTAGACAAGAGCCAGATCAAGCCAGTAGGTCTGAGAGTCATAATTTCCCTTACGTTTTCTTTAGCAATGTGGTTGTGGTCACTGAGACAAACTACCCAGTGAAACAGTCTAATTCTAAAGGAAAAAACACAGACATTGTGAGTATTGATATTCCCATGCACCTGAATTCTAGAACACTTCACATTACCCTTACATATCAACAAAGATTCTTATTTTGACATCCTTAAAGCAGTTAGTACAAAATTCATCTGCTTCCAATCTATTCCAACATTTCCATGACTGAATTTGCAGGACTATGAAAGTCTCACACTGGAGTGAAGCTCTGCCTGAACATCCTCAGTTATCTGCTTCTTAACTCCTCAGTTCTTCAGTTGACAAGAAAAAAACTTGTAACCATGAGTCTGAAAATGGGAGCATACCACCCTAATTCCTCCAATGGTGATGAGAGTCCACCGCCTTCCTGGTTAATGTCCTCCCACATTCAGCTTATCTTTGAATATAGGACATGTCCTCCTAAGGACTGTTGCTGCAGTTCACATTTGCTGTTTCTTATTCTACCTACTGTGGACACACAGAACTGTTTATTTCATTTCATCTTTGCAGCTACCTTTTATGTATTGGAAGGTTGTTTTCAGACCATCTCCTTAGCCCCTATCAGTCTTTTCGAGATAAGGCAAAACCATTTTCCCAAGTTTGCAGGCTTATTTTGAAATTTTCATTTCTTTCTTCTGGATATTCTTTAACAGATCCACATCTTGCCTGAAGAGTGGTGTCCTGTCGAAAGCTTATCAGCCCTGAGGAGAAGATTGCAGCTTGGACACAACATTCCCATTTACAGAGCTCAGAGTAATAGTTGTTTTAATGTAGCAAGTTAAACTTTCCCCACTGAATTATTTTACATGATCATTTTATTATCAATGTACTTAGTGAATGTGTTTGGTTATTTTCCTCTGCCTGTGTCCTAAACTTTCTGATTTTGTTCCTACCTGCACTGTGCTTTTGCATTTGCTCCTAATAACTAAGGGTACTTTTTCTCCTGTAAAATGTCTGCTAAATGTTCATGTTTTGAAAGACATTATAATTTTGCTATGTCACTATTCCTATCCTTCAATGATACTGTTCATGACGGGATAATTATTTCATTAAAATACTTCCAGATCACTTTTTTATTATGTTTCCTTTCCAGCAGCTGTTCTGAACAGTTGATTGAAGACTCCATTCCTGAAAACCTTATTTTATCACTTTCCCTACTTATACTCCTGTAAATCAAGAATTTACCATTTAATGATTTTGGTCACCCAGATTGTGTTCCACTTTCCTTTTCCCAACTAGTTCTTTTCCATTAATCAGGATCCAATCTACAAGAGTCTTCCTCATTCTGCTTTTTCTGCTATTAGTATCAATTATTGTCACCAATAAATTTGAATAAGCCCTTCTCCCTTTACGTTCCTATATTGACTGATGTATGGGCAGTTTAAGTACCCCATCAATACTAATTACTGTGCATAGGACAAGTCTATGAGTTAAAAACTCAAGTCTCAGGGTTTTGTTCTGGCACACAGCTTGCTTCCAGAAACATCCGAACCCAATGGCAGCTGGATGCTGCTCACCATGCCAAAAGAGAGTCACTAAGTGCTCTTCTCTTTGTTTTCTCTAGGAAAAGATGAACTTCCGTGACTTTGAGGCATCAGACATTCTTCTTCATTTGTATGAGCTCCCTTGTTGAAGGCAAAAGAATAACTGGGAACACAGTATGGTTTGCTGAGATTTTCATAGGAAGTAACTCAGATAGATGTTTACTGGGGTGCTTCAAGATGAACAGTGCAAAGAAGTGAGAAGTACAAAAGAACAGAAACAGAGGTAGGGGAAGAAGAAATAGAAAACAGAAAAGGGCCAAAAAAAAAAAGGAAGATAAAAAAAAAAAAAAAGAGGAAATAAAGGGGAAGAACTGAGAGATCAAAAGATTAAAAAGGAGGGAAATGAGCATTTTCTTCATAACAGTATTCACACACAAATAGAACTGCTCAAATGCAGAATATGTGATTCAGTCCCAAACAATTCATGGCTTTTCCCTTCACTTTCTGTTCTTTTTATGTGGAAACACCACTGAAACTTCGATCCCCAGCTTTCAAAAGTTTGTACCAAGCACCTTTTAGATTTCTAGAAGCAAGTAATTTCTCTCCTTCATTCTTTTTCCACAGCCCTCAGATCAATCAGGTTATGTTTCTGTTAGTATTTTAAAGTAGTTTGACATCCATAAACATCTGAGTCTGAATTTTCGCTCACCAGCTTGCTGCAGTCTTTATAGTCTAACACATGAGAGGACAGGAGTTCTTAACAATAAGAGGCTAAATCTTGTCTAAATATCATTTTGTGCAGAATACTGTGCATTGTGTGTGGAGTTGCGGAAACAAATGTCATCCACATCAAATTATCTGTGTAGGCTTACATAAATTTGCTCAAAACCATGAAGAAATATAGGAAATAATGTCTAAAAGGCCACTGTACGTTTTTTGCAAAATTTTTACAGGATTCCGTTTGCTAACATGTAACTGCAAGTTGTTCCAATATGTATGGCAAGAATGAGTGAGATCATACGGTTTGCTTCTCATGTACTTAAAATGCAATTATTTTAATTAATTACAGTATTGTAATTTCTCCAGAGGTACACAAACAATGTGGAAGAAATAAGCAGAGTATACTTATGCCAAGTGGAAAACAAGGTAATACAGAAAAGATTAAAAATGCACAGAAGGGGAATATAAGCACACAAAACCAGAGTAGAAATAATAGAGCTGGCAATGAACAAGGAAAGCAGCAAAGGGAGACAGAATATTTTTGGTTAGAGTAGCTCTGTCTTTCTAGTGTCAGCATCTCACATCTGCTGTCACACACTAATTAGAGCAGCGGCTGCCATAATGCTGACCGAGCCATAGGTAGATGATTCATAATGAAATTGTATCTGCATATGGAAAGGTGTCATTGTTATCAACTAAATCTTCAAGCTAAAACAATTTAGAATCCTTTGCTTCAAGAAATGAGAATCTCCACCCTGAAATAAGAAAATTGATATTAACTGTAGGACTGACTAAAATGGAACAAAAAAAATGTATTTTCACCTCCACCCATCCTGCTACCAAAAATTCCATAGTTGCCTATTGCTCAGAAGTTACAACTCTACTGTCCCAAATGTCTCTGTGTAAGGAACAGACAACTGCCAGATATCCAAATTAAGATGATGGAGCAGAATCTACCACACTCCCTGGTGATGACTTGCTTTCTCTACTACTTGTTAGGCCCATTCTTGACCAAGTTGTAAATCTTTGTGTGTTTTTTCCAAATATTACCACTAATAAGTTCTACAAACCGGTGTTTTTCTTTCTAATTGTTGCTATTAGGGGCACAGAAAAATCTGGCAAACTATCATAGAGACTAGGATAATTTCTTCGAGACATGACCTGCTCCAGATAGAATGCAAGTGCCTTATAGGGACACCTATAGTATGATTTCATCTATTATTTGAGATTTGGGAATCACATTGGACATGCTAGCTCTACTCAATCTAAAACATCCCAGCAAAGCAGTGGGCTAAGTCAGCCTTATCACATCCAGTCCCCATGCTCATGTCCGTAGACATTTCCTAAGCAGTTCGCTGCTCAAAAGTATTTTTCCGGCTCTATGGAGTCACTAATCTCAAATGCTCCCATTATAGGTAGCTCAGGTTGTACCTACAAAAGATAAACAATTCCTCCATTGTCTAATTTTAAGAGAATGTTGGCATTTGAAAAACAAATCTATAGCCCAAGTGAGTATTCCAGGTATAAGCAAGTTTCATCATTACTTGTGACAACTGGAAAATGCCAAATTCTAGCTCAACAGTCATAAAGTATTGACTTTTCAAAAAAAAAAAACAAACACAGAATTATAGCACGATGTGACATCTGTAGGGTTGTAAATTCCAGGCCTTTAATAGAATTAAGAGAATTTCTTCTCTTTTCTAGTGGAAAAAATAATATTAAAAATAAGTCTACACTTGTAAATTGATCAGTGGCATGGAGCATTCCTGGAATTTAATCATATGGACTGTCAAATTGCTAGAACAGTCTCTGGGACAGTTATGGTTTATGTCAACTAGCCAAACCCTAACAAATTCACAGATGTGGTCTGGCAATTAGCTGTGTTTGGGAATCAGTTCCAACAGACAAGGTGGATGTCACCACCCTGTTTTGGAGGCCAAGAGGATGTAACGACACATACGTTGAACTAAGCCAGATGATCATCCAGCGAGAGAACAGCTCTACATGCACTTGCTGGAGTAGAAACAGTTTGGCTAGGTTTTCCTACTGATCTAGCTGTTAAAGCAAGAGGCAACTCAAAGTCTGCCAGTGCCCAGGATGATGTTCGAAACTCTTTTTATTTTTTTCATCTTTGCTTAAAAGAACAGGAGGCATCGAGTAAAGGAGCAGGAAAATCTTTGTCACCATAGCACGAAAATAGTGAATAAAAATCAATGAAGAGTTGATAAGTTTGTCAATAGTCTCTCATCTGGGAAAATTTTATCTAACGATATTGCGTTTGCATGACAATGTTTTGGTAGCAGGGGTCTGCAGGCATGGCTTCTGTGAGAAGCTGCTTGAAGATTCCCCTACGTCCAATAGAGCTAATGCCAGAAGGCTTCAAGATTGACGTGTTGCTGGCCAAGGCTGAGCCCGTTAATGATGATGGTAGCGCCTTTGGGATAGCATATTTAAGAAGGGGGAAAAAGCAAACCTGTGCAATAGCAACTGCAGCCAGAGAGAGTGAGAATATGTGAGAGAAACAAGTCACAGACACCAAAGTCAGTGAAGAAGGAGGAGGAGGAGGTACTTCAGGCTCCTGAGCAGAGATTCTTCTGTACTTCAGGCTCCTGAGCAGAGATTCTTCTGCAGCTTGTGGTGAAGACCATGGTGAGGCAGCCTGTACTCCTGCAGCCCATGGGAGTTAATGGTGAAGCACATACCCACCTGCAGCCCATGGAGGATCCCACATCAGAGCAGGTGCATGCCCAGAGGAGGCTGGGACCCTGTGGGAAATCTGGACTGGAGCAGGCTCCTGACAGGACCTGTGAACCCATGCAGACAGAGGATTACTCTGGAGCAGATTTGCTGGCAGAAGTTGTAACCCCATGGGGCACCCATGCTAGAGCACGCTAGATAGATAGATGAGGGGAGGGCAGT
>VWZK01008986.1:108853-168347 GCA_013396935.1 Baryphthengus martii | reverse complement strand
AAAAAAAAAAAAAAAAAGGGGATCTTGGGGGGGTTGTTTGAACTAGCTAAATCTTAGATGACTGTTAGCTTATTGATAGTCCAGTGAGGTATTCCCATCCTCGATGGATGGCTTGGTGCATCTGGAGCCTTGTGACAGGTCCCGGAAGTAGGGTATTTTTAAGTTGTTCCCCTCCCCTGCCCAAGAATTGTATCATTGTCAGCATAAAAAAAATAAAAAAAAATAAAAAAAAATCCAAAATTGAGGGATGCAAGTGATATCAAACAGAAACTTAAATCCTTTTATCCAGTCAGTGAATGTGAAATTGAAAAGCCATAGTTACTAAATACATTTTTTGGTTTGTGTTTAATTTCAGTAGGGGAATCAAAGTTTACTTATGACTTGCTGGTGGAGACTTGTATTCCTTCAGAACATTCTCTCCCAGATTTTTAAATTTAAGATTTGCTATTAATTTGCAGTTGGCACAGTTACAGTTGATTTGAAGCGTATGTGGTCTATTTTCCAGATTTTGGTCTTCATAGTTAATAGTAAACTCAATCCTGTAAGTGACTGTGTACACCCTTGGGTTTACTCTTAGTAAGTATGTACATGTTTTATATATTCCACATTTTCACCTGTAGTCTTCACTTCATTTGATCTAATTCTGTATGTGTTGCATAACGCAATTGTCGGAGTTCATGGGCATTCAGAACTTGCCTTAATTCAGTGAATTTAGTGAACTAGACTCAGGTAATTCATTCACTACCCCAGAGAGTGGAATTTGCCACAGAAATATTGTGAGTGTGAGGGTTAAAGCTTTTTGTACAATTTTGAGGTGCAGCAAGTAAGTCTTGGGATGCTTTTATATCATGTACGCAAAGACAGGTACTTGTTTTGTGGCCTGTGCAATATCCTCTGCCAGTCCTAACTTAATATAGCTGCTCATGAAAAACATTTTCTCAGTGTCCTTCGTTTTTCCAAGGAATCAAATGAGGTCCTGGCTTAGGTGGTGTAATATTAGACCAATTTCCCATGTTGTATTTCCCAGGTACAAAGAAGCATTTAGCAGACTTCTGAAGAAACAGGGTAATAAACCTTCAGTGGTTGCTGTAGCCAGCTGTTTCAGAGCTTATATACTTCACAAAAATAGTAGATTTGCTACAGAAGGACAGCACAAACCCTTCTAAATATCTAAATTGTGGCTCGTTACCCAGGGCCTAGATTCACTGAACCACTTGACAGTTGTGGTTACTGGGGACCAGGGTCCTTAGTCTCCAAAGTGACATGCAGTATCCTACCAAATCCTCAGTTTACTGAGCAGTACGTGAGATTTAGATGGCTTAGTGGATGATCCATGAAGAAGTAAAAAAAAAAAAGGCACTGAATGGTGGGCTGTCTGGTGCTAATGTGTGGTAGTGTACATAGAGATATGTTTGAAATCCTGATTCTTACTCAAAGCTGCAGTGAGGCACATGGATCTCATGTATGTTGACCACCTTACCAGTAACTGAAGGATGTCCCCGCTCTTCTAAAAGGAGGGTGCAGGAGCAGGTGGCAGTCATCTTTTGGGATTGCCTTAACTAATGTTAAGCTGTTGAGCTGCGAAGTTGAAGACCTAAATTCTGATCTTAGTGTCAAGGTGTTCAAATCAACATCTGCCCCTTACTCAGGAGGACATCTCAGCTATAAATGTCTAGACAGGCCTTCTTTCGAACTTTGGCTTGAAGTTGTGCTGCTGTGGAGAGGTGTGAATCTGTAGCCTGTGGGTTTAGACACTTCTGCTAGGCTTGTTTTCTTGGGTATGGAAATCATGGGCTAGGTAAACTATAAAGTGGTAGAAATTGCCTTTGGTTCGAGCTTCAGGCAAGCTCTTGAACTTTTGTGATTGGTGCTCAGTTGGGTTATAAATAAAAGCTGTACACCACTCAGCTGTTGTTACAGGATCTGTTTTCTTTCAGGTGTTCCCACTAAGTTAACTTCCTAATAGACCTGACACTGTTAAGTTGTTAGGAATGCCAGGGTTGGCGCTTGAATGATCTGTGCTACAGCTTAGCCTTATGCTTGTAGTTCCTGTAGACTTTAAGCAGAAGTTGCTCAATTCTGAGGATGTGTGAGGGGGGAAAAGAATGCTACAGGGGCTTAAGAATTTTCCTGATCAAGAAGGAGGTTCCTAGTAATGTTAGTTGGATACATAGATTTTCTGTTTGGTGATTGGGGTTTTTGTTGCTGTCGCAGTTTGGACACTAAGTACTGGTGTTCCTCAAGTCTGACTCCAAATAGATTTGTGATGTTATGGTGCTGCCTGTAATTTTTTTTTTTTCTTTTTTCTTGGGCTTATATAGTTTTCTTTAAGTGTACGTTGCTTTGAGCATTACCTCTCAGGGCTGAGCTCTGCTGATTCAGACTACTTGTAAAAGACAATCTATCTGGAGACTTAAGAGTACAGATTTCTCCTGTGGTAAGGCTGATAGTTCTTGTCCTGTGAGTTGGTTGCCCTGTACAAGAGTATTTATAAAAGTTTCCTGAAAGATTCAGAATATGTACAGACCTGCAATTCTGTTCCTTTTTCCCCTCTCTTCTTAAAAAAACATAATAATTTGCTTTACAGCATAGCTTTATGACCAGCTGCAGGAACATATGGTGACTGCAGTTATTTAAAAGTATATCATTGAAAGTATGAAAACTGTACTACAGTAGCAGAAATGGAAGACTAAGGAAGAGCAGGCATTTTTAGTCTTTGTCACTGAGAATATTGGGTTTTCTCTACTGTATCTTTGAATGTAATTGCTTTGCCTGAATCTGATAACCCGACTCAGCAGATTTACCAAGTAGACATTGCAATTACTGCACTGAGAAGCTTGTGTATTAGTTAATAAAGACTAGCCTTACAACATTTAAGAAGTCCCTGTGTAATGTAGAAATCAATCAAGTAGTAATACTGATGCCTGTAAATAATAAATGGTTCTCCTGGCCAACAGGTTGGAAAAAAAAACCGAACGAACTAGACAAAACTAGCAACAGAAGATCTTTAATGACCAGGTGTTGCTTTTCTGTCTTAATGGATTGACTCTAATTGCAGGTTGCATCTTCGAGAGATGAGGCTTTGCTGTAGCTGGTAGTACACTTTGTCCAACATGGTTCAGGAGCCTCCTGTGTGCCTGAAATTTTGCTCACTCGTAATCTTAATGTATTTCTCGTAGCAGTTGTGAAAAGATTATTTGGACTGATTCTTGTTACTCTACCTTACTGCTAAGACAGTCTTTCTGAGCACTGTCACCTATTAGGATATTCTTTGCCGGGCACTCTGAGTGCGTGGTATTTCTGAGTTTGAACTCAGTGCAAAGGTGGCCTTAGTCCTTTCATAGTGCTCTGAAGAATGCCTTGAAGTACTGATACCGAAAGAATGTTTTTACAATCTTGTATTAGATTCACAGATCCAAATACTTCAAAATCCTCCTACCTTTGTGACTTTATCTGACGTGCTGAAAGGTTAAGCCGCCTTAGCCTTTGACACTTAAAGGTCACACTGTGTATCTCCAGCTGTTGCAAATATGATGATTAGTCTTTTTCTTAAATGCCAAAGCATATTTCATCCCAGTGTATAGAAATACCATGCGTATGTTTCAGAAGTGTATTAAAACTCCAGCTCTGTAAACTGGTGATGTGAAGCAACCTTCTGATTCTTTCTGAGGAGAAGGAAGAAAAAAAATAATTCTTCACTGAACCGGTTCTCCCCCTCTCCCAGCTTCAGCTTCCTTTGAAATGACAATTAACTGTTACATTTGGGAAAGAGTAGCTTTAATCTCGCCCAGAAGCACCTCTGTTCTCCTCTGTGTCGCTGAATAAATGTTGCTTCCCCTGGAAACCAGATTGGTTCTTAAAGAACAGTGGATGATTTCTTATGGCAGTAACTAACTGTTAACTGCTTCCATTGGTGCTTGTTGTTCATATGCCCTCTGTCCTGCTTTTATGAAAACCACCAGAAAAAAAAAGAAAAAGAAGAAGAAAAAAAACACCAAACAACAAAAAAAAAACCAAATAAAACAGACAAAGCTAGAACCCTTTAAAACCGCAAAGCCTAAGGAAGGGGCTGACCTGGCTGTTATATCAATGTTGGAGAAGATACAGGGTACAGTTGCATTTTTTGGTTGTTTTTGAAAAACTGATCAAAACGTGCTTTTTCATTGACGCCTAAAAGGACAACGATGTCTTTGATAGCTATAGTTGCTGTGAGGTAGGATGAGGCTTCTTACAGGTTTTCAGGTGTCCTAGAAATCATTGGTTTGATTTTGTTTTGTGTTTAACTGGAACATACTTTCATCTAGGTCTCTGTAGCGGAATCTTAGCTGATGGATTTCTTTCTAGGTCTTTTTCTCTTGGAAGCTCATGATACATAGTGCCACACTTTTGGTGTAAAATACGTTGCTTATATTTTATGTAAATAGACATTGTATCCAGAACCAGAAAGCTTGTGACTTGCATGTGTTCTTTCCAGTGTGCTTTCATTAGCAACTGATGGTGAAACTTAGACCTTTAAATATGAATATTTTTTTAAGCAAAGTAAGGACTTAAACACTTTAGTGTTTATTTGAGAAAATGTTCAATAGCTTATTCAAAGATTTGGCTAGTGTGGTGAGCGTGGTTTCTTCCATCTGTATGAAACCCCATACATTAGAACAAGTACAGTGTAACCAGCTGAATTGAAAAGTGTCAATTTTCTAACATGTTAAAAAAGTTGTAGCAGTTGCAACTTTAATTCTAATTTAGCGATATGTGATTTTGTCCAACTTCGTTTAAAATTCTCAGTCTAGAAGAAAATTCCTTGAGATTTTAGGATAAAGTCAGGATTTAATCACATGAACGAAGCTGTATTTCCTCTTTTGTTCTTTTTTCTTCTAAAGCAAATTTGTGGTAACTAAAAGAAAAACAGAGGCGAAACAGGTTGGTTTGGTTTTATTCTTAGTCCAGAGATGAAAGGACATCTTACTGGAGCCTTATGTAAATAGTTATCGATCCATTCAGCAAGATAACGTTATTCTGACTTTACGTTATATTGCCACATCAAAACTTAATTGTTCCCAGGTACGTGAATGAGGAACAGCAACTCTAAATTCTTGGTACTAAAAAACTTTTCTAAGTGCTTAAATTGATGTTGAACCTTACAGTACCAACAGGCATAAGCTACTTACCAGTGCAAACCTGTAAACTGACCTTTTACTTACATTCTTGATTGGAGCAAGGATAAGTGCTGCAGGAATTAATAATACTTGAAAGAAAAATACAGAACAACCAAACCCCAAAAAAGCTTGTAACCTTGCAGTAGGGTAAAAATGCTAAAACTGCAAGCTTTTTTGCTCTAGAATTGTTGGTTTATGACTTCTTTTGCACAATATTGAACATCTTATACTGTCTTACAAAGTTGATGGGAAGCTTTGCTTGGGTTCTTTAACCAAGTCTCAAATTTGATAAGACAATACTTGTTATCTGAAATATAAAATTGTAGAGCTGTACTTGAAAAAGCTGATCAGGATTTCTTAGCAAGACTTTAAGACCAGCTACTTAGCATGATGAACTTGATATATTTATTTTTACCACAAATTGCACAGAAAATAAAAGGGAAAAAATACCACAGCTTGTTTATGTAGATTTCAAGCAAGCATGTGTAATGCCTTTCTCAGTGTAACTTGATTTTCAGAGAAAGTGCTATATATTGTTACTTCAAAATTCATTATCATCTAGTTTTAAATGTCTTTTTTTAATCTCTATACGTCTGTGTCAAGTACATGAAGCGACGCAGTCATAAATGAAGCTTCATAGACATTTTTGAATAAGCCATAGTGGCTCTGTCTGGATATTTCTGAAGTAATAGTTCTGAAGAATTAAAGTTTTACTTCACTAAAAGATCTCTCTCTCTATGCTTGAGAAGATAAGATTCCAGCATCTATTTTTCACACTTAAAGGTGTGATAGAAGGATCTTGCAGTGATGCAGGACTGCTCATTAAAACTTCATTTGCTTATTACTCTGCTGCAGTAGCTTTCAGTAGACTACGTTCTATCTTCTTATGAAGTATGTAATGCTTTCATATGATCAAAAGAAGAGAACTTGTTTGTGAATACTCACAAACTTGTTTTTAGGTCCCTTGATTTCCTGACCCGTTTTAACATTGAGACTCAAGCTCTTATGACTGCTATAGTAAAGAAAAAAACAAGTGACTCTTCTCAGTCCTTAGTTTTCTTTTTCAGGTTGCTTCTTTCTTGGGAAGCCTTGGGCTGAGGAAACAAAACCTGGATTTAATATACTTGTTTTGAAGGCGATCTCTGAAATTCCTTTATTTCATTTGGTTGCCTTTGAAAACAAATGGCGTAATAGAATGAGGAAGCAGATTCTGACCTACCGTGTCAGGCCACCCTCTTCTGGTTATGTCTTGGTTATTGTTGTACAGTTCTAAAGTGCTGCTGCTATTTCAAATGGTGTCTTAATGAAACAGCTTATGCTTCTCTAGAAATGCTGGCACAAAATCAGAAAATATAGTGATATAATAACAAAGTAACTGTTGTATTTAAAACATTAAGCTTGGTTTTGAAATTGAAAATGTATATTGTCATGCATCCAGTGAGAAAGCTTGAAGCATGGATACATTCATACGAGGTTTGCTTTACATTTACTATGTGAAGTTACCATGGTGGGAATGTGTCTTCATAGCCAGATAGTAGTTAATCTGTGTAAATGCAGCTACATGTTTTTTATTTTAAAATTACCCACATGTTGATGTTAAGGTTGAAAGTTCTGGCTGCATGGATATTAAGAAACAAGGACAAGATTGCTGAAACTCATGCCTGTATTTCTTTTGTCCCCAAGTCTGTAGCTAGCTGGTTGTCTAAATAATTGTACAGGTAGTTGTCTGGTACTATTCCTGGTTCCATCCATGTCTTTCAAAGTGGGTCCTTAATTACTTTTGTAGGATGTATGGTAGCTGCATTGCATGGTCCTTTTTCAAGCTTATGTGTTTTCCCCGGCTTTCTGACAGTGTACCTTTTTGAAAAGTTTTAATAGAAACACTTTGTTAGCTTTGTAGATTTTAGGTTGATTTGATGCTCTCGGCATAAGCAGTGACTGAAAATGTCATCTACGAAATTTGACCGTAGAAAGACCAAGTTTAAGCAGCCCATAAGAATTTTCCAGATTTCTACAATGCACATTGTAGAGGGTGTAATTATGTCCCTACTTGAAGTTAGTGGAGAGTCTGCACTGTGGTTGAGGCATCAGACTGTCTGGATGCAGTGATGTGTTGATTCACGCTCCTCCTTGCAGTCTCGCTGCCCTCTTCCACATATCCTGCATTTTCATATAAAACAGCGAGGAAAAAATGAGAACCCCCGTGGAGGTGATGGTAGTAATGTATTTCTTAATGGCAATGATGTCTAGTTTTTGTGAATTTGGATGCACACATCCCCTGGTAATAACTGTTTAAATGTTTTAGTACAGTTGTTTTGCTTAGAACTTACTGTCACTGTTATGGCATCAGCTGATTCAGGTCAAAAGGGTTTCTTCCTGCAAATTGTCAATCAAGCAGAGGCTACTGTGTTGGATTTTTCTGTGTGCTCCTGCTCCTTCAGAGAGCTGGTTGTTGACTGTCTTTTTTTTAGCTTAGAGTGGACACTTCATTACAAGCAACTCCTGTGCTATGCCTCATGTCTGTGTATCTTAATGTTTTTCCTGCCACATCTTCTGAGGTCTGATCTTTCACTGATCTGTGCGATGCAGTTCATTACTTTCTAATTCTACTTATACTTTCAATGCAGCCTGATAAAATCTAATTCCCTAAGGGCATTATCATATCACTTACAACATTGTTTCCTTTTTGTTAACCAGTCAACCTGCATGACCTACCTAGATCTTTGTTGGCAACTGTTTAATTAATTTTAGCCTAAATGACATGCCAAAAAATTTGAGTCCTTGTGAGAGGATCATCCTGGAAGGTCAGATTGCATCTAGGACAGTTCAGCAGAATACTCTGTACGTGAATTTTCTGCCACATGAGGTGATTTTTTTTGAACCACTGTCCAAAAGACATACCACTTGCTCATATGGACAAGGTTTTGTAATCTCCAGTGTTAACTGTTTAAAAACAGTTATTTCTTATGTCGTGGCCCTCATAAAATCTGAAGAGACTTCCATGTTTGCTGAGATTGTGTGGAATTGTATTTTGTAGTCTTCTGAAATACAGAATGACTTAGAATAATGTTTTAGATGCATTATTTTTGAAGCAGTCAGTGTGTAGTCCTACTGAAATGTTGAAATTTTTGAGAGGTTAAACCATTGAATAGCACGTTAAGTGCACGTTAACCTGAAGAGCAGATCCTGAAGAGCAAAGTCAGCATAATGTTCATATAGTTCAGGTAGGAGCCAGTACTGAGTTTTCAGGATGTTTATTAACAAAAATTTTCTTCAACAAAAAAAAAGGAAACCAAATACTTTTTATATAGCTTCATGTAAGTTCAGGCATCCATGGGGTAGGTGATCTGTCAGATCTTTTCATTGATATGTTTATTTTTCAAGACAAATGCAGCATTCCTTAGTGAATAACTGACTTGGGTGACAGGAAGATAGAAACATTTTTAGTAAACATTTTACACTTAATTACTTCTTGTCCTCTTCATTCCTACCATTTGATCCTTTGTTACCATTCTGGAAGCATTGTAGAAGCCCTGTTGTCGTTTATTTATTTATTTATCTTTTTGCCCATTTATTTATTTATTTAAACTGACTTAAGAATTAAGCATTCTTTCCACTCCACCAACTCTGCAGCAACCTCTTCTAACTTTGCAGACAGTCTATAGGCAATTTTTGACTTACAATAGATGCATGCTGTGATTGGAGATAGATCCTTAAAGTGAAGGAGAACAGAAACCTGCAAAAGAACTTCAAAATACTTGGGAGACTGCTTTGATTCAAGCAGCTATGATGTAGATTCATCACTTACAGAGGAGTTTAAATGTTTCAATAACAATTAACTTTGCTTTTTTGCTGATTTTAGAAAGTTGTTCTACTACATCAATTATTGGGCTAGTCAGAATCTAAATTTCAGTATTCAACTTTGAGTGTTACTCATAACTAACTTTCATTTGTTCCTATGCATTTGAGTTAGTTCCCTTCCTTTAAAGATCTTTTTGTATAGGTATACCAAATAGTCCTCTTTTCTTAGTGTCCATGTGGAGAAACTTAGCTCTTAGTTTTTTCCATTATGATGATGAAACATTTCTCTGTAGCTGTTCCATGTAGAATTTCCTCATCTGCAACATCGGAAGCAAAAATTATGTGTATCGCTTTGGAAGAGTTTGTTCTTACCATTGTCTGTTTGTCTAGTGTATATACACTTCCTCTTTCTCTTCTGGATATAATTCTGTTATATTTTAGGATTACAGTTTTCTTTTTGTTGCATTATGTGATGCATTGCAATGAATAGAGTCAGTCCCTTAATGTGAAGGATGGGAGTGACTGTTGTCTGCCTCAGGCTAATAGAGGCTTAGTTCACTGACTTTTTCAACAGTGTTAATGACTTGTGTTTGAAGGCGTGATGGAAATGCATAGTGTTGTTACTGTGTGTAGACTGAATTTCTTTTTCTTTTCTTTTCTTTTTTTTTTTTTTTTCTGGCAGTAAGTACGTTAATAAGTTACTTCTAATAATCTTGCTAACTTCATGGATATCATTTATGCTGTGTCCCAGATCTGTTCTCGGTGGATGGTTTTCTAACATTCATTTCATCAACAGGCTCTTACTTTTTCTGTAGTCATTAACAAAAAGGCCTGGCTTGAGGAACTTAACTGATAGCATCCTTTTAGCTCTGTATGTCTGTCCAAAACCATTAACTGTTATCCTTTCCTTAGCAAGTTTACTTACTTGGCGTTTCTCCTACTAATCACAATCTCTTCCACTTGAAATAAGATTTTGGTGTCATATCATTGCTGCGAAATCTAGCTAGGTTGAATATTTTCTTGCCATGAAAAAAACCCAGTCATTTTTCTGAAAAAAGTCTTGCTAAGTTTGTCTGATACTCTGCTCTTGACTAATTTTCATTTTACTTGGCGTTTGTTTTTTTTCCTCTTGCATCTTTCACTTTTCTTAAAAACACAGTTTTAAGTCTTTAATAGTATCTATTGATAACAAGTCAGAAAATCTTACTATTGAGATCGCTGTAGGTGGTACTACTCTGTTTTCATATGACAGATTTTCATCTATCTAATACATGTTACTTTGTTTACTAGTTTCACAGCTCTATTCTTCCTTTTTGGGGGAGAATAATAAGCAGTCTTCAAAACTGAGAGGAAAAAGAGTAACTTCCTTTTTTCATTCTCTTGCTTTATCAACATTCCCCCTTCCCTGATATACCAATGTCCATCTCTTTCCTTCGTAGTGAAAATACAGGCAAATAGCTTAATTCTTGGGGTTGAAACTAGAAGTAATCTTAAATTGGTTGTCAGTGTAGAGCATCACTGGTTCTTCCCTGTTTGTGGCCGAAGAATTCTTGCTACTTGTTTTGTTGCCAGCAGCGTCTTAACATGTTCACTCTTGGCAGTCCTTTGTTGGGACAGCTGGTAATTGAGCAGTGCTTTTTCTGTTCTGTGGGCTGTCTATTCCCTTCACCATTAAAATCCTTTTATTCAGATAGAATAAGCAGTGTATTTTCTTTGGGTACAGTCTTCGTATAGTTATTACATCTTTGATTTAAAAGGAACGGAGTGGGGAAAGCAGCTTCCTTCTTGCTTGCTGCAGTTAGACCTCCGCGGATTTACTACAGCTTCCGCATTTGCAACTTAGCATTTAGGTTCTGTTCCAAATGACCCAGGTCCTCTCTTTTAGCTTTATTATTGAAGATATTCCATTGTAAAGTGTCATTTATTAATCCCAAAATATTTTTGTTTAAAAAAAAAAAAATAAATCTATTGGGCAGCATGATCTGGCAGGCTTTGCTCTTTAATTTGTAATAGTAATTATATCTTGGAAGCTTATCCTCAACAGCAATCTCTGTTCTTATGATATCAAGCATCTTTATTTCCAAGTAATTGTACATCAGACTTGGATTGTACTCAGAGGTCTTACTGCTGTCCTTTCCAAAAGCGCTTTTGAAACCAGATTCTGGCTACATTTAGAGTAGAACCATTTGCACTGTGCTAATAGCTGAATAGTAGAACACTATTCTTTTCCTTTATATACAAAGAGAATAGCTTCTTACTAATACTCTTATAATTCTCAGGGGTTTCTTGAAAATGTTCCATCCAAACCGTTTCTTGCTGGGAAGGATTAAAAAAACCCATTACCTTCATAGTGATTTCCCCCCCCCCCCCTTCTTGGGGTTTCCCCCCCCCCCCCCTTTTATTTCTTATTTTTCCCTTCACCGTGGTTATGTAGCAAATAGTCCTTCCCACAACATGCCTTGTTTTGCATGTAAAACCAAAGTCTTCAACCTCAGGCTCCAGAAGAACCCTGAAATTCTATTCGTGAAGCACCAGAGTGTTAGGAAACTTTGATATTTTCTTTGTTGGAGGAAGGGAAGGGGAACAGAAATCTCTATATAAGTACTCCTTTTCCAGGTTTTTACTAAACATCTGCAAAGCTTGTTCTTGGACTGAAGTTTCTTCCCCTTTCCACCTACCTTTCCAAACTGTCTTCCTTTTAATATGATGAGCTTTTTACTTACGAAAAGCAGAACAAAGTTGTAGCTTTGGCTTGGTTGTTGGATCTTGCTTAGCCTAAATTAATTCTGCGTTCCTAGCTGTTGTGATGTTAGTGTCACTTGCTTGAAGCTCTGTTTTTATTTTCCATCTCTTTCTATAGGATACTTTTGTTCGTTTCTTCTGGAATAATGGGCAAAATAGAGCATAAAACTTGCACTGGTTTATGTTCCTCTTTTGCTAATCCAGAAACTCACTCGACTTTTATGGGAAGTACTGGTAGTAAGAAAGACATTTGTCAAGTACCTGAAAGCCCTGGTAATAGATGTAGCAGCCTCTACCACTGGGAGGGTGTGCAGGGGTGTGGGTGTGGATGTGTTAAGACCGTGGGCGAAAGATTTAGACTTCTTGTCTTTTGTCTTAGCCTGTAAGACAGTGAGAACAGTACCTACCTCACAGGTTTTTTTTGAGGCTTGGTTCCTTAACTTTAAAAAATAACGCTGATGGCCTCTGGAAGGTGCTGCAGAAGGGCATAGCGTTACTGCCTGCAGGCTGAATACCAGTGTTTTTTCTGGCAATATATAGGCCTGCCATAGTTAGGGAAAGAATTTTGTTTGGTGTCTCTTTAAAGAAATGCGAAAGTGCTTTGCTGGGGAGAATAGAAAGGGGCTTTCTGAAGAGGTGCTGAAGACTTGAAAATTCAGAGTGGTGATTGGTCACCTCTGCTTGATTGACAGGTTGCAGGGAAAAACAAAAACCCATTTGTTCTGGCTTAATGGAACTGGAAAACAGAAAATGAGTATCAGGTAAAAATTCCTTTTTTAAAATCTTTGCAGTTCTCCTTTAAACAGTGGAGTTTTTACAGAAATCTACACCTTCCCCACTCCAATAAATTAGGAGTAGGAATTAGAGAAGCAGGCAGTTGCTAAGTTGCGTAATGTGGGTTGTCTGTCCGTGCGTTTTCTAGTGGGCAGGTGTTCTGAAACACCGCAGCAACCAGTGCTACTGGGCTAGCTTAGCAGAAAGGCAGAGGATTGTAAAGGGTGTAGTGACTAAGCCCTGAACTGGACCCAGCTCTCTGGTTAGGCTCATTAGCAGGACGTTCAAAGGGAAGCTTTTATTTTCACTTCCTATACTGTGCCTGCTTTGTGGATAAAGCCTCTCAGTTTCTACTACTATCAAATTTGGCATCTTTCATGAGCATTTTTACAAAATTCACTGAGAAGTGAATAGCTAAAAAGTAAACTCTGTTTTAAAGTAACTTCCATCTAGCAATATACTGTCTTACAGATTTTATAATAAATTTCAACATCAGCACCACAGTTTTGAGAATCGTAATTGAAAATTATTTATTGCTGGTAACTTAATTATTTTGTATGTTAATGTATTTCAGATTGAAGGACAAGGACATGGTGCAGTTTTTGACTGCAAGTGCTCTCCTGATGGACAGCATTTTGCATGTACCGATTCTCACGGTCACCTTCTGATTTTTGGCTTTGGTTCCAGTAGCAAATATGACAAGGTACAGTGCAAGATAAAAATCAAAATGTTTGTCTGTGTCAAATGCATTTGTGCAAACTTTCCTCCAGAGCTTCATTTCAAGAGGGTGTATCTTAACAGAACTTTTCAGCCACTAATATGAGATGTTTCAGATTCCTGTTGTTGACACTGAGCTTTCTTCCAGTGTCTTTTTTTAAACTATGGAAACATGCTGTTAAGCTACTGTTTACATGGGAAGTTAAAAATAATTTAAAAAATAAAAAAATCACCCAGTTGCTGTTTACTCTCGTAAGTGATGAGTTTACAAGTGTCTACTGATAGATCCATGTGGATAATGTGAATAAAGTGCAGTGGAATTGATAATAGTTAAACATTTTTGTTAAATATTTTTCTCGTTCCTAACTAAGACAAAAAAAAATGGGGGGGAGGATGCAAAATAGAACTAATTCCTACTGTCTTTAAATAAAGATCGCATAGCCTGCGAGGCAGTTATTTACAAGAAATGTATTATATGTTTTAGAGACAGAATTTTTATGTCTGCTAAGGAAGTTCTGTCATGAATGCCTTGGTGCTTGCAAAGCAATGTTCCATGGTTACTATGTGATTAAATTATTACGTCTTTATTCTAATGTCATAGTCTGCGTTGTACATTCTAAGCGTGGGTGTCTCGCCACAGACCTTCATGACTGCAAATATATGTTGTGGTGTTTTTTATTCTCTGTGGATAAACATGCCCTATGAGCCATACAGGTTACCTAGTTTGGAGTGCCCACAAGGTCCTAGTTCTTCTTTTACCACCCAGGAAGAGATGAGGTGTGGTTCTCCTCCCTCTTTCTAAGACTTGAACAGACACATCTGCTCCAGGATTTTCATCTCTGCTTCTGGTAGCTAGTACTTGAAGGTTTTTGGTGAAGTGCTTGCTTCTGGATCTTAGCCCCTGGTTTGGATCTTCGGACTCAGGCTGGACTTGAAATCATTTTGGCAAACAGCAATGCAGACAGACGATCCTGAAGGAGGGAGAGCGAAAGGAATTTTAATCTTTATTTTGTAAGCCACCGCATTTCTTTTTGTAGTCTTCCAGCTCTTATTTTCATGCTAGTTACAACAAGATTTCCACGTAGGGGATTTTTTTTTTCCTCCTTCTCTCTCAACTATGATTTGAAGTACTTGGCTGTCGGTGCTGTGCTTCAGCAATTACTAGCTGTGCATTTCCTCTTCCATTCCAAAGAAAGCAAATAAGCAGACACCATAAGCAAGGAATACCAGGATTATCAAATCGTTTTCAAGGTCTTTGTGTTTCAGAGTTCTTACTCCTCCAAACTTTTAAGCCTGATGTAATAGAAAAAAATGTATTGCCATGTCCATGGATTATTCCAGGTTTATTTTTTTTCTGCAATCATTTTGGAAGTGTATGGTCTTCTGCTACAGAGAAATGTTGGAAATGAAATTGAAACTGAAAGTCTTTTTGTCTTTGCTATGATAGACCAGGAGTTTTGGTACACTGCTGTTTGAGAATTTACCTTGTGAGGGCTTAGATCTTTTTGAAGAATGAAAACAGCCGCTTTTCACTTCTCAAATTCTACAGACCCTTTGTTCTCCTGGGATTTTTGCTGCAGCCTCCGAGAAAAGATTGTTTAAAATTTTTCACTTATTGGGCAATTTATGATTATTTCCAGCTGTTACTGTGCCAATGGTAATCTTACTGTTCTTGACCATAGAAGAAATAGGACGTAGATTTGTTGCCTCTTTATTCTGTCTTCAACTCAGAAAACAAGCTTGGAAGTTTCCGATCTCTTTCTTGTCTGGTTCCATCTACTCTTTCATTTTTGTCTGACGTGATTTATGGAAAAACATAACTACAGATGGGTAGATACTGGAGATCAGATGGCCTGGGCTCTCCCTGAAATGCCATTTTTATGTTATGGAGTAGAAAATCGTTTACTCTCTACTACCATACCTGGTTGCAGTACAGAATTACACAGAAGGGCAACTGTAAAGGAGTCCCTCTTGATCTTGTACCAGAGACCGTCCTGATAGAGGTCACTGAATCTAAGGAAGGATTTTCAGATCTTCCCTTTGCTTGCAAAACCTGGGATGTAGGCAACATTGTACAACCAAACCACAGCACATTAAAACTTAAAACTCATATGATCATGCCATTGGAATCTCTTCTTTCTCAGTATGGGAAGTGCTTAACAGGAAAATTTACACTATGTGAAAGTACTAGATACTCTACTCTTAGGATTCTAAGGAGCATCTTTAAGTCCTCCTAGAGGACTTTTATCTTTATCATATTGAGCTACTTAAGCTGAAGAAACAAAGTTGTTAAGCAGGCCTTGATTCTGTCAGTCAGACAGGTGAAAGTCTCATTCAGCCTTGTAAACAGAATCTGGCAACAAGACGTCACCCAGTCTGAGCTTCTTGCTGCCATGGGATGTCACTGTGTCCATACGTGCTTTGTAAGGGGAGTCTTTTGAATCCCTGAAGTAAATTCTCCGGTGTTGCATCTTTCCGATTCCTGTTGCTGATTTTCTGAATTTTTGTGGGCTCCAAATCCCCATGATTCCTATTATTTATTTGTTTTAATTTTTGTTTTATCCATTTCATATGGATGCATATAGGCACTTTCCGATGTTGCAGTTATCAGATGTTTGTCATTGCCTGTTCTTCTGGATTTTCTCACATGCAGGACAGGAGACCTTTGTCATTGAGAGACTAGACCTCTGAACAGATGTTACAACCTCTGCCTTAAAGATTTCTACATAAAACGTTATTGGAAACTATGTTATGGATTGCTCGTGATAGAGCATGCTCTTCAGAAATCAGAGTATGTTCTACGTCAACTTAGGCATTCTACTATCCATGCTCAAATACTACCTGTCTTTTAACACCTGAGACAATTTTTTTGAGCTCTCTATGCCTTGAATCGATTAATTGTTTTCATACTGCCATTGGAAATCTAATTTGTGTGAATGATGATTGTACGATTTCATCTTTACTTGCTCAAAGTTAAACTGAGTACATGAGCTGCCAAGGATTTGCTTGCCAGTAGGTAGTGCTGAGATGTGTAGTATATGGGTCAGCTTCTCTTCTGTTCTCTCTTTTCTCCCTGTTCAGTATCTTTCTGATTGCATGATACTGAGATGCTTGTGCTGGCGAGAGCTGGAGCACAAACCTTTTACATATATTTGCACAAAATAATTCCTCAGTCTTGAGTGTCTGTGGAAGGTCATCTGGAGTAAATTATGAGCAGGTGAACTGGAATAGAAAACTTGGAGCCTGAACAATTCAACTTTAGCTCAGCTTTGTTTTATCTACCGGATCTTTTTCACATATCTAGCATTCTAACAGGAATATATAGGTTTGGCTGCTGGTGTTAAAATATTTGGCAGTGACATGACGTGATAAATATTTTCCTATTCTTCTTCCTACACCATACCTTACAAGTCTGTGACACAGACTGACACGATTTTCATTATCAGAATATATATTCGTATGTTCAGAGTATGGAAGAAAACTTGTGAAGTATTTAATGCATCTATGCTGTGGTCAGTCAAATGTCTTCCAAGTATTTCAGTGTTGCCCCATTCCTCTCTTTTCTATGGGGAACTACTCTCCACACTGTCAAACGTGTGGATTATTCTCTTTGCACTATAATATGGAAAAGGAGCACTAAAAAAAAATAAGTAAATCATGGGGTCACTAAATTTCCCCCTTTAAACTGAGATAAAATGACCAGCTTATAATGTTGTTTTTGCAAAAGTGACCATGAGTAACATTATTAAAAATACTTTTGGCAGTTATCATCTGTATGTTTTTTTAAATAGGTTCTTTAAAAAAATTACAAAATGACTTTGTTTACAGATAGCAGATCAGATGTTCTTTCATAGTGATTATCGGCCCCTCATCCGTGATGCCAACAACTTTGTCCTGGATGAACAGACACAGCAGGCTCCACACCTTATGCCTCCCCCATTTCTGGTTGATGTGGATGGCAACCCTCATCCCGCAAGATATCAAAGACTAGTTCCTGGACGTGAGAACTGCAGGGAGGAACAGCTTATTCCTCAGATGGGAGTGACATCTTCAGGTATGGAAAATTTCACTTTGCTGTGCTGTAGCGTATCTAGTTACCTCCAGGTATTCTACACTTGCCCTTTCATGTCGTCCTTTTTGAGTTCGCGTAGTGTGGAAGGATTGCAATGTCCTTGGCACTGATTGCTTGTGACAATTGCACTTAACAGTTTTGTCATTGATCAAATCAGTACTAGTTGATGCTACCATGCCTGTTAGCTGGGCGCTCGTTTCATTATTGTAACAGTCTGTGATGCTGAGTGAGCTTTTAATTGATCTGTTTCGGGTAAGATTTCCTACTTCAGAAAACCTTGGAAGTAGACTTATCTTCCACAGGTCGCTTGGAACAGATAACACCTATAAGAAGCGGAAAATGAGAGAACACCTGAAACATGCAGAATCCTCTTCCTCTGTAGATGAAGGCAGTCATTCAACTCAAGCCTTGATGGTTTGGTTAGAGAACTCTGAAGACCTGATGAGGATACAAAAATTTAGGAAGCTCCTTGAAAGTTGTATTCTCCATGCACAAAACATGGAAGAAATGTGTATATTTTGAGTCAATGGCTGCCTGTTGGAAACTACATAAATGTAGTCCAGATGGGTGGGGATGTAAAAATGCTGCCTACTTGTAACATGTCGCTAGTTTGATATTGGTATGAATGAGCAAATAGTGACTGGTGAAAGTAGCTTTGAATGTTTTCAAGATTATTAAGTGTTTATTTGACTGCTCTTGAAAATATGGGAAAACTGACTGTGCCTGTAAACAATGGCTCATATACACACCACGCTTAAGCCCGCGGTGCGTCGAACATTCCAGGAACGTTAGCTGATGGGTGTTGCTACCAACAGATCTTTTTATCCTGTTTTGTAAACCTGAGGATTATAAGCCACTGAACACTTAAGTAGTAGTGTTGAAGGAACATTCCATATTTTCTCCAAATTTTTAGAAAGAAATACTACTTGAGAAGCAGCTGTAAAAAGGAAAAAAATCCTTTCTGGTGAATGTATGCCATGTTTTATTTCAAACATTTTAGCTAGTGGCTTTGCAACTGAATTTGATTTCCAAGGCAGGATGCGATTTTCCTTTGTTGTTACAGTTACCTCATGGATCCACAACATTCTGAAATTCTCCAAATTTGAAATTAACCTGGGCACGTTCTCCAGTATAGTGTCTTGAAACAAGTCGGACTCTGCACACAAACTAAATGTAATGGTGTGGCCGCATGACACATGAATGCCCGTAGGAAGATGATGTCCATAGTGTTTTATTTAATAGCAGGAAGCCATCAACCAGGCTGACAGAGCCAGAGAGATTATGGAGAGAGGGAAGATTTTATTTAACTCTTTACCATTTAACTCTTTACCGTTTAACAACAACATATGCAGTCTTATGCAGAGATAAACGCTGTTCGTATTTTTTATATGTTCCCTTCCACTAAGGAAGCTCCATTTCTTTCTGCGTCTTTATTGTGAGGTTTGATGGATCTCTCTCAGAGGACTGACAACTTATTTCTTGTCAAGTTTTCTGTAACAACCTAGAAGAGTGGGGAGAAATCAGGTAGTCATACCTGATTTACTGCTTAGTTGTACGTGAGGCTCCTTTAAACCGGGTATTTTGAAAAAAATCAAACATATACCAGTGTCTTTATTATTTCATTTTCAAAAAAAAACAAAACCAAACAGCTTGCTGGCACTTGAAAAGGCAACATCTCACAAGCTACATACATAAAACCTATTCGTTTTGTTTCGGTAGCAGTTTCCTTATTTAAGTTCCTCCTTGGGTTTTTAGTACTATTTCCCATTGTTTAAAGTAGCCAGTATGTCTGTTTCTGAGATCACCAAATAAGTGTGACTGTCTCACTACATGAGTCAGAAAACATCCAGCTCTGGTTATACCACAGCTCATTCTGTGATTCCAAGCTTCTGCTGCCGTAGGGAAGTTAACTTGTACAATAACCTTGACACCCTGGGAGCGCTATCTTAAATATTCATGTTCTTTCTGCATGCTATCATCTACTAAGAGATGGCTGCTTCTGTGTAGCCACATAATCAAAGCCCTTCGTTTCATAGCACAATTACTGTACTATCTTGTCTTTGATCTTGCAAAATGTAGTTTATGGTATGATACATCTTCGGAATCATGCCGGAAAAATAATTTTTCTAGCTTATTTCTTTAAACAGTGTCATCCCTCATTACAAAGTTTTGCAAATTCTGCTTCTCTTGACCAGAGCTTCCCACCACTCCACCATCTAACTGTTCCGTGTGGAGGTGTCTGACTTCCTTTTCAAACCAGTACTGTATCCTTCGCAGTTTTCTCCTTATCTCTTTTTAAATTTTTTTTTAAACACTTTGTGTATGAAAAGAGGTTTTGTGTTGTTTTTGCTTTTGTGCTGTGTATCCTGATCGCTGCAGGAAGGCAGTGTATTCACCTCTGTGAGAACTATTTCCTGTCTTATTCTGGAGACCTACCCAAAAGGAGGTTTCTTGACTGTTTAACACATAAAAGAAAATTAACATTACTTAACCCATGTCATCATTATACCTGTGTGGAGACCAATCAAGCACTTCTAATGCTTGATATTCTCCTGTGAAGATAATTCTTTCCTAATTCAGTTAGACTTTTCTGGTGTAGATCTGTTGTTGAAATTTATACTAAAGTGTTTTATAGTGCATTTGGGGCAGACTAAACATGCATTTGAACAATTTACATTAACTCAGCTGACAAACAACAGTTCTATTAAGCTTCTGTGACTTACTGGCACTTAATCAAATTTAATGTTCTATTAGGAGTGGCGTGTGATCGTCTTGATCCTGATCCAGAAAATACAATACTCTCAAGTATTAGATTAAGAAAAGAGTTGTTCTGTTTTAAAAATGGCTGCTACAGAATTATGCATTAGCCCATACTTAACACAGGTGATTATATGTTGTACTTGTAAGTTTCAAAACCAAAAGGTAGATGAGCTGTTTGTAACTTTTGGTTCTTCACATTAACATTTGTTTGTTGTTCTCTTGTCTATTTTACTGTACAGGATTAAATCAAGTTCTTAGTCAACAAGCAAATCAAGAAGTTAGCCCATTGGACAGCATGATACAAAGACTTCAGCAGGAGCAGGACCAGAGACGTTCTGGGGAGGCAGGAACCAGTAGTACCAGCAGGATAAACAGAGGTAGATTCCTGGGGGGATAGGTGTTGGGGCTTTTCTGTTGGAAAACATAAATCACATCTTTGTACATGATTTGTGCATTTTGTTAGAAAGGAGATATGCAGCAATAGAAAATAATGCAGCATTCCCACCTTTTTTTTGCCTTTCTGCAAAATCTCGGGATTCTTAGCATCACAAATTTATCCTTCTTAAAAGTTATTTTCTGCTCACTTGGGGAATTTGCAGCTACTGCGTTCCCTTAGAAGTCACTGCTCTGCTGTTTAGTCTGGAATTGACCATCTACTTGACTGAAATCTGAATTATCCTAAATAAGGACATAGGAGGGAGGAAAGAGGACAGAGCTGCTTGTTTCTCAGTACGTCTGTTGCATGTTTCAGTGTCTTGTGCTAGATTACATGGTAATTTCCAACACTTAAAAAATCACGGTTAAAAATCACGGTTGACAATCCGCTTGAGTAAGCAAGAATAGCTTGTGTGTGGAAAAATGTTGAAATTTTGCTACAATGGTGTAGCAGTGTGTTTGAAGGATCTTTGTGTGTGTGTGTGGTTTTAGTTGGTTGGGTTTTCTTTGTTGTTGGGGTGGGTTTTTTGTTGGGTTTTTTGTTTGTTTTTATGTGGGTTTTTTGTTGTTTTACCATTTCCAGTTCTTGTCTGTAAATTTTACAGCTTGAATTCCTAATAATTTCCAGTGTTATGGCTTCATTTTTTTTGAAGATAGAAGACTATTTGAGGAATATACACTGTTTCAGGCGCATAGCTCACTGTTGTGTAATATGGATCTAGAGTGCAGTAGCAATAGTCAGCTTCGCATGAAATAGTTTTCAAAAGCATTTTTAAAGAAAAGCAAACTTTGGGCTGTTGATACAACTGTTCATTTTTTGTGTGAGTTTTTAAAGAGTACTGCGGTCCAGTAGCCGTTTAAGTGTGTGTGTTATGGTGGCTATAGAAACTGCTGAAATAGTTGTATTCAGGAAATATGATTTCCTTTAAGTAACAGATTAAGTAAAATTATTTTTAAAGTTTTTTCTTTTTAAATGCTTCCCTTAGAATTTCAGATCACTTAAAGCTATCACTTTTTGACTTCTTAGGATCTGTAAGTTCTACCTCAGAAGTACATTCACCACCAAATATAGGATTAAGACGTAGTGGACAAATTGAAGGTGTGCGTCAGATGCACAGCAACGCACCGAGAAGTGAAATAGCCACTGAGCGGGACCTTGTGGCTTGGAGTCGAAGGGTTGTAGTGCCTGAACTGTCTTCTGGTGTGGCCAGGTAAACATAGGCCAAGTTTGCTGGAAATTTTAGTTTGATAAACTTAATTAAATTGACCGGCTTTGGAATTCACATTGTCATAGAACTGTTTGTGTGGTATTTATCTGTTCTGTGGTCTCATATTTCTTATAGAATAATTTTCAGTGTGAAATCCTTTATTGTTTGCGTATCACTTGCAGAATCTTGGAGTTATAGAAGTATTGTGAATAAAAATTGACCATTAAACAAGTGACAGTAATTCAACTTGTATATGCAGTGAGATCTGGCTGCCTCTGTGTTTTCTGACTTGCAGCGTAAGATTACAGTGTGTTTTAGCTTCAGTTGTTCCTGCCGTTACGTGGCATTTTACGACTAAGACACTGACATAATCCAGGAGGTGCCTGAGGTGGATTTTGGTTTCCAAACTGGAACTTTATTTCATTCAATCATTAACTCTTGTGATGAATACTTGTATCAGGAAGTTAAAAACCCCTGCTAGCCACAACCAAACCTAAACTACTCCTAGCTTTTTGAAATAAGATTACTTTGTTCAGAAGGGGTAATTTTGAAGTCATACTCTGACTGTAAAGAGAAGAACTACTGTTTAAAGCATGTTATAAATGTTGAACATTTATTCCGTGATTTGGATTATATCCTCTCAGTTGTAGTATTTCACTTTAAAGTTAACATCTCAAATTTTCATTTTTCAGTAGGCAGGAAGAATGGAGAACAGCAAAGGGAGAAGAAGAAGTGAGGGTGTACCGGTCAGAAGAGAAAAGAAAACACGTAATGAGTCACATTCAAAGAGAAAGCAAAATACCTACTTTCTCGAAGGTAAATAGTCACTTGTACCTTGTGGCAGTAAGAAGCATAAAATTTAAATCAGTGTGTTACGCCACATGAGTTTACATTCCTCTTCTCAGTTTTAAACTTAAAGAACAGGGATAAAGGAATTTGTGTACCTCCCCAGAATGAGAAAGCCTGTCTTTACTGAAGTGTCACTGTGTTATAAATGAAAAGTGGGGATTACTTTGAGACCTCCCCTAAGAGAGAAGCCCTGTGAATCTAGTGTTAGGCACAGGATATGCTCTAGGGAGTCTGCTACTGTTGTCTACTGTTTGACATACTGTTTCATGGAAAGGTTCAATTAAAATTCAAGTACGGTTCTTTAACACATTCAGATGCATCTCCAGATACAGAGTTGGGTATTTTCTCTTATGGAATCCTAATAATTATATTGCAGCTTTGTATGGGAAGTTTGTAAGTGCTTTTTGCTAGAGCTGGAGTATATTTCTCAGAGAAGAGGAAGACAGGATAAATGAAATAAAGGAATGGGATGTGATATGTACATGACGTGGTAAGAGTAAAAATTAAGTAATTACAAGCACTGGTCCACAATATGAAAGGATACCCTTTAGCCAAAGGAAAAATGACAAGAGAAGAGAGGCAATGAGTACAGACTACTCCAACAGAGGTGGTTTTGCCTGAGCCTAAGGAAGCACTTCATGTGAGGGGTGACTGGGCACTGGCACAATCTTTTCAGAGAGGCTATGGAGTCTTCAACCGTGAAGATACTAAGAAGTTGTCTAGATGTGGTCTGGGGCAACTAAGTCTAGGTGGCCCTGCTTAAGCAGAGGGGGTGATCTCCAGAGATCCCTTCCAGCCTCAACCTTTCTGTGAAATAAAAGCTGTAACAGCTTGGGGGATTTGTTGGAATTGTCAACTGGAAGAATTTATGGTAATTGAAGAATGCTAAACTTGGACAAACGTATATATTAATGACCTCAGTAATGCAAAAGTATCCCTCTCCTGAAAAATAGGAACTGAAATTCAATGAGGACAAATGTAAATTCAGAGATGGATGTTGGGTTGAAAAATTTAAAATAGTGTATATAGGCAAGAATGAAAACAGTTATATAGGCTACTTGACAAATTGAATTCTTTTCAGCACGATATTTCAAGTGTGGTGTTGTGAAAAGCATATGCAGGCAAAACCCCCAAAGTTTCCTTAAAGAGGCTGTAAGCATCTGTTTAATGTTGGAATTCTGATACGAGGCGTATGCTTGTGCCCTGACCCTGCTTAACTTGCCAGTTAGAGGCTAATTCCTGTTGTCTTAAGGAAGGAGAATCCGTTTTCAGAAAAAAGAATAGATACCACTGGTGAAGAAATATTATGGAATTGTTACAGCCAAAGCTTTCCAAAACTGCTGCAGCGCTGTATGAAAGCACTGGAACAGCACTGGAACAGGCTGCCCAGGGGAGTTGTGGATTCTCCTTCTCTGGAGACATTCAAGACCCGCCTGGACACCTTCCTGTGTGATGTCATTTAGGTTCCTGCTCTGGCAGGGGGATTGGACTTGATGATCCTTTGAGGTCCCTTCCAATCCCTAACATTCTGTGATTCTGTGAAAGCGCAGCCAAGCTGTGCTTCCCAGTGGAGTCAGTGTCGTGAGGACTGTCGAATGCAGTGGTCTGAGTTGTCAGGACACCACTGAGTTTCCACTGTATCTTTCACAAACAAGTGTTACAAAGACCCTCAGCAGTGCCCCAAATAAATAAAGATCTGTCTGGCCTGCAGCTTCTCATGAGATTTTGGCAAAGCTGTATTGAATACGAGGGATGTTAATAGATTATTTGACAAGCTGTGGAGGATGTACACCTTATGGTCCCTGCTTGAGCAGTAGAGTTGGACAAGGTGACATCCAGACATCTTTACCAACTTTAATCATTCTGTTGTTTATTGATAACTACTGGTGGCTTTGGTTTCGTATTTTTTTTCTTCATTCTTGTTCATTCTTTGGCATTGCATTTTTTCCAAAGCAGTTTGTTATTCTTTGGCATTGCTATGGCCCAGTATTTATACAATGATGGTGCTTGCTTCCATGAAAGAATGGGGGGCTGAGGGGTGTTTCTCAAGCTTTGAACTGCCAAAGGAGAAGAACTCTTTCCAGAACCAAAGAGTAATTCAAAGTGCTTCAGCTTTCCAAAGATCCGTAGTTCTGGTATAAGTAGGGAAGCTATTTTTATAATAGCCATTTGAGAAAGCTCACTTCTGAATAGAAATGAGGATGTAAGTTTTTAGTGCTTTGATTTTCTAGAGAAGAAACTTGAACATTACAGTTGGACTGAAGTTTTGTTTCTGCAAAATACGTCTTCATTATTGGAAAGGATATTTGACTAATTTGTTTCACTGAGCTTATGCCACTCTGTTCTGTCATCCATGCTTCCTCGTACCGCATTTCATGGTGCTCAGAGGTGGATGGGCTTTATAAAAAAAGTCACAAAATTGGATAGCCGAATACAGCAAGTTGCTGTAATGCTGGCTTTTGTGACCTCTCTGCTTCAGCAATGAATTTTGAGAGCTTGATGAGAAGTGAGCAGTCCCAGAAGGCTGTGTGATGGACTCAGGCACTAGTCTTCGGGCTGCCTTGGAGCTGTTCTGAGTCAGGTCAGAGTAGCTTGAGGTGATCTGGTATATGCTGCCAGTTCGAATCCAGAAGGAATATCCCAGGTCTCGAAAGTCTTGGGCAATGTTATAATGCTGATTGCTGAGCAGTCCCATTGGAAGTGTCTCTGGTAGCTGTGCTGTCAATGGTAACTTCCCCAACTTGAATTCACTGGACAGAGAAAAAGAAACACAGAGCTCACTGAATAGAGCACAGAGGAGTTTGTGTTGGTTCTGTGCAGTTTGGTGAATACCGTAATGCAATCGTAGAGATGGACGTGCTGGCCTGCCCTACTCAACTGCTGCAGTCACACCTGGAAAAGGCATGTACCTCTTAACAGGGAGGGTAGGAGAAAAGCTGTAGCTACCAGAGTTGTATGCTTTAAGGAAAATTGTTGTGGCTAAGTGTTGTGGTTTAACCCCAGCCAGCAAACTAAGCACCATGCATCTGCTCACTAACTGCCCCTGGTGGGATGGAGGAGAGAATCCGAAAAGTGAGAAAACTTGTGGGTTGAGATAAAGAAAGTTTAATAGGTAGAACAAAAGCTGAGCATGCAAACAAAACAAGGAATTAATTCTTCACTTCCCGTCAGCAAGCAGGTGTTCAGCCACCTCTAGGGAAGCTGGGCTCTGTCAAGTGTAATGGTTACTTGGAAAGACAAATGCCATGATTCTTGCATGTTGTCCCCCTACTTCCTCCTCCTTCCCCCAACTTTATATGCTGAGCATGACATCATATAGTATGGGATATGCCTTTGGTTAGTTGAGGTCAGCTGTCCCAGCTGTGTCCCCTCCCAACTTCTTGTGCACTCCCAGCCTACTCGCTGGTGATGTGGTGATAGAAGCTAAACAGCCTTGACTAAAGCACTGCTAAGCAGTAATGAAAAGATGCTGTTCTGGTCACAAATCTAAAACATAGCCCCATACAATCTACTGTGAAGAAAATGAACTCTATCCTAGCCAAAACCAGCACACTAAGGAAAACCAAATCTTAGCTACTTCTGCTTAGCCAAATGTCAGTACAGTTTTCACCAAAAAGTGGTTGTGTTGTGGTTTGCTCTTTTTTTTTTTTTTTTCTCAACGAGAAAATTTAACCTCTGAAACCAACTTTCATCATAGATGACAGGAAAAAAATATTCTCTTTCCTACAACAGAAAAAAAAATCCCAGAGGAATAGGTACAAATAGTCTTTCCTACTAGAAAGCTCTGGTAATCTTAATATCTGTCTGTGGTTTGCTCTAGTTCTGCTTTCTTCATCTCTGGGATTTTTTATTTTTTTTTTTCAACCATATCAGCACCTAATAGATAGCTGAAGTTTCTTTTATGAAAGAAAGAGAGCACTGGGGAAGTGTACCTCCTTTTGTGGCATCTAGGAATGTGTCCAGAAACGATTTCATTTGTTTTGAGCTAGGCTGAGGTTCAAAAATGGATGCAAAAAAAATCAGCACAAAACTCTTGGCATTGAGATCGTAGCTCTTGATTTTTTTTTTTTTTGCCATAGGTTGAGGACTAATAGAAGATTACACACTTTGTGTTAGAAGCAAGTGTTTGTACTATGTATATTCTACAGGAGGAACAAAATGTCTTGATGCTGGATTGTGAAGTGGTTCTTAATTACAGCCTTATTTCGTTCTTCAAAGCCTCATAAGAACCGAGATTCTTTCCAACTGACTCATTCATTTGAACTCTTCCATGCATCATCATACCATTTAAGGGCCTTTATTTGCTAAAAGTCATCTCTGTATGCTAAGGGCTCTATTACAGTGTGAGTCTTTCTTTTAGCAGATCTGCCTCCTCAGTTGCTAAATAACACATTCTAGAGTGCTCTGTAAGAATCCCTGTTCCTCTGATGGCTATTTTTCGTGTAATTTTCGAGCTGTTACAAGCTCTTAGCAGTACTTAACTGATGTGTACCTTGTAGAAAGTAAAGAGTTTTAATATTTAAAGCTAAAAGAAGGAAGGAATTTTAATTATTTCCAGAATATATGGAACAACTTGGTGTTTATACTCAACGATGTATATAGAGTGTCAGCAGCATTTCAGTTTTGGACTTGGGGCCTGTTTTGAATTCTATGATGTTGAAACTTGAGTCTTTTTGCTACAGCAAAGTTTCTTCCTGCAGTACTATTATTAAAGAAAATAATTTTGACTTTGTGTCTTCACAGAACCATTCTCATGATCATTTACTGGACACTAGCGACTCAAGAAAACAGCAAGCTAATCAGCACAACTACCGTACGAGATACGCAGTAGAAGAAACTGCAAGGCCTGCTGAAGAGTTAGAAAATGGACACAGCTCCTCAGATGTAAGATCTTTGTTCATGAGGCAATCTTATATATTCCCTTTTCTACTCATTAAGCGTCCGCTTCAGCTAGTTAAGTGTTGTTTCTAGTGGAAATTCAGGTTACATTTTTCATTGTGCATTTGCTTTCACCTCATTAAAAATGATGTTGTATTAGGTTGTATTAGGTTATTACATGCTGGTTTATATGTTTAGTTTTGACTAAAAAGCGATTAACAACGGGGAGAAATGCTCATTTGTAAGGGCATATTGCAAAGTATATATATATGATGTTAAATCTTCCCTATGTGTGTATCACAGAATCGCAGAATCGCCTAGATTGGGAAAGACCTCTAAGATCATTGAGTCCAATCATGACAAGCCCTCGGCTAAACCGTATCTCTAATCAGTATGGCCCATATGGCCTAGCAGTATGGGCACCAGCTCTAGGTGACCTTGCTTGAACAGGGACAGACCTCCAGAGGTCTGTTCCAGCCTCAAGCATTCTATGCTTCTGTAACTACAGTAGAGAAATAAGTAATAAGAGTATATGGAGTTCTTACTGGGGTTTTGGTTGATAATATTTGAAAAGATGTGGAAATACTACATTAAAAGGACTGGAAATACTTTTCAGAAATAAGCTAGCCTTCCTGTATGGAGACCGAGAAGCACTCAGGTCTCCACTGGCTGTATATTTAGAAAATATTGCTCTGTACTGTGTGTTTGTCCAGGCAGGCATAGATATTTTCTTCTTTTTATTTAATTAAGTCCATTAAAGTAACTATCTGCAAACCAAAATGCCTTTTTGACAGCATAAAGCTCTTCTAATGCTGTATATTTATATGACCTATAAAGCCTAGAAAAGTCTTAATCGTATTGCCCTGTGTTCTAACATTATTGAGTTTCAGAGAAAATACTTTCTTTTTCCCCTGCCTCCCTCTCTGTGCCTCCCTTGTTAGGAAGGGGAAGTAGTGGTTGCCAGTGGTGGAACATCAGAAGATGATGAAAGAGCGTGGCACAGTGATGGAAGTTCTAGGTGAGTGACAGTGTATCTCAGAGAGAAGTCCTGCCGATAAATTTTAAATAATCTTCTCTGTAAACAGTGCACTTTCTCTGTAAAACTTGTGCACATTTAGAAGAAAAGATTAAAAAAAAGAACTTAAAACTTCCATGATTCAATTTCCAACTGTATTACTAACTAAAATTTCAGGAAGGTTTCATCCATGTTTGCCAGAAGCAGAGTTGTTTCAGATTGGTTTTGCAGGAGGCTAATTGTTTGCAGGCAAGCGCACGCTTCATGCGTATGGTAATAGTTTCCTGTGGCTGCGTTTCTGCCTCTGCTGACCCTGGGTTTGAAATTAGAGAGCAAAGATTGAGGTAGCTTCAACTTGTCCTGTGTTTCTTCTTTAGCAGAATTGGTTGTCGTTGTTGATAACTTTGGTTCAAAGCTATTTGGAACCAAGTCTTGAGAACAATATCCAGCATTTAATGTGTATTGTCTTGAATTGACCAAGAAAACAGGTGATTTACTTCTAGTGATGCTAGAAGTTAAGCTTCTTGCGAGACTGAATTATCTCAAGGCTTTTGGTTTTCTACCATTTAAATTGTAGACAGAATATAGGGGTTTAGGCACTGGTTTTAACTATTAAAATATTGTACTTATCTAGACTTTTGACTCTAATCTTTTATTGTTTTACGTTATATAATCCAATGCATGTATGAATTGCTTTTTTAACTTTCTGGTTTTTAAATTTTTTTTTCTTTGGTATATCATACGATAGTGACTACTCTAGTGATTATTCTGACTGGACAGCAGATGCAGGAATCAATTTGCAACCACCAAAGAAAATTCCTAAAATTAAAACAAAGAAAGCAGAAAGTAGTTCAGAGGATGAAGAAGGACCTGAAAAACAAAAGAAGCAAATTAAAAAGGAAAGGAAAAAAGGAATTGAGGAGAAAGACGGACCATCAACATCACCAAAGAAGAGGAAACCCAAAGAAAGAAAACAAAAGGTTAGATGTTCTTTGTATATTACAGGATGCTCACTCCTACTGGCTTAGAGAGAGTTGAATGATTTAGTTATGTATGCAACTTAACAGTGGTCTAATTATAAACATGTAATGACTTTTGCTCACAATAAGTGGTAATTAGTGACTCTTGTAAGACAAACGATACATCGCTAGAAGGATATCCTTTCCAAATTTGATGAGTTGCGCTTAAGGAGCAGCTTTATGTCCTTAACATCATCTTTTCTCAGACCAGAAACTTCCTTTCTATTGAGTATTGGTCTAGAACATGCCTGTATTTTTTTTTCAGCTGTACTGAAAAAAGTCTCCCCACTTAATTGCAATTTCTTTTAGATCTGCACAGTCATGTCATCTTTTTTTTCTATGAATTGCACAGTGTATGATATTTGCATTATGTTTGCCACTGTACTTCCAGCTAGGGGAATTTGACTAGATCACGTTTTGTTGTTGTCTGTGTTTTGTATGCTTTCTATTATAACCATATAATTCCAGTTCAGATCAGTACATGGAAATTTTCATTAACTTCTGTTATTTTCCACATGTTGTGGTTTTTAGGGGATTTGCTTTGTTTTTAATTTTTTGATCAGAAAACTTTTGTTTTTTCATTCTTTCTTCACGGAGACCAGGAATCATTTCTCTGGTAGATGCTAGCTGCTTTCATGAGCTCGTAGCTCCTATTTTATCCAGTACCCAAGGAAACCAACTGTATCATTTAAGTAACTGAAGAACTGTATTTTGTTTATTTATAAGATTAGGAGTTCTCAGCGCTCCTTAAGATCATTATTTCAGCATTTTGGCCCTCCTGAGAAAGTGGACTGACGAAACAGCTGGTTTAATATGCAGTTTAGCATAGTATCAGCTTTACTGTGACTATTTGGTATGACATACAGGGTGTTAGGTGGTAGTCTTTCCTCCTTGGTTAGGCTACTTCTTGTTTATTCTCATTGATTGTAGTGTTAATAGAATCTTGGTGTTTACACAGTCTGAAAACAGAAGGTATGAGATCAGGAAAATAGATGGTAGGATTTTTTTTAATGATTGAAACCTCTAGTTTAGCTTTTTATTATAAAATATAAGACTGGCTGACAACCTAGTATTTCTGCTTAAATTACATCTGAACTGAGTGTTTTGGGAATCTTGCATCCGTTTTGGTCCCAGTTACCAAGATGCAGGAGATCTTTGATTCCAAAAATATCAGATGTGGCTATTTCAGACTTTTAAAGCTGACCTGCTTCTTGAACAAGAAGGAAATACTGTACTAGGCTGGAAGAAATACCATAAAATCATCTCTCTCTTCCCTCTGCTGCTAGGCAGGATTAATTATACCTGTTACTCCTGACAGATATTTGTCTTTGAAGTTTCATGTGGTGGAGATTCTACCTCCTTACTGGACAGAGAGCTCATAGTCCTTACCGGTAGAGAGTTCATCCTGATTCCTGAACTTGAATCAAAATTAAGAGCTTGCATTGAGGAAAGAGGTTTTGACTGCCTTTGTAGCCAGGCACAGAATCTTACGAATTAGGAAAGGAGTAGAGAAAAAATGTCATTACTCTCTATTAATGCATAGGCTGTGAAGATCTTGAGCAGTGCTTACATTTCTAATTTCTCTCCACCAAAATTCAATCTAAACCATGATATAGTAGTGAAGAAGGGCAAGAAAGGAGCACCCAGGAAGATCAAAGGGTACAAAATATTTTTTCTTTGGACAAACTCAAACCGTCTGACTCTGAGAAGGGAGAGAGTTTGGAGAAGGTATAATAAAAAAGCTTTTATAAAACAATGTATAATTTAGAAATGAAAAAATGCAGAATGATTTGCTTCCTTGTTTTGTTACAGTGAAATGTAACACCCGATGACACAGACATGAAGCTCAAAAAAGAGCCCTTTCCTCATTCCAACCCCACCCTCTGAAAGCAAACAAAAACCCCGAAACACCTGGGCACGTAGTCAGGTTGTAGAACTAAGTATTGAAGGATTTAGTAGTTTCAGAAATGATTAGACAAATTGACTGGGACTAGTCTCTTCCTGATCATTAACTGAGTTCGGACTTGGCTTCCAGAGGGTTTTAAACTGATAATTAATGTGTGAAGTTAAAGCAAGGGAAGAATTTCTGTTTAAAGGTTATTTCTTATTGCCTTACCATAATTCACTAATGAGCTAAACAGACTTTGCTCTGACGCAGTGCATCAGTTTTTCACAAGACAGACCTGTTCAAACCTCAGAATCCACAAATTGCATCTATGTTCGTGATTTATTGCAATGGAGAGGTTCTGTTTTGATTTCTTGTTTGTTTGTTTTTAACCATCTGCTTTTTCCCCTGAGTACACACCAGTGCTCCAGTGGCGCACTCAAAGCGGCGCCTGTCCTGGAGAAATCGTATTTGACCTTGTGTAATGGGAGTTACACTTGGAGTATATCATTTGCATCCTGAGGATGCCAGTCTTCCACTACTAGCTATATGGAGTGGATTTCTGCACAACCATCCAAGGTTGCTTTCTGTTTGTGCACATGATTTTGTTAATAATTCCAGAGCAACTTTGCTTGAGTGGTTGTACAAAAACCTGCTTTATCTGGCCCGTTAGGTACAGAACACACAGAGTGCACCTAGGACCAGCAATTGCTGTGAGCTTTGTTACTTCTAAATACAGGGTGTGGACAGGGAATCTGGAAATGCAGTTCTACAGCACATTATAGTAAATATGTCAGTGCGTAACATGGATGTACCCAGTCATTTCCACATACTCTCTTTATGTTCATTAATCTCTTCCTTCTCGTTTTGTGGGGTTCTGCAGAGAGAATGACGTGTTTCAGTTTTATCTCTTTGGCCATGAGATGTAGTTACTGGAGTGTTAATAAATTCAGTCTTTGTTAGAAGAGCCCTACCTCCTCACACCCTGCCCAAAACCAACAAAAACAACAACAAAACAAAACAAAAAAAAAAAAAAACAAAAAAAAAAAGTAAAAATTCACTTAGTTGTTCAGATTATTGATGTTTTCAGGCTTGGTGTTACTGTAAGCAGTTAAGTAAGATTTATCTTCACACTGGCAATAATTTGCTTTGTACATTAAATATACTTCAGAAGTGGCAGTTGATTTTAATAATTAATAAAACACTTCCCAAGATACAAGGCTTCCCAAAATATTAGTTTATTCATATTAATCTTCTGTGTGCATTTTGTTCAGAGGCTGGCTGTAGGAGTTCTGGCAGAAAATGGTTTGACACTGGAAGAATGGCTGCCTTCAGCGTGGATTACAGACACTGTTCCTCGTCGGTGCCCGTTTGTGCCACAGATGGGGGATGAGGTATTGTAGTTTTTCCCTCTGTATCGTTGCTTCTTTCATCTTGTGTTTGCCTCTCTTATTTTAATCTGTTTATTTTCCCCAGAGATTTATTCTCCAGAATATTCTGGATTTTCTTCAAAACATTCTTTGATCTGGCTAAAAATTTGCTTTTGTTTTCTTTAGTCTTTCCCATACTTAAAAAAAAAATATTCTGCACACTCTTACTTTGACTTTTTTATTCCATGCTGTTGCAGTAACATGCCTTTTTGTACTATGTTGTGTGTTAATTTTCTTATGACGAGTGTATGGAAGGTGTGTGAGGTGTTTTATCTAGTGAAAGCAGTCCTTGGTTCTAGAGCACCTTGTATGCTGAAGGGTAGATAAGAAATTAAATACAAATTTAAGTTGTTTGGAAAGCTTCAGTCAGCGACTTGAAGTAAAAACTGGTTATTAAACCTCTTAGCAGAGATTGGGTTTGGGGTTTTTTTTTTGTGAATTGTGGGTTTGTTTTTTGTAGTTTGGTTTTTTTTGTGTTTGTTTTGTTGTTTTTTTTAAATTCATTTATTCTGAGGAACAGCTCTGATGCAGTCCTTTTCACTCATGTTTCTGGTAGCAAAAGACTTCTGCTGGTCTCTTATAGAAGAAAACCACAAAAGAAGTTTTGTATATTTTTTTATACAAACTAGACTGTAAACCTTTGTAAACATGGCCCGTATGTCTCAAAATACAGTAGGAAAAGGTTACCCACCAGTTTCTGCTTTGTAATATATAGCATATGAATATTAACAGTGAATTGTATGACTAAACAGTATCAGATAGAAAATGATCTTGAAAACCAGGGTCTTTGCATGTTTCCCGAAATCCCCTCAGGTTAAAATAAGAGGAAATAGCTGGCTCATGCGGTAATGTGCAGTCTTTTGGCTCTTCAAGGAGTGGCGCGTTTCTGAGGTACTAAACTGAGTTCTTGTATAGCTCATCCTCAGAGTGCAGTTGGAGAAATACTTGACGTGATGGCAAAGTTGTTTAACTGGTCCTGAGCTGGATCTGTTTGTAGGCACCACCTTAGAAGCCGAGTCAGGAGCAGAGGTTGCATTGCAACCAGTTTTGCGTTTATTGGATTGCTTCACTGATGCAGTTCTCAGCACTGCTACGCTGAAATTTCATTGGCGTTCCTAGTGAGGGAGAGAGGGAACGACAACTTCAAGTTGAGTTGCAACTGTAGAAAATGCTTGTGTATTTATACTCTTCAGCAAGCATGTTTTGGAGAGTATGCTGTTCAAAAGATCAAGTCCAAATAAATATATTTGGTACTTGATACCATCTGGATACAGAGAAGCAGCCAAGTATTTATCTGTACCATATCACTCAGGAGACTTCAACATCATATTGATTTAGTAAGGTAAACTGGTGTGTTTGGTTGGCACCTGCTGAATAACATGTGCGATGTGTATGAGGAATAGCTAAGTAGGCTGCATCCCTTTGCTGAGAAATACTTTATATTGGTGAACAGGAATTTTTTTTTTTCTCCCCTGCCTAGAAAATAGGAGTAATTGCACCGATAGAGAGTACATTTCAATCAAGCTGCTCTGTCTAAAATTCCATCTCTGGTACTTGTCTTCCCCAGATTTGCTTAAGATGTGAAAAGAAGCTATTCATCTAGAAAGTTACTTTTGAGATTCACAGAAATAAAATTATGTTCAATTAGAGAAATATGATCTGAAGAGGTCTCATGTGGCCTTGGAACATTTTGGTGGGTGGTTGGTATGTTTCATACAAGATTTAGGAGGAGAGATATTTCAAATTCGTTCTCCTACAGCTGTACAAACAAGTAAGACAAAATAGTAGGGCTATATTTAGTTTTACTCAGCACATAAGAATAGCACATACCATCCCTTTTTCCCTTTCTGAATATTGCCATTGACAGACCTTTGTCTTGTGTCTGGAGGGACACTGGAAACACACCAGAGAGATGAGACTGCAATTTCCCTGTCTGATTATCAAAATACAGTGCACGTTCCTTGGAGTATTCTGCTATTAACACAATAAAGAACAGTTTCGTCTGGGTACTGCAACAAAAGAGGAGAAGCCAGAATTTATCAAGATTAAAATTATAATTTCCCTGGGAAAAGCATAAATTCTTTTTTCTGCAAATATCTTTCTAATTTGTTTTTCTGAGAGAAGATGCAATACTCAGAGCAATTTCCAAAATAAAAATGTTTCACTCGTGTAAACAGTAGGTTGAATTTATCAGGTTTAGCAGAAACTGTAAGTGTAGGAAGAGTTGTTTGTAGCCTGGTCCGCTAACTACATCTTTTTTTGTATTGATTCCCTGGAAGATATGGGAAACAATTGTCACAGCTTTGAAAATGTAGTTTAAATTAACTGTATTTTAGATCTGTCTCCCAATAGCCTCTGTTTCTTTTCCTGCCAGTTAGGTTCTGACTGTGCAGAGGAGATTCTCACTGCCTTCATATCTCTTGTAACTACTCTGCATTCTTTCCCTACGTTAATACTGTGCGTGTTGAATACTGTGAAAAATAAGTTTAAAAAGTTTGCCGTGCTGAGTCCTTCTCCACTTAAAAAAAAACAAACCCAAATGAATGAGAGGCACACATACACAAAAAACACCAAAAAACCCACAAAAAAAACCCCACACCAAAAAAAAAAACCCAAAACCCCCCCCAATTGCCATGTGACATTACAAGTTCAGTAACTGTTCATACAGAAACTTGACAGATACTTGTTTATAATGTTTTATGATACAACAGTTTTGGAAAACATGTGGAAATATAAATATTAGTGTGTTTATTTTATAGATAAGTATAGATACGTATATAGATAAGTGTGTTTATTTTATCACTCTGCTTTTGTTGTTGTGTTAGGTCCTTACATTTAAACTACTGTTCCCTCATTCTGCTTGATGTTTATGGCTTGGGGCACTTCTAGAGGATAATTTTTTTTATTTTTTTTATTTTTTTTTTTAATGCGTAGTACCTGGAATGCAGCTGTTAATCAGTTTTTTGTTCTAATTAGTTTGAGGAACCTCTGTTCACATTTTAGATGTATTCCTTGAATGGATGTTTGAGATTTTCAGCTTACTGCTTTACTACAGTGATGTTTTATACCGACAAATCCATCCACACAGTATCACGTACAACAGCATCAGATTAATAGACTCTGGATGTATGAACCATCAAAATTTGTAGTGGAAGGATTTGAAAATTTTTAATAATCACTTGAAATGTCTTTTTTTAGTTCGGTCGTGTCTTTGTTACATCGCTTGTTTAGTGGTATGGACGTGAACACCAAAATCTTCCCAGAACAATAACAAACAGCTGAATTTTCCTTCTGGAGTATTTCCTGTTCAAAAAAGATATGTTTATCCACATAGTGAATTTAGTGATACTTGATTGTCATCTTAGGGCTGTCCTACAGTGATGAATAACTGGGTGGATTAGTGGAATTCACATTACTGTCGTTGAATTGTTCTACAGTGTGATGATAAATGAAGGTTTTGTTACTGATTTTGGTTTTGTCTCCTGTGCAATTTAGCATATTTTGCTCATAAGGAAAATAACGTTCTAAATCTTTACTACTTTTTCGGTAAATGTTTCAATCATAGCTGCTTTCATTGTCCACCTCTTGGTTTTTTTTGAGAACCTGTGGCTTTTTCAGGAAAACAGAGTGAAATAGAATGTACACACCATGATATGGCAATGACGTGCTTGCGTTTCAGCTCCTCAAAGTCTTTGTTAGATAACTGTCACATTTCACCTTCAGGTCTACTATTTCCGACAAGGTCATGAAGCGTATGTTGTAATGGCTAAGAAGAACAAAATATATAGCATTAATCCCAAGAAACAGCCATGGCATAAAATGGAGTTACGGGTATGACTTCTTTTTTTATTTTTTTTTGTATCTTAATATAAAAAAAAAAAAACAGTTTGGAAAGTAATTGAAAGAAGATTCTTGGTACAGATGTTGTGCTCTTAATGTTTTAAGATAAGGGAAAAAAAGTTAATAAATAGTCAAATGAAATCAGACCTTAAACTACTACTTTTTGCATCTCCTTGAGCAGATGAGGTGGTTACACTTTGTACCAAAATATTTTTCAGTTACATTGTGAAATAATAGCTTGTTTTGAAAGACTAAATTTCAGATACTTGATTTTGACATGTTCTGGCAGAAATGCTGTTTATTTTTCAGTACGCTCATATTTTCATGTTGCAGAAAGTTGTTATAGTTATCTCAGTTTCAATGGTGGTACATAACATTTTTGTTTATTTCAGGAGCAAGAGCTGATGAAAATAGTTGGGATTAAGTACGAAGTGGGATTGCCTACTCTTTGCTGTCTTAAACTAGCTTTTCTTGACCCTGATACGGGTAAACTAACTGGAGGATCGTTCACCATGAAGTAAGGAAAGCAATATTATATTCAAATTGGGGGCTTGCTTGTGCGGGAGTGTGTGTGGGGAGGGTGAGGTTGAAGGTTGTAAAGGTACCGTTAGTGTTTTGATTTGAGCTTTTGTTTTTGAGCTGTGAATCCAGAGTGTTAATTTATGTAAGTGCTTTGCTTTATACTTTTGCTGTTCTGTTGTAATAGGTACCATGATATGCCAGATGTCATTGATTTCCTAGTTTTGAGGCAGCAGTTCGATGATGCAAAACATAGACGATGGAATATAGGTGAGTTGTATGGGAAGTTTTTTGGTGTGGTTTTTGTTTGTTTGGTTTTTTCTAAGTGTCTGTCTATTTTCATGATAACTTACTAAAAAGTAGGTTATGGCGAATAAATCCTAATACTGTGCTGAAATTAGAAAATAAGCCGTGTCTGTCTTTGGATGTGGAGTCCTACTTTGTCCTTGGCTGAAGCTACAGCAAGCAAACAAAATACTGAAGGTGATCTGTAAAAGGATGTGCAAAGAAAACATCAGTTGTGTGTTTGCAGAGAGGAATGAAAAATGTTTTTTAGAAATACAATCCTTATTGGTAACTGATAGCTTATTGTAGCCTATATATTGCTTGTCTGTTTTTCTTTTTTTGAATTGAAGGCCTTCTTAGAACTGCATTGCTACTAGAGTTTTAGTTTGGTTTTGTTTATTTTGATTTTTATTTTTCAGTTTTTGCTGGAAATATGGAAACACCTTCTCCACCATTTGAAATTTACAATCTCTAGATTGTACAAAGAGAATGCCCTTCCCATCTCTATTCTTGTTTAAATCTGTTCTAAACCCCATGTGGTTTAGCTTCATAAAATTGTATATAATTATAATTCACTGCTGTATGATGTGGGAATGTTTTTGATTCATTTTACTTTGCCTGTGCTTAGTATTTCAAAGTGTTGGAGAAAGGCTGTGACAGGCATGTCCTCCAGTCATACTTATTTCCTAGTCGTGTTTCCCAGATGATAACAAAGATCACCTTTCAACAATGAATTGTAATTAAGGGGAGAGAAAGCTGCATTGTGACAAAATCATGCTCTAAGACGTTGTGATTTTTCAGGTCAGGAAATACGTATATTTTCGTTCATAAGAACAGCCTTAGATTGCCCCTGAAACTTAAAAGATTAAGCAGGTATTAATGATTCTTTCAGACTTCAGGATGAACTCTCTTCCCCCGAGAGAGAAACTGGTATATGATACCATGTTTACAGAACTATAGGCATAGCTCATTCCTTTCCAGTATCTCAGTATATTCTGTGAAGTTGACATGCTCCCAAAAGTGAAAAATGGTAACTTTTTTTTTTCTTTTTTAAAGGCAGATCTCAATGTTAAAAACGTTTTGTGTAAAATAACAGTGATTATTGTACCAATTCAGTCTCTGCCGTTCTTTCATTCAGGCTACCATGGGCATAGCTGACTTGCCAGCATTTCTTGCCACGTAAGGCAAAGCTTTGTACTATGATGGTATATCATTTTCCTATGTAGAAACAACTAATATGACATACATTTCTACAAATATGCTGCCTCCTTAGTCTGTATTTGCTGTTTTCAAAGTGCTGTCCTCTCATAAGTTCATTGTAGCTAAGTATCCAGAAGTGGCACAGCTGGATGTTAAAAATTCTTTATTTATTGTTTTTTTACCTCACTTTTCTGCCAGGGAAGATGAATTGATCTTCTGTCCTTTGATGTTATCATGATATCCTTGCTTAGGGTGTGTGCCTTAGCAGTAGACGTATAAATTACATAATGCCATATTAGTAATAACCATATCATCTCATACTTCACATTACATTGTCTAAAAAAGGCAGTTAGTCTTCAGTTCCATAGGGAACTTGGTAAACAGCTTTGGCTTTTGATTCAGTAGGAAATGTAAACCTTGATTTCTTCTTTAAAGATCATTTCAGTTTAAAATGTCTCTTAAGAGACAAGATTAGTCAACATCTGCTAACATGTCACTGAGCTTTTTGCTCTTCCCTGATGATTATGGATATGTGGTCGTCTTGTCCTCTGCCATGCCATACATGCTTTTCCACAAGGTCATGGCAGCAGCAGAATGACTGCCGTGTCTTGTATGTGAGCAGCCCGGACAGAAGTCATCTGTCAGCTGTTGTAATAGAAATCCAGAAGTAGAGGAGGAACTTTGAAATATTACCCTTGATGCTCTTAAGTCTATGAGTACAGGGAGCATCTCTTTCCTGGGCTGGCAACTGTATTTCGAGAAACTTGCAATGTGGAAAATATCAGAGCTACACAAAAAGTGTTGAAAGTGCCATAACCTTTTATCAAGCTTTCGATGTAAATAATGCGAGTTTCAGGCCAACCGTGTCTAACACCAGCTTGTAACTCTGACGGGGGGGTGTGTGTGTGTGTATTAAGAGTTCATTCTTCAGTTCCTCTTTTGGGTGGTAGAAGTAGTGGTTAAAATAGTCTCCTCCTTTGAGACTATGTGAAATGTTAAAGCAGAGACAGCAAAGACATTACAGTTAAAACTGTTACAGCTCTTCCAGGAGCCTCCCAGAGTGCTGTCCTGCTCTGTCACTTTGGATATTTTACTAGTGTGTGCTTATATACTTGGAAAATCATCCACTGTTCTGTTGCAGTGTGGAACGTAATATAAAAATGTTCTTTGGAAGTAGATCTTACTTTCTACCAGGATAAGGAGAAATGCTTTTGAACTGTACGTGAAACCGTTCCTGACTATTTAGGCACTTGAATCTGAAATCTCCCAGATTTATCTGACGTGCTTGAATCTTCTGAACTTTCACCACAGCTCTTCATCAACAGACTAGTATTGTTTCCACGTCATGCAGTTGCTGGTGTGTCTTCTCAAGACTACTGTTTTTTCTTATTTCTCAATGATTTCTGGCTCTCAGCCTACAAATTGATACTTTCATAGCTACTATTTGGAGAGTCACTGGATATTAAATCTTCTAACTTGACTTTTAAGTCATTAAAACAAGTCAATAACAATGCTTGGTGTTCTTCCTGGAGCTTTCAGAGTTTTGTTTGTGGTATGTTTTTGTTGTTGTTTGAGTTTTCTTTATTTTAGAGTAGAATATTTGCTTATCTATGATTTATTTTTTGTATTAAATATATATTAATGTGTGAATCTTCTCAGAAAGAACAAGCATAAAAAGTTTGAGAAGTGACAGGTTCTTACTTCTACTCAGATTATATGTATTGCATATCTTTGTTTTATTAATCTTGTAGTTCAACTATACTAGAGGTGTGCACACCTGCCTAAGACATAGCAGCCGCTTTAAAGTCATCATACATTTTATGTTTTCATCAAGCTAACGTTATCTGGTGATACACAACACTGGAGAATTATACTAAATCCTTCTAATAAGAATTTTTGATCTGCTTTTCGCATAGATGAGGTAACACAGAGAGGACATTGGAAAAATAGTGATTGAAGGGATTGTTGTCTGTGTTTTCAATCATGTTGTTTACTACTTCAGCATCCTGTCCAAAGGAGTGCTGTGGCTCTTCAGAAATGGGAAGCGGCTGCTAGTATACGCTCCTTTAAGGGGTTTTGATCTGCTGAATGTTCAGCCCCATGAAGGCACTCTCAGTTGGATTTATACACATTTCTTTGTAAAGCTGATCACTAGGGAATGCCATATTGGGAGACTGTATTTGCAAGTGGAAGTTTATTCCTTCAAAATAAAACATCAGCCCTTATTTAAATTTTTGGTCTTACATTTCAGATATTTCTGGTACCCTTGGTTCAATTACATTCAACACAATTAGGGCTATTAATGAAGCCTTTGTAATTGTCCTAGAATTACTCGCAATCCATTAATATTTATTTTTTTTAAAAAGTGCCGTAAAGAAAGCAGAACATGTTATGAGAATATATTTACTTCCTATTACTTCACACAACTCCAACAAGCATTTGGTGAGAGTGGGGATGTATTAAAATAGAGCAAACATTGCAGCAGTTGAGAAAGCGTGTGTATATTCAAATCCCATGAAAACAAAAATGTGCTGTTCTTGGAATCTCAGGCTTAAATTACATTTGTTCTTGTATTGAGCAAACAATATTTCAGTACGAATTGTTTCCAAATTCTGTGGCATGTATTACAGAAAATGTTTAAATTTATGACGACTTGTAATACACGTATTCTCACATGTAATTTTTTTAATAACACTTCTGACCTTTTTTTCTCAGCAAGATGAATGCTTTGCAGTAGTGAAACCATTTCAAGTCACAGTAAATTACTTTGCTAACCTTTTAAAGCATCTTTAATAATTTTTATTCTTTTATCAGCTGGATTACTTTAATAGTAAAGGGAATAAATCTCTGAATTACATTTGAGTAGCTGAAAAAGCACTTTGGAAACTAGGGAGGAACAGTTTGGCCGCATGCAAAATACTCCCTATACAGAAGTGTCAAACTGCTCAATTATTTGAAGAGAGCATGGAGTGTTTAATGCAAGTAGATTTGAGTCTTAAAGTTATAGCATTAAAATGTCTTACCTTTTATATGAAATCAAGAAATAAATTCACATGTAAAGAATATGTAGATAGATTTGCAAAATGATTAGTTTTTTTTAATTTCATATTACCTTTTAATTTTGGTTTAAAAGCAGCCTTCAGAAATAATTTTTTAATCTTTTTTTTTTTTTTTTTTAAACCAAGTATGATTCATGTTTGCCTGTTGATGTTGCAAGTATTCAAAAGGATTTCTGTATTCAAGATCAAGCCTTCGGTACCTAAAAACTGCTTTTCTTGGAAAGAGTAAGATGCCTTGTATTGATGAAATTATTTTGTGTTCTTACCTAGGTGATCGTTTCAGGTCAGTGATAGATGATGCTTGGTGGTTTGGAACAATTGAAAGCCAGGAACCTCTTCAGCCTGATTATCCCGATAGCTTATTTCAGTGCTACAACGTCTGGTTAGCAAATTTATCTTCAGACTTTTATTTGAATTATTTCATTTGGAGTACTGAGTGAGCAACTTGCTTTCATTAAGATCAGTCATATATCTCACCATATCAGTTTATTATAATAATCTGCGGTATATAAATAATTTATGTTACAAACATTAAATAATTACATCATTGAAGCAATATTAGTGGCTAATTTAAATGTGGTTCTTTTTAAGCTGGGACAATGGTGATACCGAGAAGATGAGCCCTTGGGACATGGAGCTGATACCAAGTAATGGTATGGTACATGAATAATATAATTTGCTTTAAGAATGTATGTAAAGAAGAAAAAGTGTTGCGTGATTTTAGCTAAATAATCCTCTGTCTCCTGGGGAGAAAGTGATCAACATCAATTTAAAAAACAGTTGCATTTGAAGAACATTTTTAAATCTTTTACTAAACCAGAAGCAGATCAAGATAAATGAGCTGTGCAAAGCGTACGGCCCTACTTAGGCAAACGAAGTGGATGTTGAAAATAGAAATGTTACAAAAACTTGTAACAGCTGCTGTAAATTCAAGTTAACTTTTTGTACAGTTAAGGAGGATTGATGATAAACCTGTGTCCTGTGTCATCTCTGAGGACACTGGCTGCTCTGAGCCCTGTCAGCATGAGCATGCCTGCAGACCCTCAGTGCGTTGGAGTTGAAACACGTCTGTGAGATGTTTGTTAATAGCAGGATTTGCTCCCCGTCTGGCCCAGCACATGTGGCAGACAGACATGAAGCATAGTGGACAGCATAGCATGGTGCTGTTTGAAGACAAGAATGTAGTATTTCTTCTTTCCTCATTTAAGTGTTGGTTGGTTGGTTGTTTTTGGTTTTTTTTAAGATTTCATAAAGCCTGGTTAAAAAATGAAGTAGAAGCAGCATTTTTTCCTTGTGTTCTAGGAAACATTTACTAATGCTGTCATTCATAAGTAACCATATAAGTAAACACAAATAATTCTTACTTCATTTCAACTTTACAGTTTGTTTCAGCCATTCTTTTAGTGGGTACTTCTTTGTCATGGCTAAAATACTTAAGAGACAGCTAACCAAACCTGAACCTGATTTTTTTTTTCTGTTTTCACAAATACTAACATTTGTTATACCTTCCTCTAAAAAAAAAGAAAAAGAAGCTAGAGGAGCACTTTACGGTTTGCATCATACTGAAAACTGCTGTTACATTATGAATTCTCAAAATTAGTAGGTCCTCAGGAATGCTTGAGTGATGGTACTTTTAAATTGCTTGCTCAGGAGCTTTGATTTTTAGCATTTGACCTCGTGGAACTCTGACAAAGTGGAACCACTACCTGGAGAATGTTTTAACATCAACATCAAAGTCATTATCTTAAACTCCATTTAAAAATCATCAACCATTCATTTCCAAAATAATTTATTACCAAGAATTCAGAGTTTAAAAAAACCCTGAAAACCAGAACAAACCACAAACTTCAACTGCAATAAAGTAGTGTCTTGGTTGGTTCTAAAATAAATTCTACAATTAGCTATTCAGAAGAAGGTAAATCTTGTTTCATGAAGGACCTGTGCACCAAACTGCATTGTAAGGATTTGAATTTAACATACAACAACAATATAGAGAAAGAATACTTGATGCATCCAAAATGTCTTTTGTTTTGCTTAGTAAAATGGTGTTATATATTACACAAGATGTGAAGATAGATGTTTTATTTAGTTTTCACATTACATTCTAGCTGTATTTCCAGAAGAGCTGGGAACTAGTGTTCCTTTAACAGATGATGAACGTAGAACACTGCTCTACAAACCTCTGGATGGAGAGTGGGGTTCCAGGACCCGAGATGAAGAGTGTGACAGAGTTATTGCAGGGATAAACCAACTCATGACTCTAGGTAAATCCTGAATATTATGGGAAACAGAGTTTTTTCTGTTATGTTTTTCAGGCTGTGTTCATTTGTACTTTTGAAATTATCCTCCAAGCAAATGTGATAAAATAGACCTTCTACTTCCTGATTATTTGTAACCAAACTTTCTCATTGCGTATTTTTTTTTTTCCTGTAGTCAGTACATATGAACCCTAAATTTTCTCCTGTTTTCAAAAATAACTATTGGGTTTTGGTAGATAATTGGACATACGCTAGGAGGTTGGGTTTTAGATGCTGAAAACAGGTACTCGATTGTTTTGCTTTAGCTACCAGAATCTCTTGTTGGGGTTAAAATTGCAAACTTTATGATGGACAGAATATTAACTGTATTGCAGACAGGGAGGGGAAAAAAAATAATCTGGTATACTTACTTAGAGGATAGAAATCTATGTGTAGATTTCCCCTGTAGTAGCCTTTTCTAATTCCCGTTTTCTCCCTCACGTTGCCTTAGTTGTGCAAAATCCTGAGAAAAAAATGATTGAATAACCTATGAAAAGCTGCTTGCTGTTTGGTTGTTGAGCAATTACACTTTACAGGGACATTCTGAAACAGTAATTGTTAAAATGTTTAACACATCCTTGTAACATTTACATAATCAAAGATGGATGTCTGAGACGGACAATCATCAGTGAAATACAGACTGAATCATAAGTCTTCTGTATGTTTTATGATAAACAAAGTGTGTTGTCAGCAGTCTCAGATTTTAGGGGTAACAGTGGTCACAAATTTAATACATTAAGTTGTCACAGGTAATTTTTTTAACTGATTTTTGAAGTACTTGAGGAAAGGTAAGACATTTATGTTTCAAAAAGCCAGAAAACTCTTACTCTCAAAATACTTCCAATACCTTAATGTCCCACATTATGGCTTCTTTGGTGATGTACTGCACAAGAAGCTTCCCCTCTCTTCCGAAAGAAAGGAAATATCCATACAATGTAGTAATCCAAATTACAGAATTGTGAGAAATTACTGGCAAGTAAATGAACGTTTTCTGTGTGGTCTAAGAGTAATGGCTTTACTTTGTGCACTACATTGTATGGCAACCTGCTTAGTTTGGGATTTAACCGTAGCGTATGTGGTGCGTATCGGTGCAAAGTAGCAGTTGCTAGAACATTCAGAAGAGTAAGTAAACAGCTTTTAGAAGAACAGTCTGTTTAGCAACAACATATTTTCTGTTTTAAAGACTTTTGAGAGAGACGTTAAAGATGTTTTTTATGTTTTTGTATAGCAATACTTTCCCTTGAAGCAGGAAATGTTAGAATGATGTGTCTAAGCACTGATGATGCTTCTAAGCACGGGAGGGAAAAAAAAAACTAAGTCTGTGTAGGTGCACAGACTTAAATTGCTCAGCAGTCTTCTAGCATTATGGTGGATTGGTTTTAGAATGCCTCTTTGCTGTGAGGTAGCGACAGGAGATTGGGGTTTTTTTCATTTCGAGTCTGTTTTATCCTTCTGTCCTAATGAGATTGAAATAATACTGTAACTTTTATGATAAGAATTTAATAAATTGCTTTGTTTGAAGATGGGAGAGTGGCAATATAAAACCAAATGATAGGAGCCTGTGTTGTAAACAACAATACTGAGTTGCGTGTCTTTGCATACGTATAATTTATACATTTAAATCTGTTTTTAAAATGCATACATTTTGCATGGACTTGCCATGTCTCTGAGGAGTGTGGTGCTTCACCCACAACAGAACAGGTGGTTGCTGCAGTGATTGTACGTACAGTATACACCTCAGCAAGCACTTTTATGTGTAGAGTATCACAAATTGTTCAGAATATCTAGATTAGTTGTTATTTTGGGGAAGGCGCTATGCGTTTCAAACGTGAAGAAATAGCGTACGTTGTGGAGGGAGGTAAATCTTGAAAACACTAGACACACTATTCATGGTATATAACTTGGATTGATTTTTTTTTTTTTTTTTTTTTTTCATTCTGTCTAGATATTGCTTCTGCATTTGTGGCTCCTGTGGATCTTCAAGCTTACCCAATGTATTGCACTGTTGTGGCATATCCCACGGATCTCAGTACCATTAAACAAAGACTGGAAAGCAGATTTTACAGGTTAGATCCAAGTCTCAGTTTCTGCTGTGAAATACTGCCAACCATATTTTTGGTAACTTTTTGGCTTATAATACCCGACTGGAAGGTAGGACAAGTGCGCGCTTTCCGTTTCTCTCACCTTCTATGCTTGATGTAGGTTTCCATTTTCTAAAATATTAAAAAGGATTGAACATCTCTTTTCCAAAATGTATTTTAGAGTTATGTGACTTTCAGATTCCTGCCTATGTGAATGACTTGTTTCACGTGAGATTCAAATTGCAGGACCAGAGATTAGGTCAGTAAAACAACTTTTAGTCAAAAGGATTAGTTTTTTACTTATAATTTTACTTTTTTAAAATCTGTTTGTCAATAAGAGAAACTTTAGAAATATGTAAAATATTTTCATCTTAATGTGCTTTAAAAAAAAAATAAAACCTTGCATTGTCACTTAAATTACGTAGAAAATAGCTTGTTAAATTATTGCACTTGGAATTCTAAATTGTTGGAAAGCAGCAAAAATAGATTTTAAATTTTTGACAATGTTTTGACATTCTCAACTATGATTGCAATCGCTGTATTTTTTTTTTTTCTTCAGTAAACATTGTCTGTGTAGGAGTACATACTTTTTAATTTACTTGTGTTTCTTTTGGTTCTTGGGATATTTCTGATATGAAAATGTGTCCCTCTAATACTTATTTTGAATAAACATCGATAGCATTTTGTTCGGGGCCGAATGTCAAAGTTAATTGGTAGTGCTTTATGCATACATACTGAAGATTGAATTCTAAATTAAATGTTTCTTCTAAAAAAATGGGTTTTATTTTATAAAGCAGTAATGCATATTTGTTGTTCCTTGTTTATTGAGTGATACAAGGTAATGTAGCTTTCACTTCCGTGATGTACTGCTTTTCAATCAGAGATAGTGAGGACTTCTTCTTTCTCTTATCAACAGACTAAGCAGTTATTTTTTGATAATCAGCATACCTTCTTCAGTAAATCTGGTTTTATTTGTAGCATTGCCAAGGCCTTGTTAGGGAACAAGCAACCACCTTGTGTTGTGCTTTCCAGTGACATCGTTTCCTTTACCTTCTGCAAGATGGATTACTCAGATCACTTGTGATTTTCAGTAGCTTTCCCACGAGGCTTACTCTAAAACATATTTTTCTGTCTTCTAGGCCAGGAGTCTTAGCATGCCTGTATGTTTTTAAGAAATGCAAAACCAAACAGAAAAAGTAGGATCTTTCCCGGTCACTGCTGATATTGTATAGAACTAAGTGCTGGACCCTTAAACACGATTAAATTGCATCTAAATGCTTATGCTACGCTAAACACACTTGTGCAACATTTCATCATTTTTTGCTAGTATGAAAATAGAAGATTGTATATATTTGTAACTTCTGTGCTGTCAAGAGTTTTTATTTGAAATATTTTTTTAATTACATCTTTTTTTAAAAAATGTTTTTTAGATTTGGATTGAGATTTATATATATATTTTTTTTTTCCCCCCCTCCAGTTATTTTTGCCTTTGTGCATCATTTTTCCCAATGTGGCTGTTCTGTAGTTAGGCCATTAAATCACAACTACACGAGGAAATCTGCTCATGGTCTGTTAGAAAAATGTATACTTTTAATAATTTTTTATTATTATTTTGTTAATGCTCGGCTGTGACTTCAGAGGTGATACGCAGTGAGTTACATGTATCATAAAGGGATAATAAAAGCAGAAGCATCACAGCTGAATTTTCCTGAGTGTCAGCTGTATATTCTTAAACTGATTTGTATAAATGACTGCAGGATGTGACATGACAGTAGGAAGCCTGAGGAAGGTGCCTTCTGCTGATCACATAGGGCAGCGTATCTAGATGTGCGTGTCTTCTGATTTAGTGGTCAAAAATTATGCATGAGATACTACATAGGAAAGCTTTTTCTCCTGTTTCACATACGTTACTAGAAATTAAGTCTATTTTTTTTTTTCTTTTTTTTTCCCCCTCCCCTCTTCCCTCCTTTCGTACACAGGCGCCTTTCTTCATTAATGTGGGAAATCCGGTACATAGAACATAACACTCGCACGTTTAATGAACCTGGGAGTCCTATTGTCAAATCTGCCAAATTTGTTACAGATCTTCTGCTACACTTCATAAAGTGAGTTGCTTGGTAGATCTGTTGTTATTCCTGTCTCTTACCAAGGTATTTAGTCTTTTCAAATCTGAATTTTGAAGTGAGATAGTTCTGCAGCTTGAATAAGCCTGATGTCTGCTGTTGAGACAGAAAAGAATAAAGCTTATCTTGACAAAGAGTACGTAAGCTTGCAAAAGAAGATGTTTTATAATACCTTGATTGGCGTAGATTGGCATGGCATTTTATTTCAAGAGACTTTCTGATAAATTATAAAAATGCATCTGTGTATCTTCATGGAGTGATAGATATAGGTAAGTTAGGAGTTCTGATTTTGTGTTTGAATACTGCCTGCATTAACATAATTGTGGGCATTTAATGCTAAAGTCTTTACAATGTATAATGTGATTGAAAATAGTGTTTAATGTGCAAAATTGAGAGGCTTTCCAGTTGACAGAAATAGTAGTTGTCTTTCAAACATTCTTTTTTTACTGTTGTGTCTAGAAAAACTCAGTAAAATGTTTCAGATTTCTCAGTCAGTTGACACATCTGCAGACCTGAAGTTTGTAAGAAGAGCTTAGCGAGTTTGTCCACTGCCTTAATTGGCTTGTACACAGCAAATGCTGCTGTTTCCACCTCGTAGAAACAGCAAGATGCTTCATCAGCTTAACAAAAAACATGACATTTTTAGTTACTCGGTTTCTCAGTGTCAAATTAAATCATCTTCTCATTTTGTGTATTCTTAAAAACGTTACAATTGCATTTTGTATTTGGGAATCTAGGACTTTGAGTCCATACATAAATCTTTGATATCTTCAGTGCCTGTGATTTCTGATGCTGAGTGGAGAGTGAAAAATACTTTACTGCTTCAGATGTTAGAAGTTTTTTGTGAAATGCATCTTTAGGAACAGATATGTATCTAAAGGGCTTCTCTGTTACTGATTTTGTTCTTTAGTATCTTTGTCCTGTGTGAGTCTCTTCTGATTAATTAAGCAGCTCATGTTTTTTTTCAAAGTGTGTGCTTTTAATTGGGTTAGCTAAATTAATGCAACACATGGATATTCTTATTTAATAATGGCCTACAGCTTGTGTCTATTAATATACTCACTCAAGTGAGCTTGCAATGTATATAAAGCCTTTACACAAATAAACAGTATGTTTCAAATGTCTTACATTACAGGTCCTAATGTACAAAATTGCACTTTTTTACACTAAATCCACTGTAGTGCTGTAGTGTTTCTTACAAAGCTGCATGGCCCCAAAGCCCTTTATGTGACACAGCATTAGATTTGTCTAATGCTAATAAATTCATGGCAAAGGATTATGATTTTCAGTTATAAAACATTGACACTGTTAAGTGGTCTATGTTTTACAGAATGCAGATAATATTTTACAGCTTTTTGAGCTGAAAATTAGATTTTCTTATTTCTATAGTCCTCATAGTATTCATATAGCACTAAACACTTTATCATTTTATTTGGAAATGACTTCATAAACATTTTCCTTATCCTAGGCAAAATACAGTTCATTTCATAGGTGAAGATGGAAAATAAATATTAGTGTTGATTTCTTTTTACACAGAGACCAGAGTTGCTATGACATAATTCCATTATACAATGCAATGAAGAAGAAAGTCTTGTCTGACTCTGATGAGGTAAGTGGTTGTGTCTTAGACGTTGGCATTAAAAGACTGGAGAAATGGGACCACTGTCTCTCTCCCATGGGATATGAAAGTGCTGCCGCTGGTCACTGGAAGGGAATGGGATGTACTTTGCTGTTGATTAAATGTTTCCTTTTGTCAACTGGGAAACTGGGTACAAATCCAGCCTCCTCTCCTCATTTGGTGTAGAGAGCTTTAACAGCTTACTGGGGAATTTAGATGTTTCTTACACTTCTGAGAGGTTCTCAAAACTGACGGTCACACGAAATGCTTCACAGAGGGACAGGAATAGAACTGTAAAGACTCAAATTATAAGTGAAATATAAATTAACTCACCTACTCATCTATGCTTATATTTTTTTAACCTTTTTATGCGACTCATTATCTTGCTCAAAGGAAGAAGAGAAAGATACAAATGTGCCAGGAACTTCCACTAGAAAAAGAAAGGTAACATTTTTAAATTTCTTTTTTTTTTACGATTTATAGTGCTATAAATAATGAGAAATGCATTTGTAAATAAAGGGTTGTAAAGCTGATAATGTTTTTATTATCATGTAATGTCAGCATTTGGAAAGTTTTGAACTTAGTGACCTGTTGTTCTACTGAGCTGTTCAATGTAAAAGCATTTCCGTCTGTGCTGCTTGTTAAGAATTCATTAATTAGAATTTATATCCTGCAGGGCACCTTTTCCATTAGATTTTGTAAAAACAGCTAGTTTGTTTAATATATACCAGACAATGTTGTCATTTCAGGATCATCAGCCAAAGCGGCGGCTGCGTAATAGAGCTCAGTCATATGACATTCAGTCATGGAAGAAGCAATGCCAGGAGCTGCTGAATCTCATTTTTCAGTGTGAAGACTCTGAACCATTTCGACAACCAGTGGATCTCCTTGAATATCCAGTGAGTAATTTAGCATAGGAAAGCTGATTATAATCCAGTTGTCAGGTGGTGGCTCATTAAGGGTGCGAGTGAGATGTTTGTCGGCCAGAGCCCAGGGGCTTCACTGAGCAGTTTTGCAAAGTCAAGAGAGATGTCTGAGAGTGCTGTCTCAGAGCCCTGGCTGAGGGGCTTCCACGGACACGTGTATGTCTGTCCCAGAGCCAGCTACAGGGCTTGCGCTGAGACAGCAGTTGCATCTTTCAGAACCCGGTTAAGGACTTGTGCTGGGACAGTTGAGAAGTTAGAACAGAGAGGTTTGATTTATTAAAGCGACAGATGGGTTTGGAATTGTCTTTGGTAAATGTGCAAACTGCACGTGGATAATTGAGCTCAAGTTAATAGTTTCTGGGTAACATCCAACAGAGGCGCAGGCCTGAGTGATGGTGCTAATAATAAAAGGTATTCCGTGTATGGAAGGTGCAGCTCTTACCGAGAAGGTGTCCCTGCCTTGGGTGGAGGAAGAGGAGCACAGCCTGTCGACCGTCTCTGATAGACTTTTTAGTCATCTTCCCTCCTGAGAGATGTATTCCCTTTGTGATTTTTATATCCTAATTCTGTCTGTCCCTGCCTTCTAGGCGATGTTTCGCATGATTTGAGTGGAGAGTTGAGTAACAGTCGTGTATGTTTAGCATGTACTTCGTTAGGCTCATTACCATACCTAGGGGTGTAAACTTTAATATTAATTTTGCTGTTAATTAGGCAAAGGTTTCCACTCGGACACTCTGGCCTTCAGGATTTATGTAAGGGCTGTTTGCTCCTGTTGGTTTAGCTGGAGCAGGACCATTTTATCTTCACAAGACTCCCTCCTTCAGCTGTTTGGCTGCCAGCTTAGCAGATCTCCAGCCCCAGAGGTAGCACACGAATCTCACGATCATAGACATCTCAACCTTCCTCCCAAAGCACACTAAATTAGCTCCATTCCTGTCTCATGGATGGCTGGGCCATTGTCCCACAGGTAGTGGGGTTGTTTTTTCAACTATGAAAATTTTTTCCAACTCTTTTAATTGAAACTTTAGGCAGCTCTGTTGACAGAATTTTTTTTCTGGGCTTGGTTGTCACCTGATAATGTTTACTGTCTTTTTAAAGTAATTTCAAAGAAATTGTACTTCTGTGTCTCTCACTTTCAAAATGCTCTATATTCGGGCATGTCTGTGTTAAGTAAATTACAGCTTTTGCAATTAGATGTGTCTTCCCTTTTTTGAGTGAAAAATGGTCGTATATGAAATACGCTTGTTGTTGCATATGACAGATGTTGTCATGGATCGTTTTTTGTTCTTATTTCAGAAGTATAAAAACTGAAAGTAATTTTTATAACACAGTCATCTGGATGCAGAAAGAAAAAGTACCGACTGAAGAACTGTAGTGAACCTTTAACTGTAGTAACAATGGCTTTCCCGAATTTCACTTTCTGCCTGGGTGATTACACTGGAGTCCAGCCAGCCAACCAAAAGCTGAATATTATAACACAAGTCTGTTGACTTCGATCTCTTTTAGCCCTTTGGGCTAGTTTTACTTCAAGTAACAAAGCAAAGGTTTTTGCGTGCTTTCCTTCTAGCATATCTTAATTTTTTCTTCAAAATATCACTCTACGGTGATTAACTTGGGAAATTAATTTTGTCAATTAAGAGAAAAGAAATACTTCTCTTTTAGAAGTCACTGCTAGCTCTGTCTTGGCACTTCTGCAGCCGCTGGGCACCGTAAATTTTGAAGTAACCTAAACTTTATGTGGTGGCCATCTACAAGTGGCCCTTCGTGTTTAAGATACTGAAATGAGCTGTTAGGAAGCACCTTACTAGGTCTGGGCATGAAACACTGCTCCCTGGTGTCACAAACCTGTTCAACATTGAGAGGCACTCTCAGAGGTTCTGTTTGCCCTCGATGGATTGTCAACTTTTTGGTCAATTTTGCTATTTAAGCTTTTTGTTGTCTGGATATTCCTCTATTTCTTCTACAGTGTAGAAAAAAGGTTCCGTCACTGGCTTGAACGGGGCCCCGTGGCGTTTTCATTAATTTAATACCGCTTTCCTAAATTGTCAGGTCTCCATTTGGGAAACTGCTCAGGTTTCATCCATGGATATGCTAAGCCTCTGATCAGACTCTAATGCTCAAACTTCATATTTTAAAGCTAATATATATAAAAACAATATTAGGCCACAAAGCTTGTAGTCACACTTTCATATGGTGGCTTTCTTCATGACAATGTGTCAGTAATGTCAGTAATAAACCACAAAACTTCTGAGCTCTGTATTTCAGTAAGTCTGTTTAAAAAATTAATTAGATCTTGTATCAGTTGACTTCTAACCTCAGTCCTGTCAAGTATGTCTGTGAGGAGTTACGTTTTGATTAGAAAGGAACCAATTGTCTTCAAGAGTTTTCTGTACCCATTTAATGAGGGTGTTTGGTTTAATCAGGTTTTTCAAATGCACCCTCATGAAAATCATACATTAAGATGTGGAGGGGAGAATTATAATACATTGCTATTTCTTAACAGGATTATAGAGATATTATTGACACTCCTATGGATTTTGCTACTGTTAGAGAAACACTGGAAGCTGGCAACTATGAGTCACCAATGGAGTTATGTAAAGATGTGAGACTTATTTTCAGCAATTCCAAGGCCTATACACCAAGTAAAAGATCACGGGTAAGATTTTCTTTCTTTCTGTTTTTTTTTTTTTTATGTTGTTGTTGTTATTTGAAAGAACAGCTGTGGATGTGGTCTGTTTTAGACTTCTGTAACGCCTTTGACACAATCCCCCACAACACCCTTCTCTAAATTGGATACAGATTTGATGAGTGGACTGTTCGGTGGATAAGGAATTGGTCAGGTGGCTGCATCCAGAGGGTAGTGGTCAACAGCTCAATATACAGATGGAAATCTGTGATAAGTGATGTCTCTCAGGGGCCTGTACTGGGGTCAGTGCTGTCTAATATCTTCATCAATGATAAGATAATGGGACGGAGTGCACCCTCAGCAAGTTTGCAAATGGCACCAAGCTGAGTGGTGCAGTTGACATGCCTGAAGGATGAGGTGCCATTCAGATGGACCTGGACAAGCTTGAGAAGTGGGCCTGTGTGAACCACATTAAACTCAACAAGGCCAAGTGCAAGGTCCTGCACCTGGGTCATGGCAGTCCTCACTGTCAGTACAGGATGGGAGCTGATGCGGTTGAGAGCAGCCCTGTAGAGAAGTACTTAGGGATACTGGTGGATGAAAAACTGGACATGAGCTGACCATGTGCACTTGCAGCCAAAAAGGTCAACTGTATCCTGGGCTGCTTCAAAAGAAGTGCAGTCAGCAGGTTGAGGGAGGTGATTCTTCCCTTCTGCTCTGGTGAGAGCTCACCTGGAGTACAGTGTCCAGCTCTAGAGACCTCAGCATAAGGAGGACATGAACCTGTTGGAGAGGGTCCACGGCAGTGCCACAAAAATGATCAGAGGGCAGGAACACCTCCTCTATGAGGATAGTCTGAGAGAGCTGGGATGGTTCAGCCTGGAGAAGAGAAGTCTTTGGGGAAACCTTACTGCAGCCTTTCAGTATTTAAAAGGGGCCTATAAGAAAGATGGGGACAAAGTTTTTACCAGGGCCTGTTGCTGTAGGACAATGGGTAGTGGTTTTAAACTAAAAGAGGGGAGATTTAGACAACATATAAGGAAAACATTTTTTACAATGGGGGTGGTGAGACACTGGCACAAGTTGCCCAGAGAGGTGGTAGATGCCCCATCCCTGGAAACATTCCAGGTCAGGTTGGACGGGGCTCTGAGAAACCTGATCTAGTTGAAGATGTCCCTGCTCAGTGCAAGGAGGGTTGGACTAGATGACCTTTAAAGGTACCATCCAACCCAGAACATTCTATGAATACTTAGAAAAACAGAGACAGTGTAATTCATTGCACTGTAATTCATTAAAGTAATTTTAATTATTTCTGATCTTCAATATGATTATTTCAGAGAAAGTAGTACAGCTTTGTATTTTAAAGGAATGGAATGCGTGCTGCTTAAATGCCTAAAGTTCTGATGTTCTGCAGGTGAGTTTCAAAAGTAAATGTCTCAAAGTGATCTAAAGGGAGAGACACATAGAAGGCAAGATGTGTAGACACATGATTGTGTGAACAGTAGTGTAACTTAACCTGATACTTTGGGGAATAAAGTAGAGAGTAGAGAATATAAAATAATAATATTGGGGAATAAAATAGAGAGTAGAGGGTGATGAAATCCTATGCTGTTCAGCAGTATGCAGTGAGATCGTAATGAAGCACTTAGGATTTCTGGGAAACGGAACAGCTTACATAAGGCACAAGCCTACAAAGCCATTCTTACCGCGCTGCTACTGAAAAGCCCTGCCAGGGGTAGTTAATATTTCTCTGAGATTGACTTGTAGGTGCAGTATCTATTAGCAATGAAAGTTACAGATGTATGCTTACTCACATACAAGGCTTCTGTGGAGCTTTTCTTCTTCTGCTATGCATTAGGTGTTAGACTAGAATTATCAATAGCTTTTATGTTTGGTGGTTGTAAAGAGCAAATTGATCATCAGGACTTGGTCTTAAAATGCAGGGACAAATTCTGTAGTGGGTGACAAGCAAGGAGGACCGATCTGTGATTGATCTCTCTCCAGTCAGTGATAGATAATCCCACTCGCTGTTCTGGCTGCCTAAGAAGTAGTCTCTTGTCTTTCGGTTGCATTGAAAGGCAGGGCCTTGTGGGTAGATCTAGATTCTTTTGTGGGTTTTCCTTCTCTTCTTGATCTCCTCTAAACCAAGATAGGAGAATGCCTAACATTATCTTAGCTCTCTGTGGTTTTACAGATTCTTCTGACATTTTTCATATTTTTTCATGTTTCAGACTGATATAGTAGTAAACTTGTAGTTCTTTTTTAATTTTACTTAGTAGTAGAAATGGAAGATTCTGATGTCATGAATTTTAGTAGTCCAGAGCCTATGTACTTTCAGTACATGCAACACACAGTTGTTGAATGATGATATTTTTAGTCTGACTTGTCATTCAGTGATAATTTTAGCATCTTGCTTAACATCACTGATGCTTACTTGAAGGGTAAACCTAAACCCGTCAGCTTGGTGGTGTTTGTTTGTTTTTTTTCACTTGGCACTTTAGACATACATTTCTATATGTTGTTTTTTTAATGTATTTTCTGATGAAATTTCTTTGAATGTTCTCTCCAGTAATGCATGCAGTAACTGCCACAGTTACTGTTTAGACTGACACTCAGTCAGCTTGGTGTATCGTTAGGTAGGCAGCTGTTCAATATTGTCTTTGTATTTCTTATTTTAAGAAGGTGTCCTGTCCTCTCTTAAAGTATCTAGACCGTTCAATTCTGGAGTTTTTTGTTTTTTTTTTTGTTTCCAGAATTAATAGCAATTGTGCTGAAATAATTTAGTTGTGGTCTAAACTGAGTTTGATTGGGTCTCTCTGTAAATCATCCAAGACTAGGGGGGAAAAACGAAGTGCATCTACATAATCGTGATACATTCATTGTACCTGTTGCAACCAGCTCACTGGTAGCGTCAATTCATCCATAAGAGGAACGACTGATGTTCAGACACAGAACATAAGGGTAGTACTTAATACAGAAGAAAATGAGATTTCTTAAGCCTAGGTATGATACAGTAAAACTCCATTGAGGATCTCTCGTTGTGGTTTCTGCTGAAGCTAGAGAGGGGTGCATTCTGAAAAGATAGTTGAGAAGGTGGTTTTATAATTTTTCCGTTGTGTGTGTGATCTCTAGTCATGATATACTTTGTAAGTATAAAACAAAAGTATAAAACTTGCTTGTTTACTGGCTTTTCTGTTTTTTAGATCTACAGCATGAGTTTGCGCCTTTCTGCTTTCTTTGAAGAACACATAAGTTCTATTCTGTCGGATTATAAATCTGCCCTACGCTTTCATAAAAGAAACACAATAAAGAAACGGAGGAAAAAAAGAAGTAGAAGCAGCTCAGTTTCCAGTAGTGTTGCATCCAGGTACATGAATTCCTTCACAGTATTCATGGAATGCTGTGCCAATTTGACGTACCCGAACAGTAGAACTTAGTGTGTTTATTTTTCTTAATACTTCCTTTACTATTCCCTATATTGCAGAATGATAGCTTTGACATGCAAGTCCCTATGATGTGGAAGAGTTTTAAACTTTACTTAGAGCTATCCTAGTGTAAGTGCTTAAAATTCAAATAACTGCTAAATGCATACAGTAAAACGGCATCGTTAGGGTAGCGATGGCATCGTGCTTTGTCATGTAACTGTAGCATTTATTGTAAAGATTCACTTTCCAGAGGCTCACAACTACATGAATTTCCACAGTAAATGTCGTATTTTTAACATACTTCATACAGAGACATTTGTTTTATTCCTGCGATCTCAAACACTAGCATTTAATTTTATTTACTCCCTTAAAATAAAAAAGCAATACAAATTGTTACTCCTTTTGCAGCCCTGAAAGGAAGAGGAGATTAATAAAACCTCAACTGAAGGCAGAAACTTCTGCCACCGCTTCATCTTCTGCACCTGCACGGTCAACAGCACTGAGACATGCTCCACCTCAGATGAATGGAAAAGCCACTGAAACCTCTTCCCTTGTGCGGACTAGAAGCAATAGGGGGGTAACAGATGTGGCTGTTACAGAGCAACCATCTACTTCTTCAGGAGCAAAGCCTTTAACAATAAAGCCTTTAATTACAAAGCCTAATACTACTGCAGGGTCAGGAAAGTCAGGCAAGTGGTTTTTTGATTATTTTTTTTTATTATATTTTTTTAAAGACGTGAATGTTTTCCAACATACAACTTGCTTTTTGGACATCTTATGTATTTGTCTAAGTTAAAACTTGATTCTGTTTCCAAGCTACTGGGCCTTTGAGGTTATTCAGAGGAAAACTGAACAAGTTAGGCGATGTTGTTTTATCCAGGAAGCTTTCTGTCTTCTAGATCACTGATTCAGGCTGTTTGTTTATAGTAGAACATGACTTCCTTTACGGCCGGATAAGACTGAATGAGGTATAAATTATTTAACATTAATAATTATTTTTTTTATTCTTCTTGTCCTTCTAGTACTGGAGAATTCAACCAAACATTCCAAGAACCAGAATATTGTATCAATCCCTAGCCCATCTGATTACAGTCATAACACTAGGAATAACTCCACAAGAGAAAATCCTGAGAAGGAGAAGCAAATCAAGCGCAGAGTAAAATCTTCCACTGTTAATCAACAAGGTACAGAGTTTCTTTGGAACTTTCCCCCCCAGTTATTGATGTAGTGGCTGTAGCATTGTACTTCAGGGGCGGGGAAATGAGAACACGTTACGGTTTAGCGGAATAAGGGAGTCTAATGGAACAACTCAATCACAGTTAGTTTCCTTCTTGATAAATTAGCATGGTTTTGACTACTCTTAACACCATTTGCACGGTGTGATGACTGTGTTGTCTAGCCAATTTTAATATGTTACCATATCTGTACCTTCATTTAAATTCTAATTTATGTTATATGAGTCCTTGGATTTGAAAGCAGACTTCTGTGGGGTCACACTTCAAACCTTGTGGGTTTTACCTAATTAAATTTACATGGGTTAGACGTTGGTCAGTAACACTGAGTATGATGATACTCTCCACAACCATGAGCATGAAGATCAGAGCACTCCAGCTGCAACTCCATTCTTTCATTTTTTTTGCCACATGAAAATAGAACTATGCAGTGGTTGCTGCTTCTTGTTTAGTATATTTGTGTAGATAGATCAGACCTGATTTCATGTAATCATCTGTCTCAGCTTGCTTGGTCTTTTGATGTCTGGATACCTTACAACTCAAAGCCTCTCTAGAGACTGAAATAAGATCTCCTAGTCATAAAAACTTTCCTGTTTATGAAGGAGCTTTGAACTGTTATGAAGCTGCTGTGAAGCAGCTGGATCCACTATGCATCTTTTCTCTGAAGAAACTGTAGCCTGCAAATTGGGCCTCACCTGATTAACTTGGTTACTCCTTGTAGTCCTCTCCCAGAGGATCATCTCTTCTTTATTACTCTTCCATGCTTCTGAAAAAGGAGCTTGTCGTCTGATAAGTTAAGTCATCTGTCCATTCCTTGCAAGCTTTCTCACAAAGGCCTCAGCCGTTACCACATTCCATGACTAAATACGCATCCATTATACAACTGACTTTGGTCATGTCAGAGGTATGCAAATGTGGTCAATGTGACCCTTTCTCTCCTGCACAGCCACTCATATGCCAATGGAGGCCTGTGCTTTTAGTGCATGATGGGGCAGATTTGAGCACAGCAGGAGCTGTGCATGGATGTTCCATCAAAAGGTTAGATGAACTATCCTGCTGGCTATGAATCTGTTCCTGGTCATGTTTTAGGCAGGGCCTGTGATACAGCTAAGAAAGGTCCTGTGACATGCCCCACTGAGGTGAATACCACTCACCTAAGAAAAACTCATAGCCCATAAAAGTCTCCCAAGGAAATACCTTCTGCTGTGTGTGTCTGTCTGTTAATGTGGGAGATCTGTGCAAATGGCATACTTTTTTTTTTTTTTGTTCTTCTTCGTCTTAGTCTCCCACATTTCTACCCCTTTCTTTGCTTCTTGTCGAAATAACCCTACCCTTACGAACTGGCTGTAAAGGATGCCTCAGGCTGAAAGAAACTTTTTCGTTTCTCCAGAGATGACCGGCTGCGAAGCATTCCTGGTCCTTCCAGCAACGGATACCAAATAGGAGTTTTTGTCCACTGGTGGCTTATCAGCCAAGAAAAACACTTGAGCTGTTCCTTTTCTTTCCCCGCTTTTTTTTTTTT
>VWZK01008986.1:95125-108757 GCA_013396935.1 Baryphthengus martii | reverse complement strand
ACTTTCTTTCCCTTTCTTCCCCCTCCCCTCCTCATCCCCCCCTCTATTTTCTGCTTTTTCCCTTTTCCGCCAAGCTACCTTGAGCACAACCCAAGTAGAAGTTAGTCCTCATTGCGTACTGGCATGAAGCTCTTTGAGCTCTACTTCGAGTTTCTTAGATTTTGACAGATTGGCAATCACTGAGAATCCGTTCAGATATTTTAGTAAGAGTTCTATTAAGGCAGTGTGAAAATGAAAGTAAATGCAAATCTGTTCCATGATAAGTACTCTCTCATTTCTTCACAGCAGATTGCAAGAATAATGCTTTGGCATCAGGAAGCGTTCAGGTAAATGGACACGGAGGACAGCCTTTGAAACCTCCAGTGAAAAGAGGTCCCGGACGAAAACCGAAGGTGGAGACCAATAACAGTAGCTGTGAAGTGGTGCACAAGAAAAGAGGCAGAAAACCAAAAAAGCTACAAATTGCCGAACAGCAAAAGGTTGCAGAGCAGAATACAATCCAGACTGCAAGGGATGTACCGGAAGAAGCCTCTGCTTCTACTGCCTGCAATTCTCTTTCTGAAAATAATATGAAGGAAGACTTGCTACAAAAAAAAGGCCGCGGGGGTAGAAAGCCAAAAAGGAAGATAAAGACCCGTCAACCAGGCTCAGACCTCTTAGTACCTGCGAATGTTAAAATGCAAACAAGAAGCAGGAGGAAAAAGATAGACGAGCCTATGGAGGAGGGGTCTGAAGAGCTTAAAGATTCTTCTGAACCTCACATGAGAACTAGAAACCAGGGTAGGAGGACAGCCTTTTACAATGAAGATGACTCTGAGGAAGAGCAAAGGCAGCTATTGTTTGAAGACACCTCCTTAACTTTTGGAACGTCGAGCAGGGGCAGAGTCCGGAAGTTGACTGAAAAAGCAAAAGCTAACTTAATTGGTTGGTAATTTTTACCAAGGGTTTTACTTCAGAATGCTATGAAGCAGGTACAGTTAAGGAACAGCAGAACAGACTTCTGCTTCCCTGCTGCTATTATGGGTTAGAAGAATATGTTCTGGTTTGGGGAGAAAAATTTAGCAAAAAATAAACTGAAAGAACATTCTTTGAAAGAAATATATATTTTAAACTTTTGCTATTTATTGCCCTCCAAATAGGTTATGCATTTCAACAGTCATTTTGTTCACAGTTGAGAATAACGGAAGCGATTTCTGACTGACGTACCAAGTTGAGAACTACTCCGCTGGAGTAGCGCGTATTATCTCTACGCAATTAAAAAAAGCGATACAACTTTTAATGCCACAAACGGAAAACAGAAGTCTATTTTTGACCAAGCAAGGTACTCTTTGGTTGTAAAGTCATGTCGCCTAGGAAGACAGATTTTGGCAAAAAGTGGCAGTAAATTCATTGCATTTCTGTTGAACACAAAAATACCAAACTTTGCTAATCTGAAAATGCTTATTTCAGTTGTGATGGAACGTTCAACTGCAAAAGAAGCCTAGCACAGGCTGTTGGTTTATCCAAGTTCTGCCAAACATAGCAAAAATGTAATTGCAAATTATATATATATATATAAAAAATATCCACATTGGAAAAAGTTTGACTAATGTCTAATTTTTCAGACCTTGATTCTTGTATCAATCACTAAATCTCTGTTTATTGTGCCAAAGACTGAGAATCAGTGCAGTGAAAAAAGCCTTTTTTTTTTCTTTTTGAGTGTCAGTACAGCATACCATTTGCAGTGATAAAAGCTGTGTATCGTTTTAAATAGTAGGTTGTTAACATTGTTCTGAAATGTATCCTTTTTGGTACTTTTGGTAGAAAATAATGCACTGGTGGGGTCCTTTGACAGAGATGTTTTAGGCAAAATGTACAATTGGTTAAAGGATTCAAGGAAATTACAGGACAGGTATGGAATGACGATGTTTACTTTCTGATCCAGATTGATTGTTTCTACAACTTTAGACATGCTTAAAATGACCTACAAAGAAGAGTGTATGTGTATATATTAATATATACATAGACACATACATAGAAAATATTACCCAGGTATAAATTTTTTTCAGGATTTTTTAGATAGCACTAGAAGTGAAAATAAATTTTAAAATGTCATACTTTATAGTTTAATTTTAAGGGGAAGATTGGTTATTTTCAACGATTAAGGTTAAAAGGCCAAATCACTTTTTATGCAATCATGTTTTATACAGTGGTCTCATTGCACATTGTGTTTTTCTGCACTTTTTATGGTATATCACGCTGACATAAGTCAACATACACCCTAAAGAAAAATTCCATTTAATGATTGTGCCTTGTATTCTATTATTTCTTGCATCCTTAGTAAAATTAAGTTGTCTATTGTAAATGATAACTATATGACTTAGGGGAATGTATTATTATATGTACTGCTCTGGAAAAAAGAAAAATAAGCAGTTATTTATTTGTTTATGGTACATTTAGTTATTTTATACCTTTACAAACAAACTTTAATACCATTTTCTATCACTTAAAAAAATATTGTCCAGTTTAAAGGAAAAAAAAAATAGAGAAGTAGTCATATTTTCTGAAATCTGGTATGGTACAAAAATGTAACCAAAATTTTCTGGTTAGACATTATTTTGGAAGTTTGAGTAGTATGAAAGATTTGGTTTTTCGTGTGTGTGACCCTATTAACTTAGTTGAAAAAAAAAAACAAAAAACTGAATGAAACCTCAATTTTGTACACCCTTAATAATATTTTTTTTTAATTTTACGAACATCATCTGCAATATCTGGATGAAGGGCATACAGAATTAAGACCTTAAATTTGCACAGATTCTGTATATGTATTTGAGGCCCGATTCTTCACTCTTTATTTTCTGTTAAAAAAAAAAACAAAACAAAAAACAAAACCACAACAAAACTGAAATGTCTGAAGAAAGCGCAGGTACCTGGCACCAAGAGGAATAGAAATACGCTACTGTGGATAACAAATTCGTATCCACCATACCTAGTTTTACGTAGTTAATTACACATTTTGCTACCAAAAAATGAGAAAAATATTTTCCGGATCCTCTCTGAATTGTTGTGGATGTGAATCTGGGGAGCAGGGATTAGTTTGCATTTCATTTGTTGGTATATTTATTTTTCCTGATAAGTATTTCTTTATCATTCAATTAAAACGGACTCACTAAACATGTGTTAAGATAACAAGCGATGGTTTTACAGTTGCAGTACAGCTTCACAATTCAAAGGGAATTGATTCCACTTGCTCATTTTGTCAGATCTCACCGATGAAGGCAATCATTTGAAAATGTGTAATTTCCTGATGTTATCTGCATTGTAATATATGAGATAGATTCTATCTAAATTTCAGCTTCTGTATTTACTCCATTTGTAATAATGTTTTATATGGCATGTTTATGTATATATTTATATATCAAAAAGACCTTGTACGTAAGTTTTGGAGACTGAAATAATACACGTTCCCTTAACAGTAGGTAGAATATCGTACATCTTAATTTTACGAGAATAGAAGGCCTTACCTGCAGAACATGGGTACTGCTTCCCACTCAATAATATCGGTGACTTTAGCCAGTATTTTTTTTAATTCGTATTAGAGACATTAATTTTTTTTCCTTTTAAAGTAAATTTGGGTTAATTTTTTTATAGGAGCAACACTAAAAATTTATTAGAAATTAATACCAGATTTATTTAAAAAGTTCTATTTTTATAATTTAATTTCACTAATTTGCTAACTTTATTTATGATACTTTAGTCACCATTGGACTGTGCATTTTCGTCGGAAAAATGTGTTATTTGAGGTTGTTGTGACATACTGTATCAACGCAGAAAAGGAGCTTTTGATTACAAAGTCTTAAGTTTTTAACTGTGAGCAATAAACTGTTGGTCAGTGTTCTGAAATAATTTAAGAACTATAGCGATATGCATGTTTTATAATGCCATCTCAAGTACCTAACAACTGGTTCAGAAAATGGAGTTATCAAAATCTCGTATGCTTGTTTGGCATTTGCATTGTAAATAACATAGGTTCATAGTCATGTAACGTGCAAATGATCTTACAGACCTGGCAGCAATTAACACAGTTTTATTCATTAAATTAATTTATATCTGACATGGATATGAGGATACTGTTCTGGTATTTCTACTCTATACTAGGAAACGTTAAAATTGGTATTTACGGCTGAGTGGTATCTCAATAACAGCGCGTTCTCAAACTACCGATAAGGAGATAACTTCTGTTTGTGATACCGGTGTGCTCTAAATGTCTGACAGAAATCATTGTACCTGTGCCTACATACTTAACAACTCCTTAGCCATTTTGTTTCTGTTGTTAGTGTGTTCTCTGGGAACTGAACTTCAATTTACCATGCTACTGTTCGTTATTGTCAATACTGAACTAGAGCTCTTTGTCAGTCGGCAATGACCAGTGGTACAACTTTACAGAAAAATGTCTTCCTCCAGTGATTAGACTGCTGTGATATAGATTTACATATGTTTATTTGTACAGTGTCCGGTTTGTACATGTGATCAGTTTGTTGATAGACTTGTAAGATTGAGTTGGTTGAGTTAAATATTACTATGGCTTAATATTTGTAAAACTATTAATTGATAAAGGACCCTGATGCAGCACGTAGGATATATTAATATCTATTTAAAAAATAAATTGTAGTGTAGAGACAACTTATTCACTGTATTGCTGTACAAATATTTTTCAAGTACCAATTCTGATTCCATGCCAGAGGCTTTTTGTCTTACCAAAAAAAGATTGCATACAACACAAAAAATAGTCTCTCCATTCAGTAACTTCAAGCTCGTTAAAATTTCTACACCACATTGTTAAATCTCTTGCTCACATTTGTTGGATCAAGGACTACAAGGAAATGCTTAAGCGTGTAATTTGAATTTAGGCACATATTAAATGGTTGACTGGTTCTATAAACGCAATAGGCTTAACTGGATGGAACCCTTTCACCCTGTACTTACATAGTAGATTGGAGGTTAGAGGTTTTTAAGATCAATTTCATCAACATTTGGATTTAATTTGAAGCATGCAAATCTCGCAGAGGTAATTTCAATCAAGATACAGCCATACCACAAAAATTACGTTGTGTCCTGAGTCCTTAACTTATCTCTAAAGTAGTGTATTTTGTCCACAGTAGTTTTTCAAAGGTTTTTCTTTTTGCCTTTTTTTTTTTTTTCTTCGAGAGAGGGTTGAGTGTTTAACAGGAATTTAAATACAGCTCTGCAACAGTGCTGTGATACAGAAGGTGGAGGGCTTTAAAACCTCACCTCGAAACAGCAAAAGCTCGTTTTCTGTTTACTACCTAATGAAGACAAAATAACTGTGTAAAATTATATATAATATATTTTCTTTTATCCCTGAAGTTCTTGTAACAGATTGGTTTCCAAGGGGACCTAGATATTCAACTGATAAAAGGGCTGTTCGTTATCTGCTGTAAATTATTGTATATACATGTTTGTTCATAGGCAGAGGAAAGTGTATTAAATTTCATAAAATTGGCCAAGGCTCGACAATGTGTTTCCAGTAACAAATCTGGTATTGACAGCGTACATGGTTTCCTAGTTTCAAATCAGGAATACAGCTTGTAGACTTTCTGTTATTTCTGAGGGAGATAACAGGTAGCTTTTAAACTAGAGCTAACCTCTGGGTGCTCTTGCATTTGTGCCGATTTTAATGTGGGAACTCACCGTGTCATTTTTGCACTGTGTTTAGAGGAGGAAACACGCTAGGAAAGCTAGATTAAAAGACATTTTAAATTGCAGAAAAAGGTAATTGGCTTGTTTTGGTTTTTTTTTCCCAAGGTTATAACAGCGTCAAGGCACTCTGGAGCAAAATTTTATATGCTGCAATAAAATAAAGGTGAATAAATTTAGCTTTTAGGAGGTAGGTAGTGAGACAAATAACCATTTGGATCCTTTTTAATGCAGATAAAGACATCAGGAAATTCACTTCAAATAACGCAAAGGATACATTTTAGGGAGGGAAGGTAGTGCTATGCTATGAATTTCTACCCTGAAAGAACAAAGAATGAGGTCATACAAATTAGGAGTAGAAAGAAATAAAAAGTACCTATCGTGTACACATGCCTGTGTGATGTACATGTACCATTTTGTGCTTAAAACTGCGTGTGTTGGTTTGCTGATAACATTTGAGACTGTATAGAAGTTACATTTTTGGACCATACTGAAAGTGCAGAAGTGTGGCGGCCAACTGGATAATGATCTTGCGTGAATTAAATTCTGTCATAATGTTTAAATATGTATAGAATGGAGCTCAACTTCAAGGAAATGACCTAGTAAGGTTAATTTTGAAACTGACACATTTGCGGATTAAAAATTATGCTTATTTTGTACAGAATTATGTAAAACACAGATCTGTTGTATGTAATGAGTAACAGTTTTGGAACCTATAATTCTTTAGCTTTATCAAGGCTTTTTCCTTCCAGAAATCTGGATTATCATGTTATAACCTGAAGTATCTCACCAGGATAACAGTGCCCTTTCTTTTTGTACATATGGATTGGAAATTTCTTTACTGTTATGTGGACACTTTCTATGTTAGTTTTGATGCATAATACTTTGAATCCTTTTATACAAACTAGAATGTATGTGTAAGAATTACTGTCACTGCAATGTAGTAACTACAAACTTATTTTTAAATAAATAGAAAACATGTTTTTCTAAGCTGTCCAACAGTGTTTGTTTCTGTCTAGTGATTTAGTGTGTTCCAGGATAATTGCTGGTGTGGTCCCCCAAACAGCCTAAAATCAGCTCGTTCCGATTCCTCATGTACCGCTCTACCATATTCTATGGTAGTATGGGGTTTAGTGTGTCAGGTGGGAACAGACAAAACTGCAACCAAAGCACTGCCTGAAAGAGGTCAAAATTGGCTGTTTTGAAGGGATTTTCACTAAAACCTGCAGTTCTGGAGGCACTGTAAAGGCACTAGCTTCAGGCACTGAAGACACTATGTTACCAGTCCTCTTAAGCTCACTTTTGCATGTGCATCGGGGTATCCCTCATCCTCCGAGAAGCCTTCTCTGTTGAGGGGACAGACAGCTGTTTGTACCAATCTTTGGGCAACTTTAGAAGTTAAAAACAACTAAGCAGAGAGAAGTCCACTGCCTCCCTGCACGTAGAGTACCGGTCTCCAGTCTAGTTGCCCTGAAAGGGTGTTGCACAGAGAAGTAATACAGGATGTGTTTTCACAAGGATGTGGGTTTTGTTTGCTCATATCTACATGTTTCTGCTCAATAGATGCCAAAAAAAAAAAAAAAAAAAGTTTGCTATTTCAAATACTGCAGCTTGTTAATTCTGTTTAATTTCACCTGTTGTTTGCTTTATTTTTCTCCTTATGTACGAGGAAGTGACAGAGGAAACCTTCCCTCCTCCCACAGCAGGTATGTGTGCTGCTCAGCAACAGGAGCAGGGAATGGTCATAGTGGAACAAAGGGAGTTTCCTGTAGCTTTCCAGACATGTCCACCACAGAGTCTGGCAAAAGCAAGACTTGTTTTAGCATCGGAGGAAAAATATCTGTTGTCTTGTGTATCTATGTGAGTTTTAGCAACTGGCGTGTTCTAAATAATTTTAGAATACTGAAAATGGAACACACTGCTGTGTTTCTTGAAGTGCTGCAGATGATGGTTGTATATGCACCTTCAGTATGACAGTATTGTAACGATAGCGGTGTGCTCTTCTTGTTTTGCTTTGAAAAGATCTTTTTTTTGTTTCTTTGGTAACTTTATATTTGAAACCTGCATTGAGTAGGAATCAGGACTTGGTTTAGGATTGACAGACTCTGTGAAATGTTGGTATCTGACAGCTAGACTGTGCCAGTACTAATGCTTCATTACCTTGTTCGTACCATTTACTCCTGTTAGATCATAGTACTCATGGAATGAAGGAAATAATGTAGGATCATTGAAGTTGTCCATTTTATTTTCAAAGCCGAAAGTTCTTGTACCAAAACTGTTCTTTCCTGCTCTAGCAACCAGTATGACCTTTGCAAAAGTGTGTCACTTTTCCCAAAGACAAATAAGCAAAGTGTAATGGGTTTAAAAATTAATCACTGTTGCTGTTTGAAGCACATGTGAAAACAAAGCAAGTGCCAGAGAACTAAACCCAGCAGGCAACAGAAAAGGTGACTGGAATTGAAATAGTATATAACTGAATTACTGTACACAAAATTAGCATGCAAAAAAATATAATTTTTATGGATTTTACAAATGTGAGCAGGAAACTCAAAGCCCAGAATATCAGGTTATTTTCCTAGCTCAGATAAATCTTGTGAAGATACTGAACACAACAGGCTTAATTGACCCTTACAGGAGTGTAGTGAGGATTTACTAATCCTCTCTCATACTTTGAAATCCGTGTGTGCACTGAAAGGAGGACAGGGTAGAGAATTCAGGAATGCTATTTCTGATCTGGTAACAGCCATGCAAATTTCCTTGGTGCTTCCTTTTCTTGTCTCAGAAGTGGAGAGGTTTTACTTCAACATGGTTCTATCTGCCTCTTGGTTTACTCTAGCTTCTAGGCACATCAGTAAGAAAAAGGAGAAAAAAAAAAAAAAAAAGAGAGAAAATAAGAGCAGAGGCAGGTAATCAATTCACTCAGCACCAAGTTTCTGCAGAGGCACAGTCCTGAAGATACTCTGTTCAAACCAAATGTTGGCATTCAAGGGCCAGACAGCCTTGTCTGTTAATTTGAGCTTTGTCTTTGGTCTCTGTGTTTGCCTTTGAACAACTGTAACTTCAAATGCAAACCTAGTTAGAATATGATTAAAACACTAGAATTACTTAGTTTACATTCTACAGTAAAGAAACCCAGTGGAGTTATTTTTGTCATATTCAAGCACCCTAATTCAAAACTTGGATTCTGTTTATTATTGAGGGTGATGTAAGCTTCCATGAACTGCTAAGAAAGGGAACGCAACTGTCAAAAACTGCCCATTTGCCAAGGTTTTATGTTGAGGACATTTACAGAACAAAATTGCTTAAATGAGCCAAACTCCTAATTAGTGATCGTACCAGCATCTTTCAATACATTGCATTTTTTTGCCCAGTTGAACTCTCCAGGTGAAGAGCTGAGTGCATGTGCACCGTGCAGTATTGCTGTCTTTCGCTGACATTGGTTAATTCAAATGCACAAGTACATTGGGAAGGAAAAAAAAACTAGTACTTACGTAAATTGTGCGTTAATACTAAACTCTTCTGACAGATGAAGTTATAAGGGAAATGAGAGGTTAAATGATTTAGGAAAATTATTGGAAAATTCATACGCTTTGTCTTAAGAAAAGTAGATCATCTGAAATTGTCTTATGGGCAGGGTTTTTTTTTGTCTTCTATGCTAGTTTATCAAGTTGTAATTTTCCTCTGGCTTTGGAAATGTTCCAAGAAAACGCTTCAGTCTATGGAGCGTTGTCTGTAGCCTTTTTACAAAACTTATGTAAAACTTCTTGTGAGCTTTGGGCCTTATTTCTGCACTTGTCTTGGTGCCCTTGACTCCTTGTTAAGCCTCCTCTCTCCTCCTTAGGGGACTGTTATTGTCAGGGAAGACCCGTGGCAGAAGCACAGTTCGCTGATAAACAGTTCCCGTATCCAGGTTTCACAGACCTGTTGAGAATTCCGGTTTCCCTCTGTGCATGCAATTTGGTTCTGTGAGGTTTATGGAGAACTCTTTTGTCTTCACAAAAGAGGCCGTCTTGAATTTTTGCAGGATAGAAAACAGTTTTTCTAGTTTTCTGCAGCTTGGTAATTGCTGCTGTTTCACAGCTCTGTGACAATATGCCTGGTCTTAGTAAATCAAAGCTAAGTTGGTTCTTCTGTACATCTGCAAGTTCACGTTTCTGCATGGAGAAGCAGCATAGTGGAAACCATGAGAATTTTACACGTGCAAGAAAACTTTTGCCACTATTTAAGAAATAGTTTCCTAAACTTGGGATCTTTCCCAATTCAGAGCACCCCAAATGGCTGGTAGCTCTTGACATGTGTCATTCTCCCCTCAGCTGTTTAAAACATACAAAAACCATCTCCTTTCTGAGCATTCAATCTGAAGTTCCCTTTACACGATTTCCACGCACACCCCCTGCCCCGGTATTCCAACAACTCTAAACCTTTAGGAACTAAAAGTCCTTTAAGGCATTTTCCTTCCTCAAAGAGATTGCAGTACAGTGGTGTTGCAGATGGTCCCATCCAAGGCTTGGAGTCAAAATGTTGGTAGGCGATGGGACAGTGACCTTTTCGGCAGAGACTGAAACCGCTCTCGCTTTTACGGTCCTTACAGCCCCACTTTTGTGGTCTTCTATGGAAGACTGAGCTCGATTTGACTCTGCTGAAGCCAGAAACAGCTCTGACCACTGATGCCTTCCTCTCTTTGCAGGGGGTGTGTTGTGTGTGCCTCCATTCGGGGGAGAGAAGAGTCGTTTAAGAAGCTACAAAATGCCTGGCACTGGTGCGTGCTCTGGTATGCAAATATATCTGGCTAAACCTGCAAGAAATTCAGCTGCACAGAACTTGAAAGTTCTTCAGAGACATAGTGATAGCGAAAACCCTGGGCTTGAAAAAAGTCTGGCATTTATCTGTGGGCAGATCTAATACAGACTCTACCACATAGGCTCCTCCACCTTGAATTTGTAAGAAGGAATATTCTCAGAGAAAAAGAGAGACATTTAATATTTTAACTAGTGCAGCCCTTAGAGGTGTTTGAGTTACCAGTTAGTGGCAGATAGAGCTGGTGCTCAAAACTTCCTTTAAGCATTTTGTGTTGGCTTCTCTGGGGTGAAAAAGGAATAGTTAAGGAAGAGGTCTCCTCTCTCCCAAATGGCTGTGGTCATCACAGGGTTGCAGTTGGGCTGCCTCTTTGCCCACGCTTGCTCTGCCTGGGGCTCTTGCATGCCTGGCTGCATGGTGGCCCTGCTGCTGTACGAAAGCTGGGGAGCACTACTGCTGCAGTAACTGCTGCCTGGTAAGGAGGGAAACCACTGTGATCCCGCGCAGAATCCCACTGCAATCAGGTAATGAAGATCCTTGTACCAAGGCTTCATGTTTCTCTAGTGAATGAGGAGGAGCCTAGCCTCTTCTCTGCTCACCTCTGAGTCATGACAGAGCACATCAGACTGTTTCCTTTCAGGTCTTGCACCACAAACCTCTGCTCAAGCACATGGGGAGCAACCTGCTTTGTAGCAGAAGCATCTTGCAATTTGATTTACTTTAAGACAACTTCCAGAAATGCAAGGTTTGGGAGTAAGTGGCTCAAGTCACACTTTGAGACTTTCAGTCTCCCTGAGATGGGATCAGATATTTATGTGGCTTCTGAGGTTTTGCCCAAGGGAAGGGTTCGGTCCCTCTACTGCAGTCTGGGCTGGCAAGATGCAAACACAACCATGAGGAGCCCAAAGAATCTGTTGTCCTTGCATTGTGAGGCAAATAGGAAATTGCTCCGAGGTTTTAATGGCATTCCTGCCGTGCTGCACAAGTTTAAATCCATCAGCAAACAGACTGGCTGCTTAGTTCCCACATGACACACTTTCCACCAATGCTGTCTTGAAATCACTATGGTAAATTTTTATGACCCCTCATCATTTTTGTACAACCTTAGAACTGACAGATGCAGCCAGTCCCCTAAGCAAGGAGGCTCTCTGGGGAGAAAGGAAGAACATCAAGTGGCATTACCAGCAATAGAGAAGGGAAGGCAGCAATGCCAAATCCTGAGGATTTTCTTCCTTAGCTTCCAGGCAAGGTACAGGAATTCTAAGCACTTTGTACACTAGAAAAATGGATTAGTCTTGTTTGACTGCATGCCTCAGGGTGCTGCATGTAAGCCTCCTGATATAATGCTTGCTTTTCTTAATTATCTTTCATGGATCCTGGGCTCAAAACCACTGCCCAAGATAACTCAGTTCAGCCCAAGCAACACGTTGTTCCAGCCAACAATATGCTCTACTTAAAAGCTGGCACCGCTCCTCTGCTCTGTCCAACATAGTCTAGGAGATGCTACATGGCTTTCCTCATCTGTAAAATCACAGAATGGGCTGGGTTGGAAAGGATCTCTAAAGATCATCTAGTCCAATCCCCCTGCCATAAGCAGGGACATTTTTAACTAGATCAGGTGACTCAGAGCCCCATCCAACCTGACCTTGAACTTTTCCAGGGCCGGGGTTTCTATAACCTCTCTGGGCAACCAGTTCCAGTGTTTTGCTGCCCTCACCATAAAAAATTTCTTCCTTGTATCTAAGCTGAATCTACCTGCTTTTAGTTTAAAACCATCATTCCTTGTTCTATCACTACAGGTCCTATTAATGAAGAAGAGACACAATGACTTGTTAGATGTCTAATAATATTGTGTGTTGGGCCACTGCTTGTGCTATGCACTGTTGATTTCATCCACGACAAAAAGCAGGCGGTATTTCAGTCTGTATCATCTCACAGTGTAGTGCCTACAATTTTCAAAATACTTCTGAGATACTTTTTGCTTTTAGCATGCCTCTACAGGAAAAAGTACTCTCTGAGTTTGTTCTTTTTTTTTTTCATTTGAAAAGTGTAACTATGTTACTGAAGAAACAACGAAAAATAAGCTACATTATTGAATTAGGTATGGCCCGATGGCATTTTCCCTTTTTTTTCACTGTACTGCCCTTTACAGAGATGTGCTCAATAAGCAAGTAGAAATGGCCACATTTCCTCTCCTTCTGTAAGATTCAACATTTGCTGCTGCTGCTGAATTTCCCCCGTTGTTTGTAACATTCCCATTGCTCTAATCGCTCTGGGTAATTTGCAGTTTGAGTCTATCCCTGTTTCCTCCCACTCTGATGTGGGTATCATCAATAAATTTGATCTACTGTTGAATTTACACCAAAGAAATCCCTGTCAAAGAGGAGACTCATTAAGAGGCTTCAACCCTCGTGCAGAAGCTCAGCAGCCACAGGCCCAGGGGGAAGCTCTGCTTGCTGGCTGACATATGCACCATCGACACCAGGCGGGAGACTTGTTTCAGCTACGCCTTAATCAATCTGTGACGAAACCAGGCCCAGGGACCCACCACCAAGTGCCCTCTGAAATACCAAACGGGTGGTTAGAGGCACGCTGAGAGAATGGGTTAAAAGTTTGTGTTAAAATACAATGCCTTTTGTATAAACTTTACGCTAGAGAACTTCCTCCTGACTTCTATTCATAGCAGGCTGAAGGCATTTTTCCACCTTTGCAGAAGACAGTTACTTAAATAAGGAAGTTACAAATACAATTTACTGCAAAAATAAAGTGTCTGTCTTTCATCCTTCTGTCTCCTTAAAACTGGTAAGGGTGGAAAGTCCACCCAGGTGTTTGTTTTGCTGCATGTTTGCGAGCGAGAAATCTTGATCTGATCCACGCCTGGGAGCCTTTCCACACAAGGGGAAGAAAACGGCCGGTCTGGGAGAAAGGGGGATAACCCACCCGGCCTGAAAACCTGACCTGGGCGCCAGGCACAACTTTGACCACTCTGGGCTCGTTTTAGGCGTTAAAATGTTTATGCCGGGGAGACCACAGGGGGCACAGAGCCGCGGGCAGCCCTGTCCCGCCGCGCCCCTCAGCCGCACAAGATGTCCGCCTGCCGCCAACGGCCGTTACCTGCCGGCAGCTCCCTCCCCGCCC